>CAMZMU010000106.1:6498839-6867403 GCA_947311845.1 Poa pratensis
TTCATCATGATCTTGGGTTGGGCCATCTTTGTGAGTAAGCCCACGAGTGTTTTGTGGCCATGAAGCAATAAGCGCGCTTCGCTTGAATAAGTCGCGGGATAATTAATCCCCCGACATTAGTGTCGGTTTGTCACGTCATGTGTCATAGATGACGTAGGTGTGGATTAGCTGTCAAGCATCTCCGAGCTTGGGATCGTAGGAACAAAGATCAACACAATTTACCCAGGTTTGGCCCCCACAAGTGAGGTAAAAGACCTACTTCCTGCCTACCCAGATTTGGTATTGATATGATAATCGAGGTGTTACAATGGCGATCCGATCTGGTACTCGCCGTATGAGCTAGGTTTAGGGCTTGATAGCTTGACCCGCTCTAAGTCCTGCGAGTCCTCTTTATATACACAGAGGCTCGCTAGGTTACAAAAGAAACTTCCCCCATAAGGAATACGTCCACAGAGGCCTACTCGGAGACTGCTTGGTCTCACGTCCTCCGGTTATGTCTTCTAGATCTTTCCCCTTATGGCGGTTCAATATTGGGCTTGCTCCAAGTGGGCCTTTGTCCGTGCGAGTAAGTTAAGTCGCACTGGGCCGCGGGTTAATCCAGAAAGTATTCCCCCGACATTAGCCCCCAAGATTGGTTAGGACTTTACGGTGAGAACCTTCTGACCTCTGAAATGATCACTGAGCCGCACTGCAAACGTTCAGACCAATCTTCTGATTTATGCGATATAGAGCTGTGACTTATCTGCGCGACTCATCTCCCCTTCAAAATATTCTGTTTCCTTTAATTGCGGACCGTTACTCGTTTTGCGGGCACAAATTGTGCCGTTGGTTGCGAGCGCAGATCGTGCCGTTAGTTGCGGGTCCCTCAGTTATAAGCTGCGGCCATCTAGGTCATTATTCACTTGCCCTCGCAATCTCCTCATCCCTAGCCGCGCCGTCTTCTTCCTCGACCCGAGCCTAGTTCCCCAATCCAATCTCCCCTTCGCAATGGCGCCCAAGGCGAAACCATTGACGATAAGCGCAGGATCTCCTGCAACTGGGAAGGATCCTGGGTGACGGAGGAAACTCTTGCAGATCTGGCCGAAGCTGGCTTCTTGCCGCCAAAGGAACGGCGTCTGGCGGGCGCCAGGCGATGAAATCGAGCCGCGCCCCAAGCCCAACGAGCTGGTGATGTTTGTGGAGCACGTGGAGCGTGGATTCACGCCGCCAGGTTCTCCGTTCTTCCGCAATTTGCTGCAACGCCTAGGCCTCCGTCTTCACGACATCGGGCCCAACTCAATGCTCCAGGTGAGCAATTTTCATGTGCTGTGCGAGGATATCTTGGCATAGCCCCAACATCGATCTGTGGCTGGCCTCTTTCACCTGCAACAGCCAACTTGTCTCCAAGGGCGGCGCCTACGTTCAGGTCGGCGCCATCTCTCTTCAACGCCATAGAAAACTCTTGCCTTCCAAGCTAGCCCTGGCAAATCGACCCAGGGCTTGGCAAAAATCTTTCTTCTATTGCCAAGATACTTCACCGGAGGGCGAAACTCGCCTTCCCTCCTGGTCTAACACCCTCTTCGTGCCTACCGAGGCACTGAAATCAAAACCTCGCGACTCGGCCATGCCTTCATCAATGAGTCGCTGATCAAGGTCCGCGCCTTAATAGGTCATGGTCTTACTGGCCTTGATCTTCTCTCTTTCTGGACCAAATGGCGCATTCAGCCCGTGAGTCCACGACAGCGATCCTTCCTTGAGTGCACAGGCACCTCTGCTGACGTCGACCGTATCAAGGCTTCGGACTGGAGGTCTGAGGATTGGGTGGAATTCGTCACCCGCGTGACTGAGGAGAAGGACATCTCCTTCGATAAGGTGGGGCTTGCCCTTTCAGTGTTAACAACAAGCCTTTTGAGGTAACTCCTCTTCTCTGTCTTTTTGCCTTTTTAGTTGAGTCGCATTCCTTTCTTAATACTGCAACTTATATCTTCCTGATCCAGGCTGATGAAATTACTGGTCGCTGTCTGCGACCGTCGCCGGCACTGCTGCTCCCAAGCGTGCCGCACGAAAGAAGTTGCTGCCCACTCTAGAGGGCAGCGAAACTGCTGATATCCCCTCTGTCGCCTCTGCGGCCTCAGAAGGTGAAGAGACTGAACTGGACGAGGATGACAGTCCAGTGCCAGCCGCGAGTTCTGCTGCCGCGGCTGGACCAACTCCCGTAGAGCCTCCAAGAGGCTATCTCGTGAGGAGCCAGAGCTTGATGCTCTGGAGAATCCTGAGGCCACGAAGCGTCGCAAGCCTGCTACGGGCGCGACCTCCTCCGCTGCCAGGCGTGTGTACAAACCCACCGCCTCAACTGAAGAAACATGGGTCCCCACTCTGGTAATTTCTGTTGTCTTGTCATCTTGAATGCTTATTCTTTTTCCTCTATTGACATGCAAGCTTCTGCTCGTAGATTCTGGGACCCAAGGCCTGTTCCTCACGTCAAGTGGCGAGCTTATGGCCTTCGTGAAGATGGCTCCAGAGTTAGTGATTTTCCTTGCGCTCATAATACTTTTATTCTGGCTTACGTGCTTCTTCTTTACACAATGCCCTTGCTTTTTGCAGAAGTGCGGCTAAATCCGCGGCTGATCCTGGAACCGCGGTTGAGCCGCACTTATCACCTGCGACTCATACCGCCATGGTAGAGGGCGTGGCCACCACAGATGACTTGGCCACGGTCCCGTTCTTGACACAGCCCAAGAGGTGGCTTGGAGGATAGAACGGATCCCCTTATGATCCAGACGTGGAGAAGGTCAACCCCTCCTCCATAGATGTAATGGCCAAGGATGCTGACGCGCCAGTGATTGTCGCCAGCGGCGACAGCCTGCGGTCGCCAATTCTGCGTGCTGAGGTTGCTTCCTCCTCCTCCATTAGCCGCGCTGAGAAACTGTCAGAGGCCATCATTGCCTCAAATGACAAGCAAGCCATGGAGCTCCGCAAGGCACTGTCTGACCTGTCTGCGGCTTATAAGGTAAACTTCTATCTCCACTTATCTGTCTCTAGCCCCCAAGGATCAAGTTTCTTCTTTGACTTTAAAGGGAGACTTGATGCTTCTCCTTTAGCTGTTGATATGTACTTACTAACTGATGTACTCTTTGTAGGAGGAACTAAGCTCCATAACAGCTGCCAAACTCGCCTTGGAAAAGCAGTTGGGGGATACTCCTTCTGAACTGGAGAGCTGCGCGAGCTCCTTGGCCAGCGTGACGCTGAGCTGAAGAAGAGGGAAACCAGGATGGGCGAGCTATCTGATGAAGCTTCAAGTTATCTGAACAAGCCAAAGCCACCGAGCTGCGGCTTAAAACTGTTGAAGAGAAGTTTCAAGAGAGGGTCCAGCAACTGGACCTTCAAATCAGTGCTCAGAAATACGCCATCGCTGATGCCAACGAGGACGCAAGGCTTAAGGCTGTTTCCATTGGCGAGCTTGAGAAAAAGTTGAAAAGGTTTCTGATGCCCATAACCTTGTCCACGCCAAAGTGTGCATCATGACTCAAGAGTTAACTGGTATGTTGTGCGACTCATATGTGCATCTGTTTTCTCCACTATCTTTGCCTGTATGTTGTGAGCTGACGGAGACATGCCTCGATGTAGGTGAAGATGCCAAGAGCAGCGCGGCAGTACTCAAGAACAGCTGGAGTATATTCGCGATTTTTCGCGAAGAACTTGTGATGCCATGAAATCACTGTCTAAGTGCCTGCTGCCGACCAAGCCAGTCCCCGGTGATTCTGAAGGGTTGCTAAAAAGACTGCTTAGGGCGCCTCAGTTCTTTTTGGACTGGAAGGAGTCCTCAGCTCGCACCGGCGCGGCTCATGTTCTTGCTTTGGCCAAGACATACTATCCTTCTTTTGATGCTGCCAAGACTGCAAAGGTAGGCCCTCGAAGAAGGTGGATGGCACCGAACTGACGGCCTCAGAATATGCGCGACTTGGAAGGATATGCGCGGCCACGCGACTGAACTGGTGGAGGGGATAGATCTTGCGACCTATATGGGCAAGTATAATGCAGATGGAAGCAAATGGGAGAAGTTACCCGCTCCGTCATCCAGTGCGGTGATTCCGCAGGAAAAGAACCCCTCTCCAGGCGTATCCAGCTCTGCAGCCCCCAAGCCCGCGACTGAAGAGCCCTCCAGCGAGCCTGCGATTGCTCCTTCTGGCAAGCTTGGCAAGCCGCCTGTTCCTCCTTCCCGCAGGTCAAAAGCTGCGCACAATGAAGAAGGAAACAATGTTTTTATGATCTTGGCCCTTAGCGGCCTGTAATAATTGTTAGAATTTATGTGTCATAAGACAATGTTATGGTTTGCTTAAGTACTCTCAGCAGTACATGTTCGACCAATAGGCTGTCCTTATGATTTGTCTCGGTTTTTCCTCACTTAGGCCCTTGCGCGGCTCAGTATTTCCCAGGTAAAAAGTGCGTGTTCAGGGTCGAGAGCGGCCATGATAGGCAATCAAACTCGATTGACGCCGCACCCCCAGTACTTTGGCCGCATAGTGCAAGTCGCATCCAAGAGAGGTTGAGTATAATCACGATAAATGCCACTTGTTTGGCGATCCCAAGGAATAGGCCGCGCTAAAAAGCTGCCGCACCCCCAAGGGACCAATGATTAAAAAATAAAAGACTCACAGCTCAATTGGTAGTTTGAGATGCTTTATTTCAGAATCATTATATGATACATAGGGTTGGTCGCGCCTAGGTGGCGACCAGAAGTGATGCTTGGGTCGGTTGCGCCTAGGTGGCAACCAGAGATGTTACATGGGTCGGTCGCGCCTGAGTGGCGACCAGAAATGATGCTTGGGTCGGTTGGCCTAGGTGGCAACCAGAGATGTTACATGGGTCGGTCGCGCCTGAGTGGCGACCAGAATTGGGTCGATCGCGCCTAGGTGGCGATCAGAAATGTTACATTGGGTCGGTCGCGCCTGAGTGGCGACCAGAATTGGGTCGATCGCGCCTAGGTGGCGATCAGAATGTTACATTGGGTCGGTCGCGCCTGAGTGGCGACCAGAATTGAAATTTTTAGCCCTAGTGGCCAGCTTGATGATGTAAACTCTTAATAATTTTGTTGCGGCTGCTGATGGCAACTCGCGATGCCTGGGATGTGTCCTTATTGGCAATGGCTTGTAGCATTTGACTTCCTTGCCTCCCTTGCGGCCGTAATCTGAAGTCGCAAGTCAGGCAGGTGCCTCTTAGCCTTCACGATGTCATCAAAATTCTCCTGCGACTCGCGCATGGGCGCGCTCTCTGCGATGCAGGCTGCTCTGGCTATGGCCTTGTCGCCCTCTTCGCATTCTTGAGCTATTCTTTTGTCGCCATTGATGGTGATGACTCCCCTAGGGCCTGGTATTTTAAGCTTTAGGTACACATAGCACGGCCTAGCCATAAACTTTGCGAATGCTTCTCTGCCAAACAGCGCATGATATGGGCTCTGGAAATCTACAACCTCGAACCAAATGTACTCGCTCCTGAAGTTGCTTTGTGTCCCAAAGGCGACCTCCAAGTTAACTCGCCCCAATGGCTGAGCTGATATGCCTGGCACGACACCATGAAACGTTGTTCTTGATGGGTGTAGCTGCTTTTCTTGAAGGTTCATTCTTTTGAAGGTTTCATAGTATAATATATTGATGCTGCTGCCTCCATCCATCAGTACTTTGCTCAACTTGTACCCTGCGACTTGAGGGGCAACCACCAGCGCGAGTTTTCCCTCTTCATTTATTTCTCCTGGGTGATCCTCGCGGCTCCAAACTACTGGCTGCTCGGACCACTTTAGCCACTGTGGGACGGCTGGTACTATGGCGTTAACAGCCTGATTGCGTCGTCGCAGCTTTTGTTCCCTCCTTGAAGTATTCACCACAATGGTATGATACTGACCCAACTGTTTTGGGAACTGTGGCTGATCTGGCTGCGGATTTGGGACGGCGTTGTTGCTGTTGTTGCCTCCGCCGTGTTTACCTTCCTCGTTGTTTTGATGACTGTTGTTTGTGTTGAGTGGCTGTCCATCCTTCCACTTTTTGTAATGATAACACTGTGCCTTTGTGTGGTTGGGTGGTTTCCCATCTTTTCCTATATGGATGTCGCAGGGGCGGTTGAAAACCTCTTCCAAATTAACTGGGTGAAAATTCCTTCCTCTGCTGCTGCTTTGTTTGTAACGAGTGTTCGTATTTGCGACTAACCCTGAGTTTCCTTCCTCGTTTTTGCGCTTGTTATAACTCGCATTGGCATTGCTAGCTTGCTGTTGTTGAGGCTTGCTACTGGCCTTCTTTCCCTTGCCAGTGTTTTCCTCTTCCTCCCCATCAGATGCGTCCCTGGTTTTATCCGAGCTAGCATACTTGTTGGCCGCCGCCATTACCTCGCTTAGGCTCTTGACTTTATCCTTCATGCGACCTAGTTTGTGGACTAGCGGCTCAAATTTGCAATTTTTCTCCATGACAAGGACCGCTGAACTGGGTGGTATGTTATCTGAGGAATGTATGATCTCTGCGACCCTTCTCATCCAGTGGCGACTCGACTCGCCTTCCTTCTGTACACAACGCTCAAGGTCCTCTATGCTGCAGAGTCGCTTGCATGTTCCTTGGAAATTCTTGATAAAGCTTCCTTCATCTCATCCCAAGAGTTTATTGAATTTGGTGGCAAATTTTGCAGCCATATGTGAGCTGCGCCTTCTAACATCATGTTTAGGTAACGTGCGCAGATCTCTTCGGATGCGTTTAGGATGCTCATGCCCATCTCGTAATTGTTGAGCCAAGTAACAGGGTCCATGCTTGCATTGTAGTTGGCGACCTTGCGAGGCCCTTTGAAATCTGCAGGAAACGGTTCAGACCTGATTCTTTCGCTGAAACAGACTGGGCCTTTGAGTCGCGACGATAGGTTGGACGAAGCGGGCCTTCCTATTGGATTGGCCGCCGCGCGCGGCTGCACAATCTCTATGGGTTGAACTTGCTGAGGTTGATTTTGAGCCGCAGGTTGATCTTCCCTTTGTCGCCTAGCCGAACTCGAAGTCGCAACGTGTGGCGACTCCACGTCGATGCTTCTTTCCCGCCGTTGCTCTGCTATTGTAAGGGGTGGAGTGCAGCCGTCCTGCGTGTTCGGACATATTCACCTGCTGTATTACTGCTGTGCTCAGCATCTCAATGGCGCGCCGTGCCTCTCTGTCCATTGGCGTGTTTCCTGCCGGCGCTAATCTGGCCAAGATGTTTGTGGCTGCAAAGAGATTCTCCACTGGGCTAACATAATGCCCTTGCGGCGTGTGGAACCTTTGAGGCTGCTGTGGCGACTGCTGAACAAAGGTTGGCTGCGTCAATGGCGGGGGCATCATGGCCCTGTTGTTAGCCTGTACTATGGCCCTTGACCCAGGTATCTCTGCTACTCTTGGTGCTGCGAAAGATGGAACCGCTGGTACGATTGATGGTACAGCGATTGCTTGAACCGCGGGCGCAGCTAACGGGGCCACGGACCGCACAACCACGGCAGATGGTGCCACGTGTGTGGGAACCGCGACTGAGGGTTGTGCGACCCCTGACCATGCGACCGGTGCGCCGTGTTGGTGGCGACTGACGGAACCGCAATTGCTGGTTCAGCGGTAGGCGATTGGAACAGCTCCATAGGGTTTAATGTTCCTGGCTGCAGGCGACTCGTGTGGCGTCTGTGAGGCAAGGTGCCTGTATTCCTTGCAGAGTATTGGTTTCCTCGATGAGTCGCAGTTGCTCCTGTTGGAGGCGCTGTTCCTCACGCGCTAGCCTGGCTCTCTCATCCGCGATTCTCGGGACTTCATCATATAGCCCGATCCTGGTAGCCTCCAATTCTGTCACCCTAGCAGCCGCGTTAACCGCAGATATTGGCGTAAACAACACGCTTCCCTGTGGCGGCGTGACCGCTGCGTTGGGGGTTACCCTTGACCCTGATTCCGCAGGCGCGATTCCAGGTGGAGTCTCTCTGTTTGCGACTCCTGAGGCCGCGACTCCTGGCGTCATCGCAGCGGATGCCGCGACTCCTGATGCGTCTAGCGCGGCTTGTTCTGCTGCTTCCGGCGGTGTGGGGGCTAAGCTGCCTGGTGGCATGCCCAGCCCTTCGTCCGCTTCTGTGGTCTTGTAGACCCCTTCAATGTGCCGATCTTCTACAGAGGGCGAGCCACTATCCACAGGGCCTCCGCATAGCCTTTCCTCAAGGACATACTCAATGGATTGGCCTTCTTCGTCTTCAAGAGGCAGCGACTCGTAGTTGATAGATTCCTCTTCTTGGTCCACTGTTACCGCGACTCCTTCTTCTGAGTCGCCATGTTGCGATGGATCCTCTGACTCGCCGCCAACGAAGCCGACGAAGACGTTGATGGATCCAAAGGGGATGACGTGGCCGGTCTCCAAGTAATCTGCTTCCGGCCCCCAGCTTGAATCGTCGATGAGGGGTGTGCCATTGCCCGTGATGATACGGCCGACAACAAGATCTTCAGCTCCCTTCATGGATCCTGCGCGGAACGTGACGCTCTTGACCGCAGGCCCCACGGTGGGCGCCAACTGTCATGGGTTTGTCACGTCAGGTGTCATAGATGACTTCGTAGGTGTGGGATTATGCGAGTCAAGCATCTCCGAGCTTGGGATCGCAGGAACAAAGATCAACACAGATTACCCAGGTTCGGCCCCCTCAATGTGAGATAAAAGACCTACTTCCTGCCTACCCTAGATTGGTATTGATATGATAATCGAGGTGTTACAATGGAGGCGATCCGATCTGGTACTCGCCGTATGAGCTAGGGTTTTGGGCTTGATAGCTTGACCCGCTCTAAGTCCTGCGAGTCCTCTTTATATACACAGAGGCTCGCTAGGTTACAAAAGGAAACTTCCCCCATAAGGAATACGTCCACAGAGGCCTACTCGGAGACTACTTGGTCTTCACGTCCTCCGGGTTATGTCTTCTAGATCTTTCCCCTTATGGCGGTTCAATATTGGGCTTGCTCCCAAGTGGGCCTTTGTCCGTGCGAGTAAGTTAAGTCGCACTGGGCCGCGGGTTAATCCAGAAAGTGTTCCCCCGACAATTAGCCCCCAAGCTTCTGGGTGATTCGTAGAATCAGGCGGAAGATTCTGTCTTGATGATGATCCTGCGGGCTTGCGTATATAGTTCCTGCCGACTCGCTGGTGTTAAGTCGCTAGCGTTGCGGTTTCTTGAGCCGCTGATGTAGAAGCGATGAGTCGCTATGTTTGCGGCTTATTTAGCCGCTATGTTGCCAATTGAGCACTTCTGTCTTGGTCGCATTGAAGCTGTAGAATCGCGGTAAGTTTTCCACGAAGCACTTGGTGAAAACCACCTTTCCTGTTGGATGTAAGACTGAGCTGAAATCATAAGAATAATAACTTATGAGTAACAAGATATATCAACCAAATGTGTATAAGGTGCTGAGTCATAGACATCGAAGCATAAAAGACCATAAGCATAAATAAGCTGGTCAATCATTAGAATAATAATCTGTCATGTTATCATGACGAGCCATCTAAACGCATGTTGAAACATGGCGGCTCAAGGGCATATAGCCACAACCTGTATTTAAAGATTTCCGAGTCACTAATTTGACTCGCAAATGGATATATATATTCTCATGTGCTGCAAAAAATGAAATCTGTATATAAACATGGTATATGAGTATAATAAAGACCGCCAGATATGGTGGATGTGTAGCCCCCGAGGGCCGGGTTGCATGCTGCTCGGGACTCAAAAATATCTCAAGTTAGACGAAAATTTAATTGTCCTAGCCCCCAGGCATTAAGCAGGCATGATTTCATTATCCTGCTTGATGGCATATCATTGCAATTTGGTCCTGCAACAGATTGAGCAAATATTTTTACCGCAAGAAAACAATGATACTTGGAGTGGGGCAAAGCTGCTTATAAACTCCGAACTGTGAAATATATTAGTTGAGCTGCTAGGAAAAAAGATAACCCCAGTCAAAACTCTAGATATAGATGAAAGAATCATCCTTAAAAATTCCACTTGATGTGGCTGTAGATAAAAATAATGGTGACTTCAACAGCCGATATCAGGAATGATCATCCCAAACATAAAAAATCTGGTCATGCCAGTTCAAACTCATATGGCCGAGTTAGAGGTTCCTGAAATTCAAAGGGCAAAGCCCCCGAGGAAGCAATGATAATAACTTGATAATAATATGTTAGCCTTGGCGGCTGATAATAATGATAGAACGTTAGTACTCCGCATGATAGCATGTGGTACTCTGCATGATAGCATGTTGTAATCTGCATGATAGCAAATGGTTGTATAATAGCAACTAGTTGCATGATAGCAACTGGTAAGATCCATGATAGCATATTGTACGATGCATGATAGCATGTGGTACTTGACTCAGTATTTCCCAGATCTAATGTGTGTTCAGGGTCGAGAACGGCCAAGATAGGCAGCCATGATAGGCATTCAGACTCGATTGACGCCACACGCGGGTACTTTAGCCCTTCTGAATTATCTCTATTACCGTTAAGTAGGTCTTCGCGCGGCTCAGTATTTCCCAGGTAAAAACGTGTGTTCAGGGTCGAGAGCGGCCATGATAGGCAATCAAGCTCGATTGACGCCGCGCCCTAGTACTTTGTGTCGGGGGAATACTTTCTGGGTTAACCCGCGGCCCAGTGCGACTTAACTTACTCGCACGGACGAAGGCCCACTTGGGAACAAGCCCAATATTGAACCGCCATAAGGGAAAGATCTAGAAGACATATCCCGGAGGACGTGAAGACCAAGTAGTCTCCGAGTAGGCCTCTGTGGATGTATTCCTTATGGGGAAGTTTCCTTTTGTAACCTAGCGAGCCTCTGTGTATATAAAGAGGACTCGCAGGACTTAGAGCGGGTCAAGCTATCAAGCCCCAAACCCTAGCTCATACGGCGAGTACCAGATCGGATCGCCTCCATTGTAACACCTCGATTATCATATCAATACCAATCTAGGGTAGGCAGGAAGTAGGTCTTTTACCTCACATTGAGGGGGCCGAACCTGGGTAAATCTGTGTTGATCTTTGTTCCTGCGATCCCAAGCTCGGAGATGCTTGACTCGCATAATCCCACACCTACGAAGTCATCTATGACACCTGACGTGACAAACCCACGACAGTTGGCGCCCACCGTGGGGCCTGCGGTCAAGAGCGTCACGTTCCGCGCAGGATCCATGAAGGGAGCTGAAGATCTTGTTGTTGGCCGTATCATCACGGTCAATGGCACACCCCTCATCGACGATTCAAGCTGGGGGCCGGAAGCAGATTATTTGGAGACCGGCCACGTCATCCCGTTCGGATCCATCAACGTCTTCGTCGGCTTCATCGGTGGCAGGTCCGTTAGATCGGTCCAGGAAGGCGATTCAGTAGAAGAAGTCGCCGATGACGGGGAAGAATCCGTGGAAAGCATGGACTCGCAAGAGTTTGGGTCCATCATACCTGCCTTTGAAGAAAGTTGCTGGGGTTACCCACCAGAAATCACATCATCACCAGATCAAGAGATGGCACAAGTCGCGGTTTACATGGCCGGAGGAGCAGGTGCATCAGGAACTGCTGGAGAAACCGAGGCATCGGCACCCCCAAGCAACCCACTTCTTGTCCCTGTGTCAGCCACGAACGCCGCCCTCCGTGCAACAGAAATTGAGGCCGCCAGGGCCGAGCTCCTGTATGAGGTTCGAAGGATGGAAGAAGAGCGCCGCAGGCTCGATCAGATAAACCAAGGAATCCAACAGGAGCGGCAGAGAGTAGCCGCGCTGGCTGCGACTCAACAACAGGTTGACCCGCAAACACAGCTGCGCGCGACTCAACCAACAGTGGAAATCCCGCTCACTCCAGCCGGGGACGGGAATCCAGACGACTGCGGAAGGAAGGGTACCAACAAATCAAGAGACCCAGCAACAACCAAGGAGGTTTCACACCCCACAGGGCCATTACCAGAACCCTGTCGATAATATGTATGCTGCGGCTAATATCTTGACTCAGATGGTACCAACAGGCGATGACCCGGTCAATGCTGAGGCGCGGCGCGCGATTCAGATGCTAAGTACGGCAGTCCTGCAACAAGCCAATAGGGCGGAAGCCGAAGCACAGCTGCCCCTCGTACCAGCCAATCACAGGATTACAGCAGAAAGAAGCGTCCAGAGCAGGCCACCAGAGGACGTGTCAGGAGTCGCACAGAGGCAGCAGGAGCAAGTCGCAGAAGCGCAGGCGAATGCGCCATTGATGCAAAAGCGGCCCGCAGATAACCCCGCAGGCGCGCCCACAGCCCTGTCCTCGCGACTCAAGGGACCGGCGTGTTTCACTGAGAGGATCAGATCGGAACCTTTTCCTGAAGATTTCAAAGGGCCACGCAAGGTGGCAAACTATAACGCCAGCATGGATCCAACCACTTGGCTCAACAATTACGAGATGGGCATGAGCATCCTAAACGCATCTGAAGAGATCTGCGCACGCTACCTAAACATGATGCTAGAAGGAGCAGCGCACATATGGCTGCAAAATTTGCCTCCCAACTCTATAAATACTTGGGAGGAACTGAAGGATGCCTTCATTAAGAACTTCCAAGGAACTTGCAAGCGACTCTGCAATATAGAAGATTTAGAGCGTTGTGTCCAGAAGGAAGGCGAGTCAAGTCGCCATTGGATGAAAAGGGTGGCAGAAATAATACACTCCTCAGATAATATACCACCAAGCTCAGCCGTCCTGGTGATGGAGAAAAACTGCAAGTTTGAGCCGCTGATTCATAAGCTGGGTCGCATGAAGGATAAAGTCAAGAGCCTCAGCGAGGTGATGGCTGCGGCTAACAAATATGCCAGCTCAGACAAAACCAGAGACGCGTCAGACGGAGAAGAAGAGGAGGTTGCTGCAAAAGGAAAGAAAAACTCCAACAAGCCCCAGCAGCAGCAAACGAGCCACAACAACACGAGTCAAAACAAACGCAAAAGCGAAGATGGTCACTCAGGGCTCGTCGCCAATACGCGTGGAGGATTCAGAGGCCAGCGTGGAAGGGGTCGAGGATACGGCTCCCGTCCAATCAATATGCAAGAAGTTTTCAACCGGCCATGCGACCTTCATGCGACAGGTGATGGACGGCCAGCGGACCATACCAAGGCGCAATGCCATTATTACAAAAAGTGGAAAGAAGAGAGCCAACACAACGGGGGGAATTCCCATGAAGGAAACCCTAGTGCGGCTCATAACACAAACATTGGGCAGCACGGCGCGAGTAACCCCAGGCAGACGGGGCAGTATCACACAATAGTTATCGATACCTCCAAAAGAGAAGAGAAATTGAGCCGGAGAAGTCAGCAGGTGAACGCCGTGATACCAGCAACACCCGCTTGGTTAAGGTGGTCAGAATACGCGGTAACCTGGAGTCGCGACGACCACCCGCCACAGGTACGGGAACCTGGCAAGTTGGCACTGGTTGTGGCACCATACGTTGCAGGATACAAGCTGACCAAAGTGCTTATGGATGGAGGAAGCAGCATTAATATCTTGTACTACGATACTTTCCAGCGTCTAGGACTCAAGGATTCCAGCCTGCAGCCCACGTCAACAGTATTTCACGGCATTGTCCCAGGAAGGTCCGCACGCCAGTGGGGAAAATAACCCTAGGGGTAACTTTTGGAACAGAAGAGAACTTTAGAAGTGAATTCCTAAGCTTCGAAGTGGTAAAATTCCAAAGCCCATATCACGCCTTGTTTGGAAGAACGGCCTTTGCTAAGTTTATGGCCAGGCCATGCTACGTGTACCTACAGTTGAAGATACCAGGACCAAAAGGGGTCATCACAGTGTACGGAGATAGAGAAAAAGCAATAGAATGTGAGAAAGGAGATGCGGCTTTCGCAGAATCCGCCTGTGCCGCGGAAGAACTAAAAGGTTATAAGTCGCAGGTGGACCCAAACGATATGAGTGTGGTTACCACGCCATCTGCCGAGCCACCAATGAAATTCAAAGCGGCCCAGGACACTAAGCAGATAAATCTTGTTCCTGGCGACTCATCCAAGCAAACTAGCATTGGAGCACACATGGAAGAAGAGCAGGAGAAGGCCCTCGTCGCTTTTCTCCAGGAAAATAAAGACATCTTCGCATGGAAGCCGTCAGATATGCCAGGGGTACCAAGAGAATTAGCAGAACATAGCCTCAAAGTGAACCCTGCGGCTAAACCAGTGAAGCAGCCACTACGGCGTTTTCATGATGACAGGAGAAAGGCAATAGGAGAGGAAATAGCTCGCTTGCTGGCTGCAGGATTCATCACAGAGGTATACCATCCGGAATGGGTGGCAAATCCAGTATTGGTTATGAAAAAGAACGGTACGTGGCGAATGTGCGTTGATTACACCAGTCTTAACAAAGCTTGTCCAAAGGATCCATTTGCTTTGCCAAGAATCGACCAAGTAATTGATTCAACTGCTGGGTGCGAGCTGTTATGCTTTTTGGACGCCTATTCAGGCTACCATCAAATCAAGATGAAGAGGGAGGACCAAGAAAAGACGTCCTTCATCACACCCTTCGGAGCTTTTTGTTACGTCAGCATGCCCTTTGGGTTGAAGAACGCAGGTGCGACTTACCAAAGATGCATTCAGAATTGCCTACATGAGCAAATAGGTCGCAACGTTCATGCCTACGTGGATGATATTGTGATTAAATCGCAAGTTAGCCAGGATCTTATTGGTGATCTGGCAGAGACATTCACAAATCTCAGAAAATACAACATGAAGCTCAACCCCACAAAGTGCGTTTTCGGAGTACCAGCAGGAAAGCTATTGGGATTCATAGTATCAGAAAGAGGCATTGAGGCCAATCCTGACAAGATAAAGGCCGTGATGGATCTCCAAAAGCCAGAAAAGATAAAAGATGTACAGCGGCTTACTGGTTGCGTAGCAGCTTTGAGTCGCTTTATATCAAGATTGGGAGAAAAGCACTACCTTTGTACAGACTGTTGAAAAAATCAGACACCTTCGTTTGGGACGCAGAGGCCGACGAAGCTCTGACAGCCTTGAAACATCAATTGACGAATGCTCCAGTTCTGGCGGCTCCAAAAGATAAAGAGCCAATGCTACTATACATAGCGGCAAATTCCCGCGCTGTGAGTGCTGTCATGGTTGTGGAGAGACAAGAAACAGGAAAGGAATACCCTGTCCAGAGACCAGTATACTACGTGAGCGAAGTCCTCACAGCTTCCAAACAGCGTTACCCACAGTGGCAGAAGTTGGTGTTTGGAGTGTTCATGGCGAGTCGCAAGCTGAAGCACTACTTCCAAGAGCATCCAATAACTGTGGTGAGTTCAGCACCATTGGCAGATATCATTCGTAATCGAGAAGCTACTGGAAGAGTCGCTAAGTGGGCGATCGAGTTGGGACCACATCACATCAGTTACGAGCCGCGCACATCAATTAAGTCGCAAGCCCTTGCAGATTTTATTAACGATTGGACAGAAATCCAAGTTGCTCCTAGCATGGCAGAAACCAAATACTGGACCATGCATTTTGATGGGTCAAGACAGTTGCAAGGCTCGGGGGCTGGAGTTGTTCTACATCTCCCAAGGGAGACAAGCTGCGGTATGTGTTACAGATACACTTCAACTGCACAAATAACGTGGCGGAGTACGAGGCACTGCTTCATGGTCTACGTATAGCAAAGGAGATGAACATCAGTCGCATACGCTGTTTTGGCGATTCAGACTTGGTGGCACAGCAGGTCTCCGGAACGTGGGACAGCAAGGATGCGAACATGGCTGCATATAGGAGAGAGGTGGACAGAATTGCTGGACATTTCACTGGATACCAAGTTGAACATATTGATCGGAGACAAAATGAAGCTGCGGATGCCCTGTCTCGGCTTGGATCCAACAGACAGTCAGTCCCACCCAATGTTTTCCTGGATGAACTGCACAATCCATCAGTCAAACCTCCAGCAGAAATTGACATTGCAGAGCCAGAGGATGATTCAACTTTAGTCGCAGCCCTGCATGAACAGCCAGGATGGACAGAGCCATACATGGCATATTTAAGTCGCGGAGTGCTGCCGGACGATGAAATTGAGGCGCGCAAAATCATACGACGATCAAAGGCCTATACAATCATCAACAACGAATTATACAAGCGCAGCGTATCAGGAGCATTCCAAAGATGTGTCTCACCAGAAGAGGGACGAAAAATCTTGCACGAAATTCATTCAGGCGATTGTGGCCATCATGCTTCGTCAAGATCTTTGGTGGCAAAGGCGTTCCGACATGGATTCTTCTGGTTAACAGCATTAGCAGACGCAGAGCAAATTGTCAGAGTGTGCGATGGATGTCAAAGATACGCTAGGCAAGATCATATGCCAGCCCAAGCACTTCGCACAATACCCATCACATGGCCTTTTGCCGTATGGGGTTTTGACATGGTAGGGCCTTTCAGACGGTCTTCAAACGGAAAAACTCACCTCTTAGTCATGGTGGACAAATTCACAAAGTGGATAGAAGCAGAACCTGTGGGAGATTGCGAGGCTGAAACAGCAGTCAAGTTCTTGAAGAAGGTCATATTCCGCTTCGGTTACCCCCATAGTATCATTACAGACAATGGGAGCAACACCTCTGAAGGGGCTACACAGATATTTTGCGCAGACAATGGGATAAGATTGGACCTCACGTCAGTAGCACACCCGCAGAGCAATGGACAAGCTGAGCGAGCTAACCAGGAAATTCTCCATGGAATTAAGCCGCGCCTTATTGAAAAGGTCGAAGCATCTCCAGGATGTTGGGTGGAAGAACTGCCAGCAGTACTGTGGAGCTTGAGAACAACCCCTAACAGATCCACAGGATTTACACCATATTTCATGGTCTATGGAGCAGAAGCAGTCATGCCCAGCGATATCATACATGATTCACCAAGAGTTGCGGCTTACATCGAGACAGATAATGAGATAGCTCGGCAAGACTCGGTGGACACATTAGAAGAGGTTAGAGACTTGGCAGCATCAAGGTCAGCAGTATATCAACAAGACTTGCGACGCTATCATGCCAGACGCATCAAAACCCGCACCTTTCAAGAAGGCGACCTAGTACTGCGACTTAAACAAGATCACAAGGGAATGCATAAGCTGTCCTCTCCATGGGAAGGACCCTACATCATCAGCAAGAAGCTAAACAATGGGTCGTACTACCTGCTGGATGTAAGGGAAGAAAGCAGCGAACGCCATGATTTCGAGGATCGTCTCGAGGCACCTCGCCCTTGGAACGTCGCACACCTGCGACCGTACTATACATAAGAAAAGGCTAATCAGAGCCAAGCATCATCCTTTCCAGCTTTATAGCTGAGTATCATCACAGCCACTCAGGGCTAGAACTTCAACTTTGGTCGCCACCTAGGCGCGACCTATGCAACATCTGATCGCCACCCAGGCGCGATCGACCCTTGTATCAGAAACCGGCTGCCACCTAGGCGCGGCCGTAAACTTTGTATCATCTCTGGTCGCCACCTAGGCGCGACCGACCCCATGTATCACCATGGATCGCCACCTACGCGCGATCCAACCCTATGTATAACACTCGGTTGCCACCTAGGCGCGACCTTATGTGTCATCATAATCAAAGCTTATCATAGCTTAGCCTATCATGGCAATATCATTATGTTTCTTGGGGTCTTTGTTACCCTGAAACAGCCGATTTATTGGCAATTATCAAATTTACCTTAAGTTGGATTGCTACTCGCATTATGTGGCCAAAGTACTGGGGTGTGGCGTCAATCGAGCTTGATTGCCTATCATGGCCGCTCTCGACCCTGAACACACATATTCCTAGGAAATACTGAGTCGCGCGAGTGCCCACTTAAGGATTCAGATGGCCTAACTAGAGGTCGATGTACTGCTTATAGTACGGCAACACCAATTACAATTACTTGTAACTTAACAATTGTTTTATTATGATATCAAGTTACAGGTGATGACCTTCAGAGTTCTCTGAGAAGAATTGAGATGATTACCACATAACATCCTCTCAATCCTTGGGGGCTATATCATATTATCATCAAAAATTTGAAGATAGATCGTCATCAAGTTCTGAAGCTATACTCTAACAAAGAAGCTCACGAAGTCAGATGATCTTCCAGGTGCGAGTCAAGGCCAAACTTGCACAATTATAAGTCGCGAAACAAGGAAAAGCGCGGCCTAAGCATTCAAGATCAAGAAATACTATGAAGTTCAGGCCACGCTTGGGGGCTAATGTCGGGGGAATACTTTCTGGATTAACCCGCGGCCCAGTGCGACTTAACTTACTCGCACGGACGAAGGCCCACTTGGGAACAAGCCCAATATTGAACCGCCATAAGGGGAAAGATCTAGAAGACATATCCCGGAGGACGTGAAGACCAAGTAGTCTCCGAGTAGGCCTCTGTGGATGTATTCCTTATGGGGAAGTTTCCTTTTGTAACCTAGCGAGCCTCTGTGTATATAAAGAGGACTCGCAGGACTTAGAGCGGGTCAAGCTATCAAGCCCCAAACCCTAGCTCATACGGCGAGTACCAGATCGGATCGCCTCCATTGTAACACCTCGATTATCATATCAATACCAATCTAGGGTAGGCAGGAAGTAGGTCTTTTACCTCACATTGAGGGGGCCGAACCTGGGTAAATCTGTGTTGATCTTTGTTCCTGCGATCCCAAGCTCGGAGATGCTTGACTCGCATAATCCCACACCTACGAAGTCATCTATGACACCTGATGTGACAAACCCACGACACTTTGGCCGCATAGTGCAAAGATACTTCTGACTTAAGGCGAGTATAACCAGGATAATTTGCCACAAAGAGCGATTCCACGAGAATAAGCCGAGCTTATAAAGCTACACAGCCCCCATGAAACTCAGATATTAGTGAAAATAAAGGCTCATCGGCTCATATTGAGGCGAAATGACAAACCCCGGATACCCGTGGTGCCTGCTTTATTTCACAATCCTGAAGTACGATCGCACGTAGGCGGCGATCGATTTTTGATATAATCGGCTTTAATAGCCGTGACGAGCTCTAATTAGCTTTGAATGTGATAACACGGGTCACTGATTTGACCCAAAAATTGATACAACGAGTCACCTGTTTAACTCAAAAATCGATAAGATGATGATTTGTTAGTGACTCGTATACTGATGTAATGATGAGCTGTATGCGACTCATAAATGATATGAAGGTAAATCACTAGGTGACTCATAAAATGATATAATGATGAGCAGTATGCGACTCATAAAATGATATGAAGAAGATAAATTATTGGGTGACTCATAAAATGATATGACAATGAGTTGGTGGTGACTCGCGAAATGATATAATGGTGAATCATATAATGATAAATCATGAGCTGATATAATGAGTGCTCAAATACCAACACTTGAACATGTAATGGTGATCTTTATAGGTGCAAATAAATTTATTATCATGCGATAGTGCAAGCTGTAGAGAGCTAGACTTTGATAAATGTAATGCGAGTTATGAGAACTCTAATTTGATAAATGCATTGCGGGTTGTAAGAAACCCGACTTTGAGAACTGGATATAACTAAATCTCAAAAACTGATATGAATTAAAGTCCGCGACATGATATAATTTAAATTGCAAAGACATTAATAAAAGACATAATAACCTAGATATGCAGCCCCGAGATAACTCGAAGGTGAATTTAAACTTATTGATAAAAGTAAAAGGCTGCGAAAGTTGAGCATGATAGCAACTTATCTTGTTTTTATTCTCCTGGCGTCAATGACGCGGTATGATCCGCGGACCGTTGATGTCTGCCCTACAGCTGCATGCGTGAGGCAGTGTTGATGTAGACTCCCTGCCCGTTGTAACTTGTCTTGACATCCCAGGTTGGAACCTGACTCGGATTAATGAAATAAATTGATGCCGGCGACCAATCTTGACCGATGCGTTTGAAGTCGCGGCATGCCCTTATGCATGTGTCATTGAATATGTATAGGTGGACAGGTTGTCTGGTCGATGGGATCGCCGCCGTTTGTTGATTTTGATAATACGCACCCTACTATTGAGCCGCCATGCTACGTTGTACAGCCAAAGCCCAAAATAATCACTGGAGGCGCGCTGATTTTTTGAGTCGCACTGGCTGATTTCACGAGCTGACCACATATTACGTACTCTTTTTTCTTTTCTGTTGGCTGCTCACTTTTCCTTCCTCAATCAGCTAGCACTTGATTTATCGGAGGAATCCATCGTCGCAATTGTAAGACGCTGCCAACTCTTTGCACTCTTTTCCTTTTCCTTTTTGCTTGTTTTCTTTCCTTTTTTTGGTGTCCACGTGACATGCGCTGATTGTACGTCCTTGCACCTGAAATTCTTATCAATTAAATTCTTGGCCGATCGGTGATGGCTTTGATTGATATATCTCCACGTAAGCGGTAGTAGCACTCTGTTTGCACTGTTTCTTCCTGTCCGCCCCTTTTTCTTGAGTCGCTGTGCGACTTAAATGTCAAAAGCAACCAGTTCCTTTTTCCTTGCTGAAGAACAGATCGCGTGGTCACGCTGGCTTTGGCATGAATTAAACTTTCTGACTTCCCAGATTCCACACTTGATAAGCTGTCATGACGTCTGGTTGGTCGCGATGCAGTCAAGTTAGCAACTCACGTACGTCATCCAAGGGTTTCCTTTTTCCTTAATTACTTGCTCGATCCGAGTCCAAGTAATACTGGTATGCTTTTTCCTTTTCCAATTACGATCGGACCGGAAGTTATGCGTACTGCTGCTGGAATCCAACCAGCCATCGAGAATCTGATCTACGTCACGATTTTTGACGGATCACCGGATCGGCCAGGTAAGCCGATTGATTTGCTGCACGAGTCGCTAGCAAGAATCTTTAGATAATTTCACGAACGTGGTTTCTTGAATCTCGTCAGGCGCAAAGTTTATGTCGAACCGCCAAGCTCGTGTCGAAGAAATAGTCCAGCCGCACTGGGTCGCCTGTCCTTGTCGCGGTAGCGCAGCCGCCGATGTTTGTCGACGTCGGCCACGGAGGATTCGCGAACTCGCCTCGACATGAAAGTTGCTGCAGTGCGTGAGTCGCCGACGGAGATCTAACCGTTGGAATCGTCTCAAACTTTTGTGAGTGCTTCGGGATTGTATTCCGCAATGTTTCACCGGAGGGATCTTCGAATTGATGTCTGAGTCGACCTCGGTAATTGTTCTCCCAAAGTCGCGCGGAGTTCCGTCAGTTTTGGATAGGGCTTCAGTGTTTGAGTCGGCCAGGGAGATCCAGCCGTTGGAATTTGATGCGCTTTTAACAGATGCTGGACAACTCGATTTCCCGTCTTTCCACCGAAGGGATCGTCGAGATGAGTTCCGAGTCGCCGTCGGTGGTGTCTGCAACACGGACGTTTACTGCTGCCTTGTCGTTTTGATGTAGATCTTGGTACCGCCGAGTCGCTCGAATCGGCGTGGCGATAAAGTCGCCAAGATTGTTGAAATCGCCGAGTTTGAATCAACGATGAGATCCTCTGTCCCTGGCATAGATCCAGCGCGGAACATGACGCTCTTGACCGCAGGCCCCACGGTGGGCGCCAACTGTCGTGGGTTTGTCACGCAGATGTCATGGATGACTTCGTAGGTGTGGGATTACGCGAGTCAATCGTCTCCGAGCTTAAGATCGCAGGGCACGAGGAAGACAATGTTTTTTACCCAGGTTCGGCCCCTCAATGTGAGGTAAAGACCTACGTCCTAGCTATCCTAGATTGGTATTGATATGAATATGGTGTTACAAGGGGTTGGCGATCGATGTGTCGAGTCGCCTATCTCTGGATGTATGAGATCTCGGGTTTTAGGTCCCGGGAGTCCACCTTATAAAGACGGTGCCTCGCCAGGTTACAAGGAAACTTGCCCGTTAAGGAAATATAAGCCGGAGTCCTACTTGGCGACTAAGTAATGTAATTTCGTGTCTTCCAAGTTATGTCTTCTCCGGTCTTCTAGATACTTCTTCTTTCATCATGATCTTGGGTTGGCCCATCTTTGTGTAAGCCCACGAGTGTTGTGGCCATGAAGAATAAGTCGCGCTTCGCTTGAATAAGTCGCGGGATAATTATTCCCCCGACACCTACTACACATAGTTTCAGACCTAGTTTTATCAGATGTAATACACGATGTAAAGATGCAGCAGGTTTCAGACGCGCTCTTTTCCTTACCAGGGTACCTAAGGGAACTGGAAGGTTTTTAATGAGGCGGCTTGCTGACCTGATATATGAATAAAGTGATGTTTAACAGAAAAATCTCATCGTCTCTTTGCACTTTAACTTTACAGTTTTTATGTGGCACCCCGATCCAGATGATCGAGCCACCCCATATACCAGTCCCAGAAACACTGGATATATGACAACTTGGTAAACAAAGACAAAACCAAATATATTCATAAGGCTCCGAGTTCGAACAAATACAAGGTTACAACACGGGTGAGGCTCCAGCTCTTGCGCAACAGGCGCACACAACAGTATGTACATTATTTTTCTAACATCTAGCCTCTAGCGGAAGTCGTAGCGGAAGCGAAGATAGTAGCGTGGCGCTTGCGGCCTTATTCCACAGGGTCCTGCCTGGGACACGGGTTCCTAGTTCTCATAGAGCGGGTACTCGGCGACTGGTTCAGCAGGGTCTGGCCACATGAAAAGCCAGGTAAGTACTTGAAGTACTCGCAAGACATCAGCCAAAAAACAAACAAAGTCTATCTATATGGCATGGCATGGTTCAGAAAGTAACATGGCATGAGGTCGGTTGCGAGGATGAGTCCAAGCTTAACGGTTGGACATAACTTACCTACTTACCTTAGTAGGGGTGTTTTCTCGATATCAAGTGAGATCACGTTTCTCACTTGAAAACTCATAATCACAACTAGGCATCCAAGCCTCTAGCCAACTCTGGCTTAATTCACAACTATCCGAGTCCTTAGCCAACTCTGGCTTGACTCCCAAAATCTCCTGTGTTCGTTGGTCTCAACTTAATTATTTCTCCAAGTTCGACTGGACTGACTCATAGTGTGACCTGGCCCAAACATCGTCCCGTAACCTGGGACAAGGCTAGACATCCAGATTTACACTCTCGAGAGGTTGCAACATTTATCCACGCGCTGAAGTCTAGGCTTGTACCGCCGGTACCGAAGTACTAGAACCGATCATGGCGACAGCACAAACCCACACTTCCACAACCGTTTATCCTACCCGGACACTCCCTGTATAGCCACCGACATAACTCTACGCCTTATGAAGAAGTGAATCCGGCACGCCCCCAACAGATGAGCGACGCCTAGCTCCGGAACCTTCACAAGACTAGCCCCGACCACAAAGGTAACTGACTAGACTTGCCAAAAGGGTGGCATCAAAGGAGGCATGATAAAATACTCAGTCATGGTCCGCCCATGTGAACGACTCATGGTCGTGCAAGTGGTGCTTGGTGAGTGGCACTATGTGACTCAATTTAGTCGAGGGAGGTGATTATCTTCTTAGTCATTTTGTTTGATTACAGACATCAACATTAACAAAGTAACACAAGGTAACCTCATAACAATAACAGCACAGAATATATCACTTGCATGCATAGATAACAACATAACAATAATAATAATAATAATACCCGGGTGACTGTGGCGGGAGACCCGGCCGGTGTCACTCGGAGGTTAGTGTTCACAGAATAATAACATAATGTTTCAAACGGATGACGGTGGCGGGAGACCCGGCCGGTGTCACCGTAAAAGAATGAACCGAAAAGCACTCATAAAAATGAGAGGCATCCATTCCACTCGAGGGTTACCCCGACGTGGTGTCAGCAATCTCGGCAATAAGAACCAAATGGAAAGTCAGCTCCCAGCGTCGCAGTCCGGATGGTCTAGGCCACCCTTATTTGACGGAGGGACAAGGCAAATAACTCTTTTGGCAAATGCCCCCAACTCCGAGGATCATAAGACGACATTCGTCCGCTCCTCACCTCGGCGAAGAAGAAAGAAGCAAACAAAGCCCCGCAAGCGCGAGACACACAGTTGTAATAATTCCCCCATTCCTTCGACTGAGGCGGTAACCCGGCCATTGTCTAGGGAACGGGAGTGATGCACAGAATAAGCAACTATAAAGTAGTGCAAGAATTTAAAATGCGATATGACATGCGAGGTGCAACAGATATTAATTCAACAGTCAAAATATTTCCTAAGTTCGACCAAGTTTGAAATTGGGTTGGTGGCTTGCCTTCGGGTTCAGAGACAACTCCTACTCCGTCGGAGAGGTTCGAATCTATCCAAAACGAGACAAACATGCATCAAACTCCCTCCTAAATTATTTAAATAAATGCCAAAAAATAAATTCCAAATAATTCTTTTCTGGTTCCATTTGAAAGAGAAAATTCAAACTAAGCCAACAAAATTGGTTTCATATTTTTCTGACCATTTTTCAGAGAGATATTGCAATTCAAAGTTTGGTTTAATTTCTGCCCTTTTTTAACAGAAAAATAAAACAGAAAAACGTTTCAGAGAAATGTTTAAAAACCTGACCAGTGGGACCCACTGGTCAGTGACTCATAACCCGAACCGTTTTCTTCTCCACCGCGCGGAAAAAAAAGAGGAACAGGGTGGCCGTCTCCGGCGAACTCACCGGCGGCGTTTCCAGGAGGCTAGGGCGACGGGGAGGTGAGGGAGAGGAAGCAGAACGTCTCGGGGAGGCCCGCTGCAGCTAGTTCGAGCACCCACGCTTGACGGGGAGGTCGGGATGGAGCGGAGCTTCTCCTCCCGCGGCTCCGGCGATGTGTCGATGACGGATACGACGGCTCCGGCCACCGTTCACCCTGGCGAGCACGGCATCGTCACCGTGGTGCTCAGAGGAGCGTCTGGGTGGAAGGAATCGATCAGGGGAGGCTGGGGTGTGCGAATCGAGCTGGGTAAGTGCGGCTCGGGTGGTTGTGATTCCGGCGAGGTGTGCTCCTCCGAACTCGAGGCTGTGGTGGAGGGTGCTAGAGGGAGTGGGAGAGGTGGTGCGGTGAAGGAATGGTGCGGGGGTGGCCTTTATAGGGTTCTCACACGGCGGCCGTAGTAATTGGCGCGGCGAGGTGTCGCCATGGCGTGGAGGCGACGGTGGACGGTGTGTCGCGAAACCGGTGGCACAGAAGACGCACGCGGCACAGGAGGGAGCGAGTGGATGAGCTCGGGGGCGGCTGGGTCGCTGACGAGCGGGGCCCCGGCGGCGCTGTGCTGGACGGCGCGTCGGCTAGCGGTCCGGGCGCGTGCGGAATCCTCCTCCGGCGACGCGTGGTGGCTGAGGGTTCAGGGAGAGGAGGGGAACACGCTGGGCGTGGATTGAGGCGTGGGGAAGCTGAACGCCGACGACCACAAGGTGGCGGCGCCGTCGTGCACGGCCTCGCCGGCGGTGATCACCATCTTGTCCAAGTCAGAAGCGGCAAGTGGATGTTTCTCTCAGCTCCGATATCCAAATGAGGTGTGGTTTTCACCACTGTGTGCCAAATTCAAAATCCAACAACTTTGCTGACTAAGGTTTGCTCAAATTCGAAAGTTGGTCCGACTAGATTTTGAGAAAAACAATACTGGTCAAAAAGAGTTTTAAAGTTTTGGAGGGGTAGATGGTGTTAGATGGATATGCCCTTTTGTCCTGAGGTAGGAGGGATGATGGGGAGTCTATCTATGCCCTGGATTCATCCAGGAAAAATAATTTGGATAGGTTTAAAAATGTTTTGAGAAAACAGGCAGAAAGGAAAAGAATTGTGGAGGGAAATTTTCCAAGTCATGGCCCCATATTTTTTTATAAAAGTGACCCACATCAACTAGGGAAGGTTCCCTAATTTTTGCAGAATTTTTGGAGACATAAAAATAGGGGTTCCTTTGTAAGGTCAATAAAAAGGGTAATTTTTAAAAAGGAAAAAGAATTTCCCAATTAAATATTTATCCAGAGATAAAATCACAAATGCAAGTACCAAGTGGGAGGAAAATGGAAAGCACAAGATCCCACTTGATTTATCATGTTTGCAAAGGTTCAAGATTTTAAAAGATTTCCGGAGGTTTAAATCCAATGCACATGAAACAATGAAACAATGCATTTGGGAAAATTTCAAAAAGGCCAAAATTCGGGGTGTTACAGACCTTCCCCCCTTAAGATGAATCTCGTCCTCGAGATTCCTGTTGCTCGTTGAACAGATACGGATATTCTGCCTTCAGCAAATCTTCTCGTTCCCAGGTTGCTTCTTCCTCTGTGTGCTTGTCCCACTGAACCTTGTAGAACTTGGTGACCTTGCTGCGAGTGCGGCGTTCTGACTCATCCAAGATTCTGACGGGGTGTTCCTCGTAAGTCAGTTCGCGCTCAACTCCAGTTTCTTAAAGTCAGCCTGCTTGGTTGGGGGTGAGATGCACTTCCTTAGCTGGGATACGTGGAAGACGTCATGTACTCCAGCCAATTCCTCTGGCAGTTCCAGCTGGTAGGCTACTGATCCTTTCTTTGCCACAATCTTGAAAGGTCCAATGAATCTTGGGGCAAGCTTTCCTTTCATGTGGAATCTTTTCAGGCCCTTGAGAGGTGTTACTCGAAGATAGACATAGTCGTTTTCTCGAAGTGAATCTGACGGTGTCGCCGGTCGTAATAGCTTTTCTGGCGGGATTGCGCTGCCTTGAGCCGGTCCCGAATCAGACGTACTTGCTTTTCTGCCCTCATCAAATCATCGGGCTTAAAGATCTTGCGGTCTCCAACCTCGGACCAGTTTAGTGGGGTTCGGCATTTTCTCCCATACAGGGCTTCAAAGGGTGACATCTTCAGGCTGCCTTGGTAGCTGTTGTTGTATGAGAACTCTGCATAGGGTAAACTATCTTCCCATCCTGCTCCATAGGCGAGTACACACGAGCGGAGCATATCCTCTAGGATTTGATTAACCCGCTCGGTTTGACCGTCGGTCTGCGGATGATAGGCTGTGCTGAAGGATAACTTTGTTCCCATGGCATGATGTAGGCTTGTCCAAAATTTGGAGGTAAATTGTGTACCTCTATCCGACACAATGGTCTTCGGGACTCCGTGGAGTTTGACAATCTTGTTCACATAGAGTTGTGCCAGTTGGTCCGAGCGGTATGTGGTCTTGACGGGGATAAAGTGAGATACCTTCGTCAAACGGTCGACAATGACCCAGATAGAATCATTTCCTCGGCTGGATTTGGGAAGTCCGACAATGAAATCCATACTTATGTTGTCCCATTTCCACTCGGGTACCTTAAGGGGTTGGAGATATCCGGCGGGTTTCTGATGCTCGGCCTTCACCAGGTTGCATACATTGCAGCATGCGACATAGTAAGCGATATCCTTCTTCATACCGGACCACCAGAAGGTTTGCTTCAAGTCTTGGTACATCTTGGTGCTCCCGGGTGAATGGAATAGGCAGACTCGTGGGCTTCCCTGAGGATCTGCTGTATTAGTGTGGTCTTGTAGGGTACACAAAGGCGGGTACCGAAGCGGAGTACTCCTTGGCTGTCCAGGGAAAATTCCTTGGCCTGACCCAGCGGTATCTTGGCCTTGATCTTGCTTAGGCCGGGGTCGTTGGCCTGCTCGGTTTTTATTTCTTCCTCCAGGTCTGGCTTTACTTCTAGGGTGCTTAGATAGGCCTTGTTTCCCACGCACAAGTTTAGCTTCGCGAATTCTTTCTCCAGACTTGGCCGTATCTTAGGGGGCTTCCTGCTCAGAGCATCTGCTACCACGTTGGCCTTCCCGGGATGATAATGAATCCCAAGGTCGTAGTCCTTGATTACTTCCAGCCACCTCCTTTGCCTCAGATTGAGGTCAGGCTGGGTGAAGATATACTTCAAGCTTTTGTGGTCCGTGTAAATCTCGCATCTTCGACCAATAAGGTGGTGTCGCCAAGTCTTCAGGGCGAGTATGACGGCGGCTAATTCCAAGTCGTGGGTGGGATAGTTGAGCTCGTGGGTCTTGAGTTGCCTTGACACATATGCGATGACCTTTCCTTCTTGCATGAGTACGGCTCCTAGCCCATTTCTGCAGGCATCACAGTATACGGTGAAATCCTTGGCATCATCAGGCAACACCAGAATTGGGGCGGTGGTTAACCGGGTCTTTAACTCGTTGAAACTTTCCTCGCACTCATCTGTCCAGGCATACTTGCGATTTTTCTTCAATAGATCCGTCATGGGCTTGGCTATCTTGGAAAAGTTTTCGATGAATCTTCGGTAATACCCGGCCAATCCTAGGAAGCTTCGGATTTCTGATACGTTGGTGGGAACTTTCCAGTTTAGCACATCGGAGATCTTGTTGGGGTTTACAGCCACACCGGCTCCAGACAACACATGTCCTAGGAATTCCACTTCCTTTAACCAGAATTGGCATTTGCTGTACTTGGCATAAAGTTGTTGCTCACGCATTCTTCCAAGAACTATTCTGAGGTGTTCGGCGTGCTCCTCCTCATTTTTGGAGTAGATGAGGATGTCGTCGATAAACACCACAACAAACTTGTCGAGATACTCCATGAATACCTTGTTCATCATGCCCATGAAGTAGGCTGGAGCATTTGTTAGGCCGAAGGACATAACTGTGCACTCATACAATCCATATCTGGTGGTGAATGCGGTCTTGGGATATCACTTTCTCGAATCTTCAGCTGGTAATAACCCGTACGGAGATCAATCTTGGAGAATACTCGGGCACCACGGAGTTGGTCGAATAAATCATTGATTCTCGGGAGTGGGTACTTGTTCTTGATGGTGACATCATTGAGAGCGCGATAGTCGATGCATAATCGGAGGGTACCATCGCTCTTCTTTGCAAACAAAACCGGTGATCCCCAAGGTGAAATGCTTGGGCGGATGAACTTTTTCTGAATCAATTCGTCAAGCTGTTTCTTCAGTTCCACTAGCTCGGGACTTGTCATACGGTAGTGTTTCTTGAATATTGGGTTTGTCCCTGGTACAACTTCAATTGCAAATTCAATATCACGGTCAGGGGGCATTCCGGGTAATTCATCTGGAAAACATCCGGGTATTCACTGACCACATACACTTCCCCTATCTCCGGGGCTTGAGCAAGAAACATCTTCGCATTTATCTGGTGAGGCTTATTTGGCACATAAGTGGTTCGTATGCCTTCCGGGTTGGTGAGAGTAACTGCCTGGTTGCACAGTCGATCTGAGCTGCATGCTGAACTAACCAATCCATACCCAGGATGGCGTCGAGGCCGGGCACATTGAGGTGCTAAGCTGAGCGGGAAATTTCACTTGATTGATGCTGATTGTCAGGTCTTGACACATGGTGTTTGTTTTCATCTCCGAGGCGGGGGTTTGTATCACCAAAAGATGGCCCAAAGGGGAAACGGAAAACGGTGTTTGGCAACAAAATCCTTCGAGATGAAAGAATGGGAAGCTCCAGAATCGAATAAAATCAGCGCGGGTTTAGTGTTGATAGTACACGTACCAAGCACTACGTCTGAAGCTTCATATGCTTCCTCTGCTGACATGTGGTGGACACGGGCAACTTGAGGTGGCTTGATCGCCCCGCAGGGGGTTGTTGGGAGTTGTTATTGTTGCCGTTGTGAGGGGGCAATCCTTGATGTAGTGTCCTGTCTTGCCGCACTTGAAGCAGGAGTTTCCCTCTTACAATCATCCACGAGTGGCGCTTGTGGTAGAATCCTTCCCGGGGTATCCATCCTTCCTGGGTTGATTCCAGGTGTTCTGAGGTGTTGAGATCCGGTTGTTGGGTTGCCATGGGCGTGGTTTGAAGAACCTCCTTCATGCTGGTTCTTGCGGGCTCGAACTTCCGCTTGTGGGAGTCATAGATGAGCGGTGCTCCTTTTCTGAGATTAGTGCCGTGTTGATCATGGCCTGAAAATCTGGAAACTGCAGAACACTGAGCTGAGTTTTTATGGCCTGATGCATTCCATGAAGGAACCTGTCTTTCTTCTTTTCCTCAGTGTTGATGTCCTCAGGTGCATAGCGAGCAAGGTTGTTGAACTTGGTCAGATATTCGCTGATGGACTTGCTGCCTTGAGTAAGTGCCAAAAATTCCTGCTGTTTCATCTTTATGAGGCTTGAGGGAATGTGGGCCCTGCGGAATGCTTCCTGAAATTCTGCCCAAGTGACAGGGGGTCCATCGCCTCTGGCGTCCTTTTGGTTGTCCCACCAAATGCTGGCGGGCCCTCAAGGTAGTGGGTGGCGAAGGGCACTTGGTCTGCTCGTCCACGCGAGCGAGTTCCAGTTTCTTTCCCATAGCACGGAGCCAATCATCAGCCTCAAGTGGGTCATCAGCATATGCGAACTTGGGCGGTTGTGTGCGCTGGAAGTCTTGCAGCTTTGAGCGGCCTGGGGGTGGAACATTACGGGCTTGCATGTACGTGCCAAACTCTCTCATGATCTGTGTCAGATGCTGGTTGTGGCGTTCATCCATCATCATCATAAACTGACTTGGGCTTGGTTCCTGATTTGGTGGAGGAGGAGGTGGTTGCGGAGGCTCGGGATCCTCGCCAGCTTGTCGTGCGGAACGACGAACCGGGGTTCCTTGGCTGCCACTCGCACCATATTGGGCCTCATCCTGAACTGTTGCATGTAATGGCGCGTATCATGAGCATCCATATGGGGAGGTGTAACATCCACGGAAAAACCAAATGGAAACACAGTTTGCAAAAGAAACACAAGCATGATGTTATACAATGGATGATGGGGTTACAAGATTCAAGCACTCGCTATTTTACAACAGATGCAAGGTAAAGATACAAGCTACTCGTACAGGATACAAGGTACAAGCACAGGGTACAAGCTGCAGATGCAACTCTCCACTACATTATTCAAGCGCGATACATCGGAAAGTATGTACACTAAGCGATGTCGTCTCCGAGCGTCTAGAACTCCATCTCGAGGGGTGTCGCTGGCGTGGCGGTGTCGAGGGGCTCCTCCGCGGGCTGTAGTCGGGTGAAGCGCGGTCGTCACGGGAGTCTCCGGAGTAACTCTGTGGCTCGGCCTGGACGCGACGACGCTGAGACCGAACGGGAGTGAAGCGCGAGTAGTAGTGAGCAGCGCTGCTACGAGTGCGGGAAGGTGGCGTCGGAGCGGTAGACGAGGAGTAGCGGGCAAGCCCCCTCCTGATCTGCTCGAGGGAACTGAGCCTAAAGGTGGGGAGACGAGGTGGGCGACTAGAAGTGCCGGAACCAGAAGCTCGCGTCACTCGGCCAAGGCCACGTTGGCGCGAAGGGAGGCAAACTGGAGAAGGGTGGTGTGGAGGTACTGGTGGAGATAGGTGGTGTACTGAATAAGGGCGGAGAGGGTGAGCTAGGGTCACCTGGGTTGGGGAAAAGGGTGTCCCCGTTGTCTAAAGCCAACCTCGGGAAGTAGGCGTAACGGGTGCACTGCTTCATGACGGGGTCGACGGTGCGAAGGAACAGGATGGCATCTCCTGCAGCCTCCTGTATGGCTCGAGACGCCTGTGTACAGACACCGGAAGTGAGGCCGTGCTCGATCCCTGCGGACACGGGCTGCGGACGCAGGCGGACGGTGGCGGTGAACTCCGAGGTGACCCTGTCGAGACGGTTGTGGTACACGTGGTAAGTCGGGGGAGGTGCGCCTGGGTAGAGGTGGTCCCAGATCTCCCGAAGAAACTGCGGAAAACCGGGAACGTGCACGGCGGTAGTCTCGGCGAGCAACTCTGCCATCTGTGACAGAGACAAAAATAAAGTGAGCGTTAAGTTTTAAAGCACAAACAGACAGAGAAACATTGGAAAAAGTTGTCAACACAACAAGTTCTATTCTACGTCGTCCAAGAACTAGGGTATCCTACAGGCAGTTAGGCTCTGATACCAAGCTCTGTGGCACCCCGATCCAGATGATCGAGTCACCCCATATACCAGTCCCAGAAACACTGGATATATGACAGCTTGATAAACAAAGGCAAAACCAAATATATTCATAAGGCTTCGAGTTTGAACAAATACAAGGTTACAACACGGGTGAGGCTCCAGCTCTTGCGCAACAGGCGCACACAACAGTATGTACATTATTTTTCTAACATCGAGCCTCTAGCGGAAGTCGTAGCGGAAGCGAAGATAGTAGCGTGGCGATAGCGGCCTTATTCCACAGGGTCCTGCCTGGGACACGGGTTCCTAGTTCTCATAGAGCGGGTACTCGGCGACTGGTTCAGCAGGGTCTGGCCACATGAAAAGCCAGGTAAGTACTTGAAGTACTCGCAAGACATCAGCCCAAAAACAAACAAGTCTATCTATATGGCATGGCATGGTTCAGAAAGTAACATGGCATGAGGTCGGTTGCGAGGATGAGTCCAAGCTTAACGGTTGGACATAACTTACCTACTTACCTTAGTAGGGGTGTTTTCTCGATATCAAGTGAGATCACGTTTCTCACTTGACAACTCATAATCACAACTAGGCATCCAAGCCTCTAGCCAACTCTGGCTTAATTCACAACTATCCGAGTCCTTAGCCAACTCTGGCTTGACTCCCAAAATCTCCTGTGTTCGTTGGTCTCAACTTAATTATTTCTCCAAGTTCGACTGGACTGACTCATAGTGTGACTTGACCCAAACATCGTCCCGTAACCTGGGGACAAGGCTAGAATCTAGATTTACACTCTCGAGAGGTTGCAACATTTATCCACACGCTGAAGTCTAGGCTTGTACCGCCGGTACCGAAGTACTAGAACCGATCATGGCGACAGCACAAACCCACACTTCCACAACCGTTTATCCTACCCGGACACTCCCTGTATAGCCACCGACATAACTCTACGCCTTATGAAGAAGTGAATCCGGCACGTCCCCAACAGATGAGCGACGCCTAGCTCCGGAACCTTCACAAGACTAGCCCCGACCACAAAGGTAACCGACTAGACTTGCCAAAAGGGTGGCGTCAAAGGAGGCCTGATAAAATACTCAGTTATGGTCCGCCCATGTGAACGACGCATGGTTGTGCAAGTGGTGCTTGGTGAGTGGCACTAAGTGACTCAATCTAGTCGAGGGAGGTGATTATCTTCTTAGTCATTTTGTTTGATTACAGACATCAACATTAACAAAGTAACACAAGGTAACCTCATAACAATAACAGCACAGAATATATCACTTGCATGCATAGATAACAACATAACAATAATAATAATACCCGGGTGACTGTGGCGGGAGACCCGGCCGGTGTCACTCGGGGGTTAGTGTTCACAGAATAATAGCATAATGTTTCAAACGGATGACGGTGGCGGGAGACCCGGCCGGTGTCACCGTAAAAGAATGAACCGAAAAGCACTCATAAAAATGAGAGAGCATCCATTCCACTCGAGGGTTACCCCGACGTGGTGTCAGCAATCTCGGCAATAAGAACCAAATGGAAAGTCAGCTCCCAAGCGTCGCAGTCCGGATGGTCTATGCCACCATATTTGACGGAGGGACAAGGCAAATAACTCTTTTGGCGAATGCCCCCAACTCCGAGGATCATAAGACGACATTCGTCCGCTCCTCACCTCGGCGAAGAAGAAAGAAGCAAACAAAGCCCCGCAAGCGCGAGACGCACAGTTGTAATAATTCCCCCATTCCTTCGACTGAGGCGGTACCCCGGCCATTGTCTAGGGAACGGGAGTGATGCACAGAATAAGCAACTATAAAGTAGTGCAAGAATTTAAAATGCGATATGACATGCGAGGTGCAACAGATATTAATTCAACAGTCAAAATATTTCCTAAGTTCGACCAAGTTTGAAATTGGGTTGGTGGCTTGCCTTCGGGTTCAGAGACAACTCCTACTCCGTCGGAGAGGTTCGAATCTATCCAAAACGAGACAAAATGCATCAAACTCCCTCCTAAATTATTTAAATAAATGCCAAAAAAATAAATTCCAAATAATTCTTTTCTGGTTCCATTTGAAAGAGAAAATTCAAACTAAGCCAACAAAATTGGTTTCATATTTTTCTGACCATTTTTCAGAGAGATATTGCAATTCAAAGTTTGGTTTAATTTCTGCCCTTTTTTAACAGAAAAATAAAACAGAAAAACGTTTCAGAGAAATGTTTAAAAACCTGACCAGTGGAACCCACTGGTCAGTGACTCATAACCCGAACCGTTTTCTTCTCCACCGCGGGGAAAAAAAAGAGGAACAGGGTGGCCGTCTCCGGCGAACTCACCAGCGGCGTTTCCAGGAGGCTAGGGCGACGGGGAGGTGAGGGAGAGGAAGCAGAACGTCTCGGGGAGGCCTGCTGCAGCTAGTTCGAGCACCCACGCCTTACGGGGAGGTCGGGATGGAGCGGAGCTTCTCCTCCCGCGGCTCCGGCGATGTGTCGATGACGGATACGACGGCTCCAGCCACCGTTCACCCTGGCGAGCACGGCATCGTCACCGTGGTGCTCAGAGGAGCGTCTGGGTGGAAGGAATCGATCAGGGGGAGGCTGGGGTGTGCGAATCGAGCTGGGGTCAGTGCGGCTCGGGTGGTTGTGATTCCGGCGAGGTGTGCCTCCTCCGAACTCGAGGCTGTGGTGGAGGGTGCTAGAGGGAGTGGGAGAGGTGGTGCGGTGAAGGAATGGTGCGGAGGTGGCCTCTTATAGGGTTCTCGCACGGCGGCCGTTGTAATTGGCGCGGCGAGGTGTCGCCATGGCGTGGAGGCGACGGTGGACGGTGTGTCGCGAAACCGGTGGCACAGAAGACGCACGCGGCACAGGAGGGAGCGAGTGGATGAGCTCGGGGGCGGCTGGGTCGCTGACGAGCGGGGCCCCGGCGGCGCAGTGCTGGACGGCGCGTCGGCTAGCGGTCCGGGCGCGTGCGGAATCCTCCTCCGGCGACACGTGGTGGCTGAGGGGTTCAGGGAGAGGAGGGGAACACGCTGGGCGTGGATTGAGGCGTGGGGAAGCTGAACGCCGACGACCACAAGGTGGCGGCGCCGTCGTGCACGGCCTCGCCGGCGGTGATCACCATCTTGTCCAAGCCAGAAGCGGCAAGTGGACATTGCTCTCAGCTCCGATATCCAAATGAGGTGTGGTTTTCACCACTGTGTGCCAAATTCAAAATTCAACAACTTTGCTGACTAAGGTTTGCTCAAATTCGAAAGTTGGTCCGACTAGATTTTGAGAAAAACAATACTGGTCAAAAAGAGTTTTAAAGTTTTGGAGGGGTAGATGGTGTTAGATGGATATGCGCTTTTGTCCTGAGGTAGGAGGGATGATGGGGAGTCTATCTATGCCCTGGATTCATCCAGGAAAAATGATTTGGATAGGTTTAAAAATGTTTTGAGAAAACATGCAGAAAGGAAAAAGAATTGTGGAGGGAAATTTTCCCAAGTCATGGCCCCATATTTTTTATAAAAGTGACCCACATCAACTAGGGAAGGTTCCCTATTTTTGCAGAATTTTTGGAGACATAAAAATAGGGGTTCCTTTGTAAGGTCAATAAAAAGGGTAATTTTTTAAAAAGGAAAAAGAATTTCCCAATTAAATATTTATCCAGAGATAAAATCACAAATGCAAGTACCAAGTGGGAGGAAAATGGAAAGCACAAGATCCCACTTGAATTATCATGTTTGCAAAGGTTCAAGATTTAAAAAGATTTCCCGGAGGTTTAAATCCAATTGCACATGAAACAATGAAACAATGCAATTTGAGGAAATGTCAAAAAGGCCAAAATTCGGGGTGTTACATTTTATTTATATGAATTTCTGTTATATTTGTAACCCGACATCTCCAATTGGGGGACCTGCCGAGGTTTTTTGAAAGTGCAGTATCTATTTTAGGTCTTGGGGGCTGATCGCTTGAATAGCGCAGTTACAAACTCAAGACCGGCAAATAAAGCCACTCTGGTCATGGGGGCTAATTACTTCTAAAAAAGTACAGCTGCAATCTCATGACCCGGCCAATTCTATGAGCCATTATTTACTTGGTTATCTAACTTAAGCTTGATGTGACTCGCATCTATATGGCTTGATTGCATGCATGTGAATTCAATCAATCATGAAGCCCACTGGGACTTGATTGAGCATGTTTTTAACAGAGATGTTGCAACAAAGAAAATCCATGCGAAAGCCGGCTTATAGTTCAAAGTAACCAAAAGGGTCATCAAAACCACTAATTTTGCAGAACAGGCGAAAAGCTAAAGTTCATTACATATCAAGCATTGTTTCAAAGTGCACAGGCGCACTATCAGAATATGAGGCTCGAAGTATTAAGTTTACAGAACCACCCCACAGGGTCAAGCAAGATAGTTTTTTGCAGACATAAGCAAATCTGCAGCATACTTGAAGACTCGGCATCTGGGGCCGGGTCACGGTCGAGATTGGCAGCCGGGTCATCGCCCGCGCTCTTGGCCGGCTCATCCTCTTTGCTTGCTCGGGTCTTGGGGGCTTCGTCTGGCGAGTCTGAGATGTTCTTCCTCCAAGTAATAAGATACATTGATTCAAAATCACATTCTTCTTCGTCTTCCACAGCAGCACGAGATGGGGGAGGCACAGTTGGGTTAGATGAACTTGGAGCTGTGGTGTGGCGCCCCGACCCGACTAGTATACAGTGATGCTGCGTGTCACCGGTTAAGCGATACAAGCGGAGGTTACGGGTTTACCAATCCCCGGCCAAAACCTTTGGCAGGCGTTGCTGGGCACACCGCTCCCAACAACACAACACCCCGATTGATGCCTTAACACGGGCGCAACCCTCAAGGCATAATAGTAAGATCAAGACTTGTGGAACAACTGGCACTTCACAGACTCTACGACACAAATCATATAGTTCAAGCTCTTATAATAGAGAAAGATAGCAAATTACACATCAGAGGTCACAGACCCAACATTACAACATGCGGAAGCAATTTAGGTTGTTCTAAACAACAAGATCCAAATTATGGCCTAAGAGGCCTACAAATAAACATCACAGCGCCAGCTATTCCGAGATGTCCCAAGCTGCCACCTGGGAACCCCAGACTACTCGTCGACGTCCACAAAGAACCCACCTTCGAGGTCGGTGAAGTCCTCCTCTGAAAATAAGCAAACGACGTTGAGTTCGACGAACTCGCAAGATTATATATAGAGCATTAGCTCGATGAGGCTTTCAAAGTTGTAAGGTTGTTTTGCATAAAGCTAGTTTTCTTTAGAAAAGACATAACTCCATGGCATCGACTAATCAGAATATTTTTAAAGAGGTAAGAAGTAAACTCTTTTCTTCTGATCATCTTCAACAACAACCATCATCAACCACTTCACCTGTCTACAAGGCACCTCCCCGAATCACCCTCGAGGAAGCTCACCTTACAATCTTGAGTGGTACCTCTAGTACCCAGTTTTTAATCATTCCGTTAAAGTTATCCTATGATCCCTGAATCCGTCACCAAGTTGTCCTTAACCGTGGACACGGCTTTTCGAAAAGATTTACCCTGCAGGGGTGTACAATGTTTACCACGCGTACCGTCCGGCCCATTGCCTGCGCATTAGCTCTCTTCCATGGAAAGCCGGCTGGGTGGGAGCGGCGTCGACTTCTCCCTCGTTAAGGACTTTCCAGGATCATCAGTGGCGGTAGGACTGCCAGGATCACATCACCCCGCCCCACGGCCACTCATTTTCCAAACACCACAATCCTCATCTCAGTTCATCCCACCATCATCACGCACGCGCAAATGGAAGCCCGAACTAGAGGACCCTGGCTAGCCCCGCTCGAGCTATTTAGTCTATGAGGGTTCCTGCAATTGCATAGGCCTCACGCATGGGTGCACGCTCGGTCTTGGCTCGAAGGGGAGAACTCGCACTTAGGCGGCGAGAACGAGACAACCTACCACATTCCATGTGGCCTCTCATCCCCGCCTTTAAACATGTTATTTTATGTCACCACAACTTTCCACCATCATCCGAACATTCCACCACAGTTCCAACAATAACATAACCACCGGGCGACTAAGCATTTCACTAAGCATGGCTAAGCATAAACATAGCGGATATAATTAACCCAGGCAACACAACAATCCTATGGATATTAGGAGGGGAACAGGTAATGGCATCGGAAAACATAATGCATCTAATAGGATACTCTAATCCAACCAAATTGACATTTGGAATCGCATGCAATATTATAGTGGGGAAAATATCTGCGGAAAACATAGGAGACATGCTCAGAGGGGGGGATTACGCTTGCCTTGTTCAACGGGCTGGTAAAACGGGTCGTCAGGGTATTGTTGAGAAACCCCGACTGCTTGATCTATCGATGCATAAGAACACCGGAAAGAACACAATCAAATACCACACCATATAAAACAAGTGCAATGCACAAGCACATGATGATATGACATTTTGAATGCACCATGAAAACATTAAACATGACCAACAAGTTAAATGGGTCCCAATTATATTTATTGCACTAATTGAAATAATCCACATATTTAAACTTAATGGAATTAGCCAAACTTGAAAAGGTACAGTACTGAAATATGATGCGAACATGCATGAGTTTGATGTTACTGGTTAGTTCATAATTTTATGAGCATTTTGACATATTAAACACATTTTTCTGATTAACCAATAAAAAGCTATTGCATTTTCAATATTCCAATTAAATCTGCCATTTTAGCAATTCAATTTAAACAACACTAAAACTAATTATCCAAGATGTGAAATACGGTGAAACATGAAGTATATTCCTTGCTGATCATTTTGGTGTATCAAACTTAATTTTTGGATCAATATCTCATAAGTTATTGATTTTCCAAAATCATTTCTTTTTCTGCTATTTTCCTTATTTCAATAAAACATCAATAAAACTAATTTATTTGGATGTGTGAGTTATATCAATAGACTCCATTTATTTTTCTGAACAATTTGATATCTTATTTGCAGTGTTTGGACAAGTATTCCAAAAGATATGGAATTTACAACTCTAATTTGTTTTCTGCCTTTTATTTCAATTTTACAGAAAAAATCCACCGAAACGTTTTCCACCCCGGGCTGGGCTAGCCACAGCCGCTGACAGATGGGACCCAGCGCCACGGTGGCGTCCACGCAAGCAAGCGCGGCCCACGGCGGGGTTTGACCACGGCGTTGCCAGGGCCGTGGCGAGCGACGGCGGTGACCGCGACGGCGGCGAGCACGGATCCCTCGCTAGGGAGCGCGCCAGGATGATCTACGGGACACAACAGACGCGCACGGTTGCGGGCTACTTCCTGGCGGCGCCACAACCCAAATGGTCGCCGGCAAAAGCTCCGGCGACGAGCTACGGCGGAGAGGCGCTACGGTCTACGGCGGAGTCTACGGCTACGCGACGAACCAGAGCGCTAGAAAGGAAACGGAGTTGTCCAGAAGGACCGTGAGCTCACCCTCGACGCGTGGGTAGGCTTGGGTTGGACGGAGGTGGCCGGAGATGGTCGTGAGCTTGCTCGAGGCGCGGCGGCCGGAGCAGAGGAAGACGAGGCTGGTGACGGCGATTACGGGCTCCCCTCGGCGATTCCTTGAGCGGGGAAGGAGAGGAGGACGCGGCGGAGAGACTGGTGGGCTTCGATCTGTACGGTTTTGCGGAAACCCCCTCGCCTGCCCTTTTTTATTTACAAGTAAGCCCTTTTCTGTTTCTTTTTAAAACCAGTAGCATTTCCAGTATTTAATTTAGGCACTTAAACAATTTATAAAAATTTGGGAAAATTCAGGGTGCCTCCCAACATCATGCAGAAGCACCACAAAATTTGGTTTGGCAAAATAAAAAAGTTTTGCCACCCTTTTGTTCATAGGGTTTGTGTATGGCATCTTAGGTAAAACTAAAATGAATTTATTTTTGAATTTTTGAACCAGTGCAAAGTGTTAAATCTTTAACCCTTGGAACTTCCTTGACAAATATGATTTGCATTTGTATTTGGGTTTGCCAAAGCAAGCACATTTGGACTTGCAAGGATTGAATTTAATTTGTGACATTGCTCCCATTTGTTTTAATTTTGTTTTTCCTCACTTGATTTCAACTTGAGCAATAAAACAAATGATGCCATGATGCATGTATGCAGATGCAAAAGTGAAAATTTGGTTCAAATTTTACAGTACCAAGAGTGGGCTGTTACATGTGGTTGGTTGGCTCTGTTTTTCCTTGTAGCTTCTGAACAGATCAACTCGCCTTGGCTCATCGTCGACCACTTGCTCATCATTCTTGTCATAGCCATATTGAAAGGAGGATAGCTTCATTTTATTTGCAATTTGGGTGGCCACATATCGGGTCTTCTTCATGATTTGGGAATAAGATTTCTTATCAAATCTGCTCCCGTTAGAATTGAACTCAGGAAAGCCCTTGATAAGAGGCGCCGGGTCAAAGCTCGGGTGATAGGCCTTGGCAAGTGCGAGACCACGCATCACGCCGGTTCTGCACGCTGATCGCTTCCATAGTTCTAGCCATTGTGGCATGGTGGACAAGTGACCAACGACCTCACTACTGGTGCTTGGCGGGTTAGACCAATCCCGGGCGGCTTTTATGATTTCGCAGCTCCCAAAGTGCAGTTTCCTCGTCAGCATGTACAAACTCTTCAGTTTGTCCACGGTCTGCTTGCGGAGGGCCGGGTCTCATTCACCTGGCAAAATGAGGGGTTGCAGTTAAAGGAGGAAGCTGGGTTATCAAAAATTATTGGCTGAAAGTGATGTTATTTACCTAGAAGGGCAGCTACCATAGTCTGAATCATGCCTTTGAGGTTGGCTAGGTCGGAGGCAGTGGACTTTAATTTCTCTTGGGCATTTTCCAATTGCTCCTTCCAGCTTTCCTCATGAACTTCCATCTCTTTCTTGAGGTCAGAATGCTCCTGAGTCAATTCAGTATGGGATTTCTCTAAGGACTGAAGTTGTTCACCGGCTGTGAGCCGGGCTTCAGATTCTTTCCTCAATTTTTCTCTAAGTTGGGAGATCTCTCGCTCTGTCTTGGCAACATAATCCTGAGACAAGAAGATTGCATCATTATGAGATATACAGCCAACAAGTTCAAAGGTTAAAGCCCCGAGTTACTGGTGAAGGTAAACCTGGGACTTGGGGGCTACTGATCCAGTTTTTAGTCCTATCAAAAGAAGTTACAAGAAATAGTTGCGAGTCCCAGTTTGCTGCAGGACAACTAACCCGGCACTTGGGGGCTACTCACAGTTTAAATTTCAAAGCATGAATTCCAATGTTAGTCCCAGATTGCTACACGCATGCAAGCTGGCACTTGGGGGCTATAGGATTTGAAGTTTATAGTTTATATGTGCAATGGACAGAAATCAGTGTGGAAATTTTAGTCCCTGGTTACTGTGACCAGTTAACCCGGTACTTGGGGGCTACATAGTATATAGACATACAGTACAAAGTGAATATAAGTAAAGAAAGGTTACCTCGTGGCGTTTGCTCATCATCTTCACCAGGTCACCCTCAAAGCTCTTGTGATGAGAGAGTCGGGAAAAGTACTCAGACAGAAGAGTCGGCAGTTCCATTCGTTCGAGAGCCGGCGAGCCAGAGTAAGTAACGGGGTCCTTCCCGTGCATATCAGGGTTTGGCTTAGCATCTGGCTCATGCACCTTGGTCATAACAGTGGAGGGACCTGGGATGGTGGTGTGCTGAGACCCGGTAATTAGTACGTCCGGGTCATCGACAAGGTTCTGTGACTTGGCGGGAGAATTCATTGTATTGATCTCAGGAGTGGGATCGACAGACGTCATGATAGCCGGCTCTTCCCTTTCTTGCTCCTCCTGATCCGGCTCTGTGTTACGAGCCTTCATTGGAGAGGGCTCTGTCACAGTTGGCTGTGGAGGAGGAGGTGTAGCATCCGGGTCATCAGAAAGAGCAACTTGAGCCCTGAAAGAGAGCGATACAAGTTAGTTACATGACAATCAAAGAGAGATTAAAAGCTCAAAGAGAAAAAGAATTGTTACCCGGTGTTGATACTGATGTCATCCGGCATTTCACCGTTTGACCCACCTGAGGAAGCTGATGAGGACCGGGAGTCAGGAACCCGGTGTCTACCAGCTAAAGGATGGGAAGCAGTGGGAGCAACTTTGGGGTGGCCGGCTCGGCGAGGAGAAGCAATGTTGGGAATACCTGAGTACAGGGGTTCGTCACCCGGCGAAGACCGGGTCCTGCGTTTCTTGCGGGCAGCCAACTCTTTCTCTTGTTCTTTCTCCTGCGGTTGCTTGATGGTTTCAGTGTTGCTCAAAAAACATTGAGATAAGCGAGAATGAGGCACCTTAATCACAGCAGAGCGAGTGCGCTTTCTTGGAGGTTCATCGGTAGAGGAGGTGGAACCCGAGTTTTTGAGGTCCGGGTTTTCTGAAGGACCTAGAGGACAGGTGTCCGGGTTATCAATATAAATGCCCTTGAGAGTGGAGTCATTGTCAATCAGATCGAGGAAAACCCCATTTAAGGGGTCAAGCTCACCTTCCATCTCCTCTTCCTCGATCTCATCATCTTCATCATCTTCATCAGCTTCAGGAGTGCTAGGTGGGGTCAAGCTCACCTTCCACCAATCATCGTCAGTCTGCAAAAGTTGACCCAGAAATTAGTCGGGTTATAAAAATAAAGTATACATGAAAGTTCAAAGAAACAAGCGGTGACGTACTGGCTTGGACGGGTTTTTCTTGTAAAATGGAGCAAGGCCGGTCTCTTTCACAACTACAAGTGTTTCACCAAGAAAGGATTTGGCGGCTTTGCATAAATCCTTGTCAGGAAACTCTTACTCCGAGTAACGCATAGCATCAGTGAGCTTGCCAGAATATTCATAAAGTAATTTATTCCTAATGCTGCGAGGTTGAATCCGCCATTTCATCCAAGTTTTGACCAAGTCTGACCCTCTCAGACCATGGGCTGTCAGGGCTCGGACGCGTTGAAAGACGGGTTTCAGTTTTTCCCTCTCCGCAGCGGAGGCATGGGAGTTCATTTTATCAGTGAGCACAAGTTTGTCAACAGAATAACCCGGCAGACGAGGCTCTCCTGGAGGAGATGTATCCTTGCAGTAGAAGAAACTTTTTTGCCAGTTCTTGGTGTGGCTAAGGAGTTTCACGCAAGGAAAGTCACATTCTCTACGGCGTTGGATCGAAACAGTGCCACAGACTAGTAGTGGCCCATCTTTGCATTCACGCTGGGGTTGCAGTAGAAATACTCAAGAAACAAAGGCAGAGATGCAGCCATTTGGAGGTACGACTCACAAAATACTACAAATTGGCTCATGTTCAGCACAGAATTGGGTCCTATGTCCTGAGGCCTAAGACCATAATGTTGCAATATTGTGCGGAAAAATAGGGAACCCGGAGGTCTGAAACCCGGGTTACGTGCTCAGCAAATACAACAACTTCACCTTGGCCTGGCTCGGGGCGAATTTCCTCGGAGGCGTCGCGCCATTCTATGATGTTCTTGGTCGGCAAGATTTGCGCCGCCACAAATTCTTCTAGCTTCAATTCTGTGGCGGCAGATTTGCCCCAATCTGCCTTTATGCGGCGAGTAATCTTCTCCGGCGCCGATACGGCGGCCTTGCTCTCTGCCCTCTTTTTCCCATGACCTTTGAGTATAGCCTTGGGAGCCATGGCGGCCGAACGAGCTCGGTACTGGGAGTTGAGAGGTAGAAGAGAAGTGGGCGCCGGCGATGGTGGAGAAGGATGGCGGCGCAGCGCGGCCAAGGTTTGGATCTAGAAGAGCAGCGCTGGCGGTGACCTGCTTCGCTAGCCTAGGAAGGGCAGCGGCGGCGTGGCACGGGCTAGCTACAGATCTAGGGTTAAGAAGTGGCGGCGAGAGGAAGAAGAAGAAGTGGACCGGGGTGGGGAAAAGTGTTTCCATTTACCGTGCCCCGGTATATATAGCACACGGTTAAAACCTAAGGGTATAATGGTAAACAACAAAGAGATAAGGATATTTGACCAGCGGTCAACGATAAAGGGATAAAACAAAAAGAATATTCTCAGTCCAGGGATGAATTCGAGATTGATGAAAGTTTTCACTGAGTATTAAAGTCAAGAGTGTGACCCGGAGAATGCTGGCCGGGTTACAAAAAAGAATAGCAAGGGACATTAAAATGAAACAGAGTAAGTTTCATCTAAGCTTTAACTTTTCTTTAAGTATTTCTTATTTTCAGGAAGCTAACCCGGACAGCAAGGACAGCGGCTCACTCCGAGAGGTGAAATTCATATTTAGATGAGGAGCACGCAGACCTGGCGTCCGAGTCATCCTAGGGGCTACTGTTGGGGATATCATAACCCGGTAAGCCCGTGAAGAGGGAAGTGACGAGGGGTTAACTCATCAAATCCCATGGTTAAGAACCTAGGGTTGAGATTACGAGGGAGAGAACGTGGTAGAGCTGGTAGTTCGTCGGCTCACAAGCAAAAGTAAGGATTTACCCAGGTTCAGGCCTTCGGAGAGTAACACCCTACTTCCTGCTTGTCTGGTATTGATCTGAGAGTATATGCGAGCTACAATGGAGTCCCGGCGAGATGTCGATCTCGCTAGGGTTTTGGTGGTTCAAGTGTTGCTTGTCCTGGATCGGCGGCCCTCCCAGCCTTTATATAATAGGCTGGGTCTCGGGGATTCGCAACCGACTCAGATTACATATAAGGAAAGTCTAAACCGACTATGCCTATGCCTAATCTTGGAGGATACTCCATCTTCTTGGGCCTTCTGTTATGGGCTTCATGTAGGCTCTTTATAGTTGGGCCTTAGTCGATACGTGCACCAGGTACCCTCATGGTAGGGTACCCGAGAGGTATATCCCCGTCAGTAGCCCCCGAGTACTTGTCTGACTCGAAGAATCGGGCATGGACTCATTCATTAGTGCACGTCATATTCTTTTGTACTTGTGTTTATAATTGGAATTCCTGTATGAATAGCACATGTTGGCTATGTTGAGTATTTCGTCAACTTTGGTTTTTGCTTATGATAATCAAGGGATAATTGCTTAGTAGGCCCGGTACACTCGACGGATCGGGACCGGTTAACTACACATTCGGGCAAAACCTTACTAGCTTTCAATCAGACTCGAGTCCCCGGACTCGAATCTGGAACAGACTGGTCAGACTCGACTCAGGCCGCGGAGGTCTTACTGAATCGTTCTGCAGTATAACTTTGAGATTACCCAACGCGTCCGTCGGGATTTTTCATCATGTCTGCTGACACGGAAAATTTTAAGGATTAACGTTGCTGGAACGGTCCTTAGCCCAGCTCGAAAGTTCGGCGGGTCTTACCTTTGCACTATGCATGTAGCATCCGAGGTATTTGCGGCGGACGCAACTCGGGAATTTATCGAGTATGATTTGTATTAAATTTTGCTTATCTGATGAGTCGAATCTTTTGTCGGCTGATTCTTTGTCATTATTCTATCGGGAGCGCTGAGATTGTGCTTTATTGCTTGCAATGGAGGATAATCTCAAATCTGTTTATCCTGTACATTGTCAGTCGAAGAATTTTTGATATGCTCCCGATGGGAGTACTGTGTTTCAGTCGAAGAAACTAGCGACTGCCTTTATATCTTGTGCTACCCAGTCGAAGGACTGGCCTTCGTCGTAAATGTTGAAGGACTCGACTGTCCTATCAGGTATGAGACTTGACTTGACGTCAGCAATGACGCATGCCTCGACTGCGATTTCTGACAAGCGATGGCGTGCTTGGTATGACTGATGGGACACGACACGCTTGTGGGCCCGTTATGCAGTGCTGACCAAGGACGGTGCCGTTTGGACTGGATTTGATCGCTCTGGCGCGATTTTCACGGAGACGTGATGATGACTCCTAGATTCCCGTGCGTAGTGGACGGAGTGGCCGTCGACGGTTGCTTCTCCGTGCCTGCCACGTGTACGGCAGGATTCCCCGCGGAGCGCACGATCGTGGATTAACGGTTGTGATTGGTTTTGATCTGTGGTAAATAGTAAGGGCAGTGCCGGCAGAATTTTTTACTTGCCATTTGCCTCCTGCGCCGCCCCTGTTCCATCTTCTTCCTCGCACGCCTCCTCCATTGTTCCTGCGTCCAAGCTCTCTGCGCTCCACGAACCCATCTTTGACGATGAAGAAAGGAGCTGGCTCTAAGCGAGCTGCCACGACCGCCGCTGCTGCGACCGATGCGGCTGCAGTGAAGGGCAAGAAAGTTGCGGCCAGCGCATCTGCTTCCGCCGCCGGCCTGAAGAAAGGCGACGGGGATTGGGTGAAGTCCTCGATCAAGGAGGCCCACCTCGACAAGCTCCGCGAGGATGGCCTGCTGCCCCCCACGGATCAGCTGTTCGCCCGCGCACCATCGCCCAAGGAGGTACTCCCCGAACCTCGCGGCAATGGGCGCATTTGTTTTGCGGAGTTTTTGACTAGGGAATTTGCATTCCCCATCCACGATTTTGTTCGTGGTTTGATGTATGCATACGGGGTGCAAATCCATGATTTCACCCCTAAGGGCATACTACACATTGCGTGTTTTATCACGCTTTGTGAGTGCTTTCTGGGGGTTTCCCCTAGCTGGGCATTATGGAAGTCCATCTTCCTCGTCCGGCCGAACAAGAGAGGCGGTCACACCTATCCTTTGGGCAGTTGCGGGATCCAGGTGCGTAGCGACACGTGCTATTTAGCCCTGAAGCCAGTCGACTCGGCGCAAGGGTGGAGAAAAAAGTGGTTCTACATCCGCGTCGACCAGGAAGGAGTCCCGGCGTTCTCGACTGCCAGTTCTCTTACGAGGACCAACGCCTGGGATCATCAACTGTCGACTGAAGAACAGGCGGAGGCAGCGCCTCTTTTGTCGAAGATTGGAAAGCTGCTGGGCAACGTCACAGGTGCGCACCTGATTGCCACCTTTGTGAAGATGCGAGTGTGGCCAATCCGCGCCCGAGCTCACCCATGTGGCAGTATCAGGGTGCGCTCGACTCTAGTCGAATGAGCCAGGAGGAAGTGTCAAAGAACGAGGTTAGTATGGGCCGGACAAGTCTTTGCCAGAGGTTAGTACAATCGTATGTGTTATTTGTCATCTGGCGTTACCACTCGTTGTTTTTGCTTTCTTAGCCTTGTAATGTTATTTGTGATACGCAGGGTCATTCGACTGCGTCAACCCTTCCTCCCCTTCCAGAGAATGGACCAACTCATGAAACGGAGGTGCAAGAGGTAGAAACGAAGGGAGGGATGAATCGCCTCTACCTTCGGCTACCACATCTCCTATGGAAGAGGTCGAAGAGGAAGAGGTAGACGAGGTGCAGACTGAGGAGCCGGCCGCGCCTGATCATGTGAGCGAGGTTCCCACTCGCAAGCGTCGTCGAGTGGCCCAAGGTTTGTCTTCTTCTGTGAGCTCACCCGCGAAGGAGGCAGATTTGAAGGATGATGGTGACTCAGGTTCACCACCTCCTGCCAAGGCTGCTCCCCTGACCGTGTGCCCTTTGAGCTCAGCTCCTCCTCCCCAGTCGGGTGAGGCGCTGCTTTTTGGAGGCCCAATTTTCGACGTCCCTGACAGTGAGGAGGAAGAATACAGGTGTCCTCCTTTGCTACATGTACTGAGGTTTTGCTGGTTGCTAATTTTGCTTACGTTGTTTTATCTCTGTCATTCGTAGTACCGAGAGTACTTCGACTCCTCCAGCCGATAAGCCTTCGACTCCGGAGCACCCGAACGCTTCTCCGGTTGCTCCAGAGGTTATGCCACCAGTAGCCACGGCTACTTCTATTGAAGCGGCCAAGGTTGCGAGTGCCACGACTCGGGAGGTCGGGACTTCTGCCGCAAAGCCTGCGCCCTGGATTGACCACGTAAGTGTCTTTTGTCGAGTCCGCATATCTGGGACTGGTTGTGTAGAACTTTATGCTGGTTTTATGTGCTTGCAGCCCTACTTCCTCAACCTGGTGGAATCAGGGAAAACTTTTGTCCAGGTCGAACAGGAGAGGGATAGTCTGCGTGCTGACCTGGAGCAACTCAGCCGTAAGTTTGTTTGGTTCTGTACGTGAAGTTCTTTTGCGCTGCTTCATGTTGTCGTGTATGAATTACATCTTTGCCATCTACTTCAGGTGATAAGAAATCGGCTGAGTCCCGGGTGAAGGAGCTAGAAGAGGCCCTTGCTGCCCAGCGCGCCGAGTCGAAGAAAGCTTTGGACGCCGCCAAGGACTCAGCCGCCTTGCGCGAGATAGGATATGCTGAGCGACTGGCTGGCCTCGCTCGGGATGTGGGAGGTTAGTAACTTTTCCCTTTGACGCTTTTTGTGTAGCTGCTTAGTGCTATGACATAATTTGTGCTCTTTTTTATCTTTGTTGAAGGAGTCATTGGCGCACCAGCACCGGAGGACGTGGTCAGTGATGAATTATCACTCGACCATGTTATAGGGGATCTTGGCGCCATGTTTGTCCACGCGAAGGACGCTCTTGCCAAGTCCACCAGCACCCTCGGCGCCGTGTACAAGAATGTGCTCCCCCTAGGCGAGGTACCGGCGACTGTGGATGGCTTCGCCGACGTTCTGGGCCCAGGGACTTCGACTATGGCGAGCTTTGCTCGCGCCCTCACGGTACGCGGCTCGGAGTCTACCCTCAAGCTCATATTAGGTCATGGGATAGAGGGTAACTTCGAGGCGGCTATGTCTGAGTTCCCTCGGAAGCCGAACGGGAAGATGGTGTCGCTGAAGCATGTTAGTGAGCCCGCCGCACGACTGGCTAACATATTGATGGCCCTTCACGTAGTTACCTGCGCGAAAAGTAAATGGGTTAGGTTGAGACTCCAAGTGCAGAGTGTGTAGTAAGTGGAAGACGTGTTTTCCCACGAGGGGTGACTCGAGGGTTTAATATCGAACTCTCGGGGAATCAGTAGTGAAGATTTATCTTTCCTATCCTTCTTTTGGTTACCTACAAAACAAAGTAAATGTTTTGGTCCCCAACCTCACCTAGTGGTTGTCATGCACAAGGTGTGAGAATGATATCAAGATAATATGCAATGCAAACAAGAAATAAATATGCAATGGTGGTAAATAAATATGCAAGGATGGTGGTAGCAATGATAAATGATATTTTTGGATTTTATATGATGAATGCAAGATGTAAAAGTGTTTTTGTATTTTCGGATTTTTAAATGGCAGAAAATGGAAAAGTGGTAAAAGTTGTTGGAAAGGTGTTTCTTATGATTAAAAATGGACCGGGGTTCATGGTTTCACAAATGCACTCTCTGTTTAATAAAGTGGTAGAAAATGGAACACTAAAGTTGACATATGAGATTGCAACACAACAGTTTAATCATGTTCAGCAGCTCATACGGTACTTATTAGTGAAGCTCAACAGAGAGAGAGAGATACATAAGTTACTTCCACAAACCCATAGTCCAGAGGTGGACTACTCCTCTTCATCATGGAGACGGTGGAGAAGTCGTTGGAGAAGATGGAGACCACTCCGACAGTGCCCCGCCGGAGTTTTCCCCCTCCAATCTGCAACTCTAGATCTCTGTTTCGGTGTTTCTGTGTTTCTGCGGCACCCCTTACAGAGAACGTCAGGGGGCTATTTTTATAGGCGGTTTTATGTCAAAACCGAGTCGGTGGAGGAAAGATCAACGGCAACGGAGCTCCGAGGCCCAAAAGGAGGGGTCCCACGCGGCCCATGTACCTGGCCGCGTGGGCCCACCTATCTTGGCCCTCGGGTCTCCGCTTGTTTGCTTCCTTCGCTCCCAAGTCTTCTTCCTTCCAAAAATTGACGCTCGTAAATTTGCAGGTCATTTGGATGTCGTTTGGGTCCCTGAAACATTAAAATATAGAAATAGGGTTTTCTGACTGTGTAGGGTTAATTCCATAAAAATAGGAAACATACCAAATATTCCCCAAATCATTATAAAACAGTGATATAACCCTTATATGATGCAAATATGACTGGAATATAAGTAAAATAATGCAAAGTTCATGTATGCATTTACATGCATCAACATCCCCAAGCTTAACCTATACTCGTCCTCGAGTATGAAGGTGATAAAACTAACATGGACTTTGCATTTTAATACTATCAAAGGATATCAAAGATGATTACTATTGCTACATAGAGTCAAATGATTCATTCTTAAAAGGAGTAGCAATATGCAAGATATTTTATGAAGTGATATCAAGTATTCAATGCAAGGATGTTCAATGATAATTCACAAAGTGTAACATAAAAGAAAGTACTATGGACCACATGTATGCATAATGAAATGAAAGAACATCCAATAATGACCATAGAGTATTGATGAAAATCTGAATATAAAAGGTGGACACTTTGGAAAGATATATATGAGTAGAGGTAAAGCATGAATAAGTTTCATCTAACTTCTGAACTTCTCTACTTAAGTTAATGATTGCAATGTGGTAATCCTTGGTGTCAATCTCTCATTACCCCTATCATAGCATCTTGAATGATTAAGTTTAAAGTGAAACCAAATATGAGTAGTGTGTTTGACAAAGTACAGGTTGAAAGTCTCATGCCCTTGAATACAAGTACCTACTCCATGTGTTACTCAACTTGGGAAACAAAGCAAGTTCAAGTTAAATATCATTGAAAGTAATAATAGTATCATTTATTTCACCATAACATGTAAGTAAATTTCACCATGAATGATGCATGGCTTAGATTAGCGGCCCAGGCGTCTCTCTAACCATTTATACAAACTCATTTAAACCTACTTCATTTCCACATTTATTTCACCCATGGTAAGCATACATAAACAAAAGTACATGATATCAACTAAATGAAATGATGTGCATGTTGAAAGCTTGCCATGTGACAGCACATATGAGCTAACTCTCAACCAAAGACATTTGTCAAGCCCACAACATCATAATTTTAATCACAACTAGCTGGGTGGCCCGCGCATTTGCGCGGCTAGATTCAATATTATTAGTACAGTTCCATTTCATGTATTCTTTACTATGAGTTATTTATTGGTGTGCGCAACCAAATGTTGCTCAATTTAGTTCTCACCACATATCCCACGTCATACCACGTATGCAAAAGTTCTTGTGAAAAAATATACATCCTGAGGTGGAGGGATCCTTGTTCATCCCAATACTGTTTGACTCTTTCCAATCTACATATTATCAGTCGTTTTAAGTCTCTAAATATTTTATTTATTTTGTAAAATATTTAAATTTTGAAATCTGCGAATAAGTGGCCTGCTCACAATTTCGTTTAAGTGTACCCTTTTTCCGGTGACCTAATTTCTTTGCAAAATATTTACTTATTTTCTATAATATTTAAATTTTGAAATCTGCAAATAAGACCCGCTCACAATTTCGCTCAAGTCATTTTGACCCGTGTACCTCCACATCTATTTAGGAATTCTGTAAACATAGAAGCTCAAATTTATTTGTGTCAAACTTTGTAAATAAAAATTGACCATAGAAAATTTATAGATACACGCTCCATGGTTGCCAACTAATTAGAACTTGAAGTCCATACGTTTGTGATCTACTGTCACTGGAAATTTCTCTTTCTGTAGTGATAAATTCATAAACAATAATGCATTATTACTAAGAACCATCCACGCTCTCTGTGATACGTATATCAGTATATGCATGTATGATTAAAGATTGGTGTTAAGTCTTAGTGTCTTACCTGCTTGACAAAAATTCGGCCAGCCTCCTTTCTCTTGTCAAAAGGGCCGTACTGCGCGCCTCTGCATGTCACATGCCGTACCTATCATCTCACCATCCAGGCCCAAACTGCGTTTATATGTTAGTTCATACTGGTGCTTAGCTCGACCCTTGACGTTCGTTCCTCAGTTGTGCGAGGTTGTCCTTGTCGATTGCTGAATTGTGCTTGATGCATCTTAGTTTTTTCCGTTGATCAAAGCCAGCGCATGACTCCATCCATGTATCAATAGCTATCTGCCCTCTTGTAGGTAAAGCATGAAACTGCAGCCTCTTCTAGCAAGTACTGAACTCTGAGAATATCGTAATAATTTTCACGGTTGTGCACTCTCTCTCTCTCTCTCTGAACCTTGTACTACCATGATGTCCCCACTTAGCTCGAATCCATCCTTGCATCATGCATGCGAACAGTTGGACTACTAATTACGAAAGTACTTCATACATATGTGGCTCTAGCTGATTTCGTCTTGCACGCTCAAATATATATATACTCTACAAATAAAATTGGGCATATCAGATAATTACATACCTCAGCATCGACATGTACGTTATCCTGATTTCCTGGCCAGCCACTACGAAGTGGACTGAGGCAGATTGTAGCCTAAGGCTTCGTCTCGCTGCGGCCGGCCGCCGGCATGTTTTCTTGTCTGTTATCCTTCATGTAGCAACTTCGATCTGATGTATTCGTGTGTGGTTGATTGTCCACTGGTCGTATCGTCAATTAGCATCAATTCATAGTGATTATTCTTGGTGGTGCACAGGCGCTGGCGAACCATCGAAGACCAGGCGCGCGGCCGTCATGCACACGCGTAGGCGGAACAACCGTGTCCTCTTCGTTGTTGAATAGAAGGCGGAGATTAGCCGACGTTGGTGATCTCCCGGCCTTGCTGTTGCGCTAGGCTTGGCCGGCGATCGCAGGCGTCCGTGGACGTCTGGACGACCACGAAGGATGACCTGGCCACGACCCAGGATGCTGCTGTTTGTCCCGTGAACAACGATCTGCAGATCACAAAAACAAAGCGTATCAAATTAGTCATGGATGTCTCGGTAAAAAACTGTCTTTTGTAGATTAGAGTACATCGCCTAGCCAGCCGGCTGGCATGTCTCGAGGCACCATCAGCTCCTCTTCCGGTCTTTTCTGCAGCATCTCAGCGACGGACATGTATAGGCTCCACGATTATAGACGGCCGGCCCTGGACCAGCAGGGCGATGATGTCTTCTCTGATCGTAACTACGGCACTGGACTCCTGATTCCGACCGCCGTTTCCGTCGAGGTCGTTGATCGGTTCCGATTCGCTGCGCGTCATGCGTGTAGAGTTCTCTTGATCGGACTCCTGATTCCGGCCACCGTTTCCGTCGAGGTCATTGATTGGTTCCGATTCGCTGCGCGTTCATGCGTGTAGGGTTCTCTCGATCTCATGTGCTATTTGTCCAACGATTGCTGCGTCCACGTTGAGCTGTGAAATGGGTCAGTTTGCAAGTTCTGTTGTCGCAAAACATCGAGACGTGTGTTTGGAAATTGGAAGCATGCGTGTTGTCGCCGGACATCTGGAAGCGTACTATGTAAACTTCTTGCTTTCCTCCGATTACTTCTTAGCTTTGATGTAAAATCGCACGGATCGGTAGCAATTGCCTTGATAAATCTCTACCGTCTAATCATCTTAATTTTACAGTGGTAAATCTCCACCGTCAATTGTTTGTTGTTTTAATAATATAATAGATAGATGGATCATGTTTATTTAATGCAATGAAAGTAAAGTGTGCATCAAGTTCGAGAGAGCTCTATAACCAACTTTTCCCATAATAGTCAACAACATAAACATTTTCATTCAGAGGTATAGATAACACAAATATCATGATAAACATACTCGGAATAGCATAAAGCTAAAAGGTAGATATGGTGGACTCACTGGAAAAACTTTGGTTGAAGGTGTTGGAAACAAGTTTTTACTTGTTGAAATTTTTGGGCTAGCAAGAGGGAGAAAGTTGACCATCTAAATGCATGCATGAGTGTCCATAGAACTAACCAATCCATGTTAAACAAAGTAAAATAACATTCAGCATCAAAACATGAATAAAAGATAGCTCTTGATAAAATACTTGCAAACTATTACTTATTAACAAGCTCATGAATCATGCAACTATTTGATCTTTTAAAATCAACTCCAACATCTCTTTTCCCAATCTTATAATAGCATCCAACATAATTCAACCCAAATTTCTAGTAGCTCTCTCATTTATAAATGATAGTGTGGTGGTCTCACAAAATAAAAATCAAACCAAAACAAACAAAAAGACGTTCCAAGTTTATGCGATAAAATGTTTCGATCGAAAAACAGAAATTAGACGTGTGCAAACCGAGAGTGTGTAGGTCCAGTTGGGTTGTCTTCACATCCCCAAGCTTATGGTCTTCACCATCCTTGGATAGCTCTTGGTGCATCTTATCTAATCCCTGTGAAAAAACTTCAAAACACCGTTTCTCCCATTTCTTTTCTGTGGGGTGCATTAGTAGTGATAAACAAATAGATTTCTTACTGCATATAATCCTTGAACAAAAATTCATATGAATGTCCAGAAAGTGTATAATGTTGTATGCCTACTCATAAACTCAATTGGATAAAAAATGTTCAAGTTAAAAGTTTAAAGCATGCATCAAACAAAATGGGACAGAATCTGTCCAAAAAATAGCAGCAGCAAAACGTATTTTTCTACCCTACTTAACTTTGTCGAAAAATTCCGAAAAACTTCATACATACAGAGGATGACAAGTTGCAACTACAGTTCAAATATGAGCTCATTCAGAGTTACAGAATAAGAATTAAAAATCATACCGTGCACAGATTCGTGCAGGAATAAAATCTCCTAACGCTATAAGCAACTTCTTCAAACCAAAATGAGTAAAACTTGGCACTTTATTAAAAATTCCAGAAACTAAACTATAAACAAAGTCTCTTGTTACAGCAAGAGGACACAAAGAAAATCACAAATAAAAACAACCGGGTTGCCTCCCGTAAAACGCTTTCTTTATAGCCATATAGATAGGCTTCTTACTTGATATTTATAGAGGACGAAACTCATGAGGGAGCTTGAATGATGTCCCCCTCTTCCTTGGGAAGTGTTCATGCATAATACCAGGGTCCCATGGTGTTCTCAAACCAATCAAAATAATAGTCAAGTTGAACCCTATTTGAGAGAAAAACAAAACACAAAAGTAATAACAACGAAGTCTAACTTTCTTTCTATACATTGGCATTTTGTATATGAATGAATCACAATAAATATAAATTTTCCAATGCATATTAATAGTATTTGCTTGCAACTATAATTATTAGTAGCATAAAGAGGTTCTTATCACCTCCTCTTTCATAGTAGTTTCAAGTAGTAGAAACAATTTCAACCATATAACCACAAGAATCATTCAACTTAGATAGTTTAGGCATATAAAGAGGATCATTAAATTTATTTTGGAATTCATTAGCATACTTCCCTCTTTCAAAATAGTTATTAAGATCAATATCAAGTTTAATATTATGATTGCAACAATATTTGGAACTAAAGATAATTGCAAACCACATAAGTATTTCTCAGCATAAACAAATTTCTCCTCTATGGTGTAACTAGGAGAATTTAAGAACAAAGTAGGACTCTCATGAGTAAGAGTACCATCACAAACAACAAGTATATCATTTTTATACTCACATAAATTTGTAACTTCTAAACATGTAGGATTATCAATAAGCACAAGACCATCATCTAAAGCATTATCATACAGCATATTTAAGAAACACTCCTCATTATCATTAATAAGTTCATTAGTAGCATTACTAAAAAGTAAAGGAGCATTATTAGTTTCATCATAATAGCATGGGTTATCATATAGGACCATAGAATTTTCAGTTTGAGTGTTACTATCATATATTGAAGGTGAAGTTGGGAGATCCAACTCTTCCCCAAGCTTAGATTGGAACACATCCATTTCAATCTCCTCTTCACATACTTCCTCTTCCAAGCTTATGTTTTCATCATCCTGCAAAATATTAGTACTTTCCATGGAAGCAAGAATTATTTCTTTAACATAAACATTGTCACTAAATTCGTTTTTGCAAAGTTGGAGAACAATAGAAAATTGTCCTTTCATTACACGAGCTTCATGACTAGTTGTAAGAAATTTATCAATAAGAGAGTCTATCTCAAGGGCTCCAACATAAGCAATATATTTCTCAACTTGTTCTATATCAGGGCATGAAAATTTATCTTCACGATAACAGGAAATTATAGGATCACTATTATACTTGCATTGATAGTGGGAATGTTTAACAACTCTTCTATTGCAACAAGTTATACCATGTAACTCACAAAACTGAATAGCCATTCTGTGAAGAGCTTCAAGCAATTTACGCATTCTTTTTCCTTCTTCGGTCGATTCATATTCAAAGTAGGCTTCCATAGTTTTAACATAACCATTAGGTATAGAGATTCCAGAAAGTTTCTCCATACTTTAACACACATATTAAAAACAGCACTAATTTTTTTTATGATTATAAATGATAGACTGATAGTAAAATGATACTAAACAATGCAAACCGAAATAACAAATGCAACACAAAATGCAAAACTGAAAATAAAATATGAAACCGAAATATAAATATGATATGCAAGACAATAACAAAACAAAATAAAATGATTTGAAGGTAAAGATGGATAAGATGATGCTCACGTAGGTGCAACCTCCCCAAGCTTAGGTGTTAGCACAAGTTGGTGATGAAGTTGACTTGGTGAGATATCCTTGGATAAACCCGGCGCCAGAAAACAGAGCTAGTGCAGGGGACCCATGGATAAACCTTTCAGCAATGATTCCCCGGCAACGGCGCCAGAAAACAGTCTTGATGGCCCTTCACGTAGTTACCTGCGTGAAAAGTAAATGGGTTAGGTTGAGACTCCAAGTGCACAGTGTGTAGTAAGTGGAAGACGTGTTTTCCCAACGAGGGGTGACTCGAGGGTTTAATATCGAACTCTCGGGGAATCAGTAGTAAAGATTTATCTTTCCTATCCTTCTTTTGGTTACCTACAAAACAAAGTAATGTTTTGGTCCTCAACCTCACCTAGTGGTTGTCAAGCACAAGGTGTGAGAATGATATCAAGATAATATGCAATGCAAACAAGAAATAAATATGCAATGGTGGTAAATAAATATGCAAGGATGGTGGTAGCAATGATAAATGATATTTTTGGGTTTTATATGATGAATGCAAGATGTAAAAGTATTTTTGTATTTTTGGATTTTTAAATGGCAGAAAATGGAAAAGTGGTAAAAGTGGTTGGAAAGGTGTTTCTTATGATTAAAAATAGACCGGGGTTCATGGTTTCACAAATGCACTCTCTCTTTAATAAAGTGGTAGACAATGGAACACTAGAGTTGACATATGAGATTGCAACACAACAGTTTAATGACAAGTTACAATTTATATGGGCATCACGTCCTAACATAGAGACCTTTTGGTTATTAGTCTCTCTTATACTCCACCAAGATGCGAACTAAATCATAACACCTCAGTAATTAAGATAACTCAGAGTATAGCAATAGGTATCATGACATGAAGTCAAAATAAGAACATGTTAGATCTAGTCATGGAGTAGTGGCAATGGTCACACCCACATCTCCGGTAGCATGGTATTTTTCTTTATCCCTAGTGAGGCAACAAAGTAAGGTAAAACACCCAAGTGGATCGCAGAACTTTCTCTCACGTTCACTGCACTAGCCACCCCCGTTACTCCAACTAATGCACACGTTCCCCCTCACACGCTCTCATAAACATGCTTGATCATGACAAGTAAATAAGAACGGGGTACATAATATGCATCTACTTTCATAACTGAAACAAAACCATTGCAATCTCAAACATATATTAACTCACAAAAAGATCCACCACAAAGGTATTACATAGATGACCGTAATCATGTTCAGCAACTCATACGGTACTTATTAGTGAAGCTCAAGAGAGAGAGAGATACATAAGTTACTTCCACAAACCCATAGTCCAGAGGTGGACTACTCCCTCTTCATCATGGAGACGGTGGAGAAGTCGTTGGAGAAGATGGAGACCACTCCGGCAGCGCCCCGCCGGAGTTTTCCCCCTCCAATCTGCAACTCCAGGTCTCTGTTTCGGTGTTTCTGTGTTTCTGCGGCGCCCTTTCCAGAGAACGTCGGGGGGCTATTTTTATAGGCGGTTTTAGGTCAAAACCGAGTCGGTGGAGAAAGATCAACGGCAACGGAGCTCCGAGGCCCAAAAGGAGGGGTCCCACGCGGCCCATGTACCTGGCCATGTGGGCCCACCTATCTTGGCCCTCGGGTCTCCGCCTGTTTGCTTCTTTCACTCCCAAGTCTTCTTCCTTCCAAAAATTGACGCTCGTAAATTTGCAGGTCATTTGGATGTCGTTTGGGTCCCTGAAACATTAAAATATAGAAATAGGGTTTTCTGCCTGTGCAGGGTTAATTCCATAAAAATAGGAAACATACCAAATATTCCCAAAATCATTATAAAACAGTGATATAACCCTTATATGATGCAAATATGACTGGAATATAAGTAAAATAATGCAAAGTTCATGTATGCATTTTACATGCATCATATATTTATAGCCACTATGGAGCGCCGGGCAGCCGAGGTCGCCACTCGCGAGAGTAGGGCTAGGTCGGAGTCTATGGGGTAGCCGAATCTTTATTTATGCCCTGTAATGATACCTTATGATCACGCGAGTATGCGTGTGCTTTTGCTACACTTTGTATGGATGTCATCTTTAATGCCTTTTGCGTTTTCACCTGAAAGGCTAAGCGCGTAACTCGCCTGAATTATGTGCTTTGTTTCTTATTTCTGACATGAGATTTGTGTGATGCTTTGAACAGCCACGAGAACCTGCTACTTCAATGGGTTCATCGCGATCCCGTGCTTTCATCCGATCTCAAACTCAAGTGGATAATGACACCAAAGTAATGGGTCACATGAGAACTCGAATCGGTAAACTGGAGCAAGAATTAAAGAGTGTCCAGAGCGAGCTGGATACGCTGAGAATGAGGCCAGCTCCAGCCACCCAACGAGAGGATTATGTGATTGGCGAGATGGATCTTGTGAACAGGCAACTCGAGTGTGAGTACAGTCCTTGCCCTGATTACAGGTCTTTTGCTTACTCCTTTTGCTGACCTGACTTATATCTTGCAGGTTTTGTCTCTGACTTCCAAGCAGAGCAAGCTCGCGTTGAAGAGCGTTTGGATAATGCCACTGACAACCCGACAACTGGTCGTCAGCATTTTTGGCTTGATAGGTTCCGAGCGCGCACACTCGCTACTTTCAAGGATCGAGCTTGGCGAAGCGCTCAGCTACTCGAGTTATGCAGGGCGGCTTTGATTCGCATCAACCAGACCCTTTTTCCAACAGGACCACAACCACAAGGAATCCACGCCTTGCTCGATCTTTTCCGTCAAGCAGGTCCCATCCGGGAGTGTAACACCCCGAAAATTCAAAACCTAATTTTAGTGGTGTTTTCTGACACCTGAAAAACTTTTTCTCTTTTCCTAAATGTTTCTTCAAATATTTTGAGGATGAAGTGACTTGGGAATTGCTTTCTCGAAATTTCCCATAAGCCCACAAACCACTCCATCACCCTTGATAATTTTTGTGCTCAGGTTTTCTCCGAAAAACCCCAGCCCTAATTATCGGAACCTTTTAATCCTTTTCTTCCACCTACAAAAGGAAAGCCCATTTCCATAGCTCTAAAAATTCCACCAAAAATACCAGAGGACCCCATGTCCATATAAAGACAACCCATGCAAAAATATTGCATACTCCAATGCAATATTTCCAAGTTAGCCAATAATTTCAAAACTGCCATTTCTAGTCCAGAAATGTTTTAACCAAGCTAGGAACCTCCAGAAATTCTGATAAATTCATGGAATGCATATTTTGGGCATTTCCTCCATTTCATCTTTCGGAGACAAACCCATTTGAGCAATATTTAGACCACTTCCTTTGTAAGCCCACATAGATGCCATTTTGAGTTCTTCAAGCAAACCCACACCTAGAAAATTCCTATGGCCATGATACTTGAACATATTGACCACATGATCCTTAGACACACAAATCCAGGAGATCACCCCAAGGTGAAGCAAGGAACGCCATTTTTCCTAAGTCATGCCCTTATGGTCATTTTTGGCCATCTTATGGAAAACCAATTTCCCATCATCCAAATGGCCTCAAACTCCTTGGACACTCTCCCCTGACCACAACAACCCATGCCTAATTTTTGGGAATTTTTCTGAGATGCGGAAGACCCTGGTCATTTCATCGAGCACCTTCGCTATTTTTGGTTTTCTGAAAATCTTACACTACAAAGTTTCGAATCCTTGGGTGATTCTTGTTGGGTTGCGTTTTTCTCGACGTTACGAACCCAGTAGTGAAGACCATTCTCCTTTTGGACCTCCGAGTCACCGGGAACGCGACGATGTCACTCGTGTCGCACTCTGGACGTCCGGAACGCGCGATTAGCAAACCTAACCTTCCGATTACTGTTCTGTCGGTGGTTAATCTCCTTCCACAGTACCACCTCGTGCTCCCTGTAGCTCCAGCTAGGAAGACCTATCCTTGCCCTCCCTTATCACCTCCCTGTGGCCACAGGAACGTTGATGGAGACCGAAGCCTCCATGGTTGACAGCCACCAAATTCCTCTCCTCCCCATTTTTAAAGCCACCCCGAGCCCTGCTGTGGTGCACCTCACTCCCCTCACCTCACTCTCCACTCCCTCACCTCGGCCCTCCCTGGAACCAGAAAGAGGAGAGGAGAATCGAGAGCAGCCACAACGGCCGAAGCTTCAAGCTCACGGCAGCCCGGCGCCCTGGCCTTCTCCCCTCCTTCCCCGAGTGCTCCCCTGAGCGCGGAGAGGTGCTGCAGGACCGTCCCCGCCGTCACCGGCAGCCCAGACTCCCTAGAGCTCGCGTCCCTGTCGCATTACGCCACTGCCGAACTCGGCTGAGCACGGCAACCTCGCCCGTGCTTCCCGTGCGCGACGCCCCGGCCTCCTCCCAACGCGCTGGAGCCGTCCCCGAGGGCGGCGGTGCTCCTGCACCTCGCATCCGTCCTCGCCTGGGCCTCCCGTCGCCAGCAGCGCCGGCGCCTGACGCCTCCCGTGGCCTCCATCGCCATGGCCGAAGCCGGCGAGCTCCCCACCGCCCCTGCCTTCCCCGGCCGCGGCGCACCTGCCTCCGTCGATCCCCGGCGACCCCAGCTCCTCCTCGCGGCCGCAACGCCGGCGGGCGCCCGAGCACCGTGCTCCTGCCCGTACGCGAAGACGAGGAAGCGACGAAGAAGAAGAAGTTCGATTCGTTTTTCTGTTAACAGAAAACGTATTTCGATCTTTACGTTTTCCCTCAGAGAAAGCGTATTCTCGTCCAGTGCGCAACCAGCCAGCCTTCGGCAGCGAATAGTTATCCACCACTCGCGCGCGACGGATAGCTAAACTTCGCACGCCCGTATCTTTCAAACCACAACTCCGATTCAGGTGATCAAAGTTTCTAAATTCTTGTCTCGACGAGCCCGATCCAGTGGTATTGATTCCACCTTGTTCCAACATAGTTCTATGGGTGCCCTTGTCTGGATGCTTTCCGGGGTCCGTGGAAAGCGGCGATCGACCCCGACGCCGCGGAACCACCCCGACCCCTCCAAGCCAAATGGATCCCCGCCTTCAGGCAAGCTAACCGCTTGCTATGACCAGCCCTGCAATGTTGTTTGTTAATTGGATGTATATTACCATGCCATGTGTGTACCTTTGGATGCTATGTTACATATCGTTATTTTGTTCATCATTATGCCCATCATATGTATGCATTGGAATGACGTGTGAATTAATTGTGCGCCTCGCACTTGCGTGGCTTTGTCGAACCCTCTAAATAAACAACTATAAAACATGCGTTCCTATGATTGTTTGCTTCTTCTCCTTCGCCTAGGTGAGGAGCGGACGAATGTCGTCTTATGATCCTCGGAGTTGGGGGCATTTGCCAAAAGAGTTATTCGCTTCTTCTCCCTCCGTCAAACGTGGTTGGCGTAAGCCCGCCTAGACTGCGACGCTTGGGACATTTGCTTCCATTTGGTTCTTTTTGGCCAAGATTGCTGACACCACGTCGGGTTAATCCTTGAGTGGAATCGATGCTTTCTTTCTTATGAATGCTTTTCGGTTCATTGTTTGGAGGCTACCTGCCTCGCCAACTTTGTAATTAATCTGCGAGGGCGCTGGCTGGAGGAACCGCCACAGTCGTCCGATTGACCCACTGTGTTATCTTTTGTAGTTGATCTGTGAAGGCGCTTGCCAGCGGAAAACCGCTGCCACAGTCTTCCGGTCGACGTTTCTTTTTCCTTGTCAAACGTGAAGGCGCTTGCCAGCGGAAGACCGCTGCCACAGTCATCCGGTCGACGTTTCTTTTTCCTTGCCACAGACCGCTGCCACTAATCTGAACATCGAACGCACTGCCACTGTCGCTCACATGGGCGGGCCTTGACCTACGTAACCTATTGAGCCTCCTTTGACGCCACCATTTTGGCAAGTCTAGTCGGTACCATAGTTGGTCGGGGCTAGTCTTGCGAAGGTTCCGGAGCTAGGCGTCGCTCATGGGTTGGGGACGTGCCGGATTCACTTCTGCATAAGGCATAGAGTTATGTCGGTGGCTATACAGGGAGCGTCTTGGTAGCGTGAACGGTCAGGTGAGTGTATCTTGCTGAGTTCGCCTTAAGGATGATATCCTAAAGTACCGGCTGAGTGTGGTGCACTTAGGTGGGTGGTATCTGCAACCTCTCGAGAGTGTCAAATCTGGATGTCTAGCCTCGTTCCAAGGTTATGGAACAACAGTTCAGTGTCGGTCACACTGTGTGTCTTTGTCGTGTCAGGAGGTTAAACCTAAGGCTTGTTTGAAAGAAAGATGAACAACCCGATTTCACTAAATGAACAATAAGATGATGCAGGGAATGTTACTTGTGAGGTGAATGGGATGGCGGTGTGATGCGTTGGAAGCCTATAGTTAGGCCAGAGCCAACATCAACCGTGCATGCCCCGGGAGATAGCCAGAGTTGGCTGGATTGATAGCCAGAGTTGGCTAGAGGCTTGGAAGCCTGATTGTGTTGACAGGAGTAATTATAAGATTTGGTACCCACTGATACACTCGTCTACTCGTCACAGGTAACCTCTTTGTTTGATTGCCGGTATACGATCCAACCCCACCTGGCTTGGACTCTGTACTGGTGATACTCTTGTTGTTTGCTTATGCCATGTTTTGCTTGTGATGCCATGCTACCTCTACGTTATCATATTGGTCTATCTCGAGTAGACTCTTGCCATGTTGTAGAATTTTATTCCCAATGTATATCTTGGTGCATGATTGTTGGATTGTTTGTGGTGAGTGGCGATTCTTGCTGAGTGCATATTAATGTACTCACGGGCCTTGTGATTGTGGCCAGGTTTCGTCGAGGATTCATCTTCCACCTTAGTAAGGATTTGAAGCAAGAGCGTGCTAGGATCAGTAGCCCAGCCAGAACCTGTGGAGTGGAGCCGCTCCAAGCCGTAGCCTCTCATATGTCTTCCGCTGCCAGTTAAAACTCTGTATCGTGCCATGCTGGGATTGATATTTCGTCATTCCTTGATGGCCTTGTAAACCATTTGTAGCACTGATGTGCCTGATTGTGTAATGATTTGCCATTATGTTACACTGTTGTGACGTGCGGCCAGTTATCTTGGGATGGTGTTGGGGATATACCTACTAGGGGTATCACCAGCATGGATCAATCCGGCTAGTCCAGGGTGGCCCGCAGTGGTGGTGAAGGCTTTGCCTACCGGGCGGCCCAGATAGCTGACGACCAAGGAAGGCGGATGCCGGCAAGGAGGAGGCCCAAGACTGAAGCCCATGAAGCCACCAAGACCCAGATGGAAGGCGGCATACTTGCCGGCTAGGTTTAGGACTCCGTATACTTGCTGGATACGTAATCACCTTGTAACCCTAGGTCCAGCCACCTATATAAGCTGGACCACGGGACGCCTTTAGGGCACGAGACTCATACATCCAACTCATTGTAACCTGTTCACGGCGATATTGCCTTATAGTGAGTTATAGCAGCACGTAGGGCACCGCCACCGCCGTGGTGCCTGAAGCTGGGTAAACTGCCGTGTACAATCCCGAGCTCGACGACGTCCACCTTCTTGCCCTACGTTCACCCTCGGCTAGCAGGACCCCGTCTCCTATCCAAGATGCCGATACGACGACAGTTGGCGCCCACCGTGGGGCCTAAGGCGTCAGGCGTCACGTTCCAGGCGGGAACTCTTGGCGGCATCGGCGAAACAACCGCCGTCGGCCACGCTGTTCGCTACGGCGACAACCACTACATCAGCTGCGACGAGTCCTACATCCCCGCTGACGACTACATTGTCGGATGCGGAGTTGTGCCGTTTGGCGGCGTCGATGTGTTCATTGGCTACACTTCTGAGGCATATGGGTTGCCACGAATTTATTCGCCATCCCACCCGCCCTACAATCAAGACGGATCTGAGTTTGCCTCCTCTGGGGAGTCCGCAGATTCAGATCTACACTTTGTCGGCATGACGGGACTGGGATCAGACTCCCAGCCCAACAGTCAAGATCCTGAATCTATTCTTCCTGTGCTCCAGGATGATGCGATGTCGGATGCCGGATCCAGATCTACCGTTCACGTCAACGTAGATTCTGATTCCGAAGAAGATTCTGCCAGCATGTTCGAGCAACGGGTCAAGCAGTGTTTTGTTACACCTGATCCTCCGCCATCTGAGGCGGCTACGGACTCTTCCGTCAACATGCAGCAGGTTTTTGTGGCGGATGTCACCGGTGCAGCCTCAGAGAAGGCGGCAACTGACGCCGCCAACCTGGGGACCCCGGCAACCGATCCACAGTTTCCAGAGCCTCCTGGGGCTCCAAAGAAGAAAATTCTGGAGAAGGGCGAGCCCAGCAAGATAGGGAGCATGGCGGCTCTGGCGGAAGTTCTTCACACGCCGGTAAACGACAAAACCAATCCGGCTGATTTGGAGAAACTTCGGAACACCTTGGTGGAGCAAACTGAGTACCTCAAAAGCAAGCAAGCAGAGGTCCAGAGCCTCCTCGACGAAGCCAAGGAGGAAAACGCCAAGATCACGCTAAGTGGGACCCCAAGCGAAATCTTTTCACCACCACCCCATTGCCCAAGCCGGCAGGACTAGTGGCGGAGAAGAAAGGTAGGAAAGGCAGGGATCATGACACCTTCAAATCCCCTGCCCAAAAGCTTGGTTTCGAGTGGGCTACAGCGCCGCAGCGTAAGGACAAGAACGGGGACGTCATTCTCGCAACCCCTGTCCTCAACACTGCAGCCGCCTTGGACATCCTCAACAATGATGACTATGACAAGGACGAGAAGATCTACTACGCATCGATCCTTGCTCACAAAGCTCTAGAGCAGCAGGCCCGTGCTGATTCTCGCGCCGACATGGCGGACGCAAGGGGAGGAAAGTTGGAATCAAAATCCAACGCTTGCAAAGCTGCGGCCGGTGGAAACCCAGAAGATCCGTCCGGCTCCAGTAGCCACGGAAAAGGAAGGACAAGGAGAAAGACCCACGCAAATCACCACCTCCAAGAGGCAGCGTGACGAGGCATCCAGGACCGGCAACAGGCGCAAGGCCTCACCTCCACCGCCTAGGCGGGATGAAGGCGGAAGCAGGGGCAGCAAGCAGCCGCCAAGGAGTGGCGGCAACCGCGACGACGCCCCGCCGCCAAGAAGAAGCAGGGACCGCACGCAGTCCCCACCGCCAGTGCCCAGGCACGAAGGCGGAAGCCGGGGACACAACAACGAGCCCAGGCACAGCCGGGCAGCGCAGGACGAGCCTCATGCCAATAGATCTGGCAAACAGCTCAGTCCGCAAGACGCGAGACATCGTCTCAATGACATCAAGGCTGGAAAGCAAGATGCCTATCTAGGACCTGAGTGCTTTGGCCCAGCCATCCGCAACGTTCAAGTACCCAGAGACATGACATCAGTGTCAAAAACTCATCAAAGGTACAATGGAGCGGACAAGCCAAACTCATGGTTGTCGGACTACGCGCTGGCAGTTGAGATTGCCGGAGGCAATGGCCTCGTCGCTGCACGCTTCCTTCCCCTCATGCTGGAGGGGACAGCCTGAAGCTGGATCAAAAACTTGCCGGAGAAAAGCATTCATAGTTGGCATGACATGGAAAAGGTGTTCACGCAGCACTTCCAAGGCACGTACAAACGACCCAATACATACACAGATTTGGTTCGTTGCGTGCAAAAGCCAGATGAAACAGCTACAAGCTTCTTGGCAAGGTGGATTCAAACAAAGGCAAGCTGCGAGAACGTAGACGACAATCGAGCAATCCATGCCTTCACCACAGGCCTCCTGAAGGGCTCAAGTCTCAGACATAAGCTCGTACGCATGCAAGTCAAGGATCTCGGAGTCATGCTCGAAGTAGCAGCCATGTACGCACAGGCGGATGATGATTCACGCGATGGAGATGGCGCGCACGATATGGCGCCAAATAGGCGAGCAAGTCACAAACGCAAGGCTCCCCAGGATGACAAAGCCGGACCGTCGAACGAGGTCGCCGCCGCCTTCGAAGGCAAAGGCGGCAACCGCAAGTGGAAAGGAAAGGGTAAAGATGGCGGCTCCAGCAAGCAGCGCCTGACGTACGATCAGGCGAAAGCCTTGCCCTGTCCAATCCACGCGTCTTTAGGCAAAGTTAACCCACATTAGGGGAATGCCGGTTCATGGAGGACTTCAAGAAGGACCCCGAGGTTGGCTGAAAATCCAAAAAGAGCAAAAAGGCTGAGAAGACAAAGAAGGAAGACGATGACGGGGCAGTGTCCATGTCCGAGGATGAGGAACCCAAGCTGATGCGCAAAGAAAGGAAATTTCCCAAGGTACATGGCCAATTGGTGTGCTTCCTGGGCACTCCTTCGGCAAAAGAAGAAAAGGCGGAGATGCGCGAGCTAAACGCCACAGTACCAGACGTTCCCTAGTAATCTAGACTGGTCAAAGGAGCCAATAACTTGGGATAGAGATGATCATCCAGATCACGTTCCTCACCCCGGCAAATACGCCCTTGTCGTCGACCCAATTGTCGATAACTTCAGGCTCACCAAGGTGTTGATGGATGGCGGCAGCAGCCTCAACATCATCTACGCGGACACTCTGAAGCACATGAACTTGTCGGAAAACCAGCTTGACTATAGCAAGGTCAAGTTTCATGGCATTGTTCCGGGAAAGCAAGCCAAGTCAATGGGAAGCATCAGGTTGGAGGTTACTTTTGGGCCTGAGACAAACTACCGCTCGGAGTATCTCAGGTTCGAAGTAGTCCCCTTCAAAAGTGCCTACCATGCCATTTTTGGACGGCCAGCTTTCGCCAAATTCATGGCTCGCCCGTGTTACATATACAGCAAGCTGAAGATGCTGGGACCCAATGGTACAATTACCATCAGTGGCAACTTCAAGAAAGCAAAGGAGTGTGAGCGTGGCAACGCCGCCTTCGCTGAGGCAGTCCTCCACGCAGAGGAGTTAGCCATGTTGAAGAAAGAGCTCGATACGTCGCAGTTGCCGGAGCATGTAAAGACCGCTGACATGGGTATGCCTATCGGGTACCCTACCATGAGGGTACCTGGTGCACGTATCGACTAGGCCCAACTATCAGAGCCTACATGAAGCCCATGAAGGGAGGCCCACGAAGATGGAGTATCCTCCAAGTTTGGCGAAGCAATAGTCGGTTTAGAGTTTCCTTACTTGTAAATCGAGTCGGTTACGAACACCCGAGACCCAGCCTATTATTTAAGGACTGGGAGGGCCATCGAACCAGACAACGAACCACCAGAGCCACAAACCCTAGCGAGATCGACATCTCGCCGGGATCCTTGTAACCATCATATTCACAAAGCAATAACAGACAGGCAGGACGTAGGGGTGTTACCTCCACACGAGGGCCCTGAACCTGGGTAAAATCTTTGCCCTGCTTGTCAGCCGACGATACTTCCAGCTCTACCACGTTCTCTCCCCCATATTCATAACCTAGGGACCTTAACCATGGGTCTTGATGAGTCTACCCCTCGTCAAGTGGCGCCGTCTGTGGGAAAGAATAGCGCTGGACTCGAAGTTTCGCCGGTCCCAACAGCAAACGGCAAATCGCCGATCACACCAGCAAACGGCAACTCGCCGATCTCATCTGCAAACGGCAACTCGCCGGCCATGTCAGCAAACAGCAACTCGCCGATCCAGGCGACACACGGCGACTCGCCGATCCACTCGAAAAGCGGCAGCCTGCCCGCTTCACCTGCAAAAAGCGCATCTGCTCTTCCAATGAATTTCAATCCGCACTCGCCGGAGCTTCAGGAGGCGTTTTCGGCCTTGAATCAGGTTTGAGTTTGACTGTTGGAGCATTCAATTTTTTCGTAAACAATCTTGGCACGCAGGACTCGACAGATCCGCAACAACTGGCGCTGGGCGCACTCGAGGCTCCGTCGACTGCGCTCGCCCCGTCGTCGATTCCTGAAGCCTGCTCGCCCGCAACAACCATGTCGACCGGCGAGATCGACAGGTTCATGATGACGGAACTCCAAGGCGAGGAGGCAGAATCAGCATACCGCACAAGCAACGTCGACTTCAACCTACCACTCGACGAGAGTTTCGACTGCGGGATCTCCCTCGATGACTTCTACGAGCCCGCGATTCATAACGACAGCAACGTCGACTCGGAGATCTTCACCAACACCAACCTCGACTCAGAAATCCATAATGGCTTCGCCAACACCGAGATGAGCATAGGCGATGAGCACATCGACAACGAGATTCGCCTCGAAGATCTACTCGATGAACACACTGGCTCTGACATGAGCCTCGACGGCGACGTCGAGTCCATGACTGGAATCGACAGCACATACACCTGTCCACGGGTCACGCCCCATCAGGTCTACGTGGCCTTCTCCGCAGAATCATCCGCAGACGCAGCCGCTCGCAGGCCTGCACAATTCCCATGCACGGTAACCATGCCGGATGGGGTCACAACCTTGACAATCACGGAGGAGATGGCAGCAAAAGCAGATAAAGTCATAAAGGAGTGCACAATGATGCCACCAAATTCCACCCCAGAGGAGATGTTGACCTTCCAGTACTTCAACTGGCAGGAGTCAATTCGACTGCAAAACTACCGAGCGACGCTCGAGAGCGCAAAAGGCAAGCCAGCCTCTCGAGTGCCCGAAGAAGGGAGCAATCCCTCGGGTCCACAATGCAACCAACCCCACGACCTAGGTCGCGGTTGGCAAGCCTTCCAGAACATGAAAGGGTAGCAATCACCCGTAACCTGTCGTTCATGACAGAGGACGCTAACGGAATCCCAGTGCCCAAAACTGCTGCGGGTGCATTATTCTCCGTAGGTGCTTACCTCAAGGCAATGCAACCTCCGGCGAATGACCCTAACGCAGCCCTGCATCGCCAACAACTCAAATCGCTAGCTCTAGCGGCACAGGCTATACAGCCAGAAGACAAAACTCCAGCAAGGAATCGCGATCGCGACATAGTCGACTCACGACACGCAGCACATCATCGCAGTGGTCGCAGCCACCACTCGGATGAAGGAAGGAGAAGCACGCGCCGGCACAGGTCCAGCAGAAGCAGATCTCGAAGATCCTATAGCAGCGATTCATACTCTGATCGCGAACCAGAGCCATGCGGAGCATTGTGCTTCACTCGACGCATCCGTGAGACGCGGATGCCCAAAGGTTCAAGTTGACAGGCGAACAACCCAAGTACAACGGTCGCCAAGAACCTTCCGGGTGGCTAGAAGATTACAGACTCGCCGTGGCATGCCAGCGTGGCACGAACACCACGGCGATGCAGTACATACGACTCATGCTCGAAGGAACTGCCCGCGACTGGCTCAAGGCGCTCCCTCCATCATCATACGACTCGTGGGACGATTTCCGCAGAGACTTCATCAAAAACTTCGAGCCTCTATGTGAGCGCCCGAAGACATTCGAAGAATTAAGGCATGCACTCAACGATCAGACGAGTCGTTGAGATCATACATACGGCGGTGGACCGAAATACGCAATTCGGTTGGCAAAGTGTCAGAAGACAGGGCCATGGATGCCTTCATACAAGGTCTCGCCAGGAAGGACTTCAAAGAGGCACTGGTCGTGAAAAGCCAACCTCCCTGGCTGACCTCATCAAAGTTGCGACTGAGTGGGCAGATGGAGAGGATTCTGTACGCAGATCCCGTGCTTCCCCCACGCGACAACTACGAAAGCGGCAGTCGAGGCCGCAGAGATTCATACAGAGAAGATCGCAGGCGCAAACGTTCCAAACGTCCTTACGACGATAACAGACCCGAGTTCATGGCGGCTGGATACACACAACCCGGGAGGACCAAGATAGAAGCAATCGACGCTCGGATGATCGACGGGACAGTCGAGATCGCGAGCAGCGGAGCGACAGCTACAAAAGGCAAGAATGGCGCAAACGCAGCGACGCAAAACCCGAGCGGTCATTCGAGGAAAAGATGGACGACTGGTGCAGATTCCACCTCTTCAAGGGGGACGACGGAAAACTACGCTCCAATCACACCCTAAGGAACTGCAGGGAATTCGACCAAATGGCGACTGACTACATGATACGACTCAAAAGGTACGGCCCAGCACCTGCTCAGCCCACGCCTGCACCCGCACCACAGCCGAACGCTGTGCCCGCTCTCATGGCGCCACAGCCGCCACCGCAACCACCACCACAGCCTGCTCCAGGCGCAAACCTCGCAGGTGCCATACAACCCGTACTACGGGCGGAAGATGATCAATATCCACAGCCCCACGGGCAGATGTACATGATACAAAAGGGTCGCCCCTCAACAGGCAGCAAAAGCTAATCACTCGACAGGTGAACATGGCTGTCATGGCACCTCCTGCCGTGCCCGAATTTCTGAAGGGATCGGAAACCATCATAAGCTTCAGTCGAGAGGATCATCCCCCAGCTGTAGTTCGACCAGGGCACGGCTCTGGTACTCGACGCGCAAATAGGAGGCTACGCCATGACCAAGGTCTTCATGGATGGAGGCAGCGGCATAAACATCATCTTCGCGGACACGCTCCGCAAAATGAACAGGTCAGTCGAAAACCTCCCAAAATCTTCAAATACCTTCCACGGTATCGTTCCTGGCAAAGCAATTAGCCCAGAAGGCACCATACAACTCGACGTTACGTTCGGGGACAAAAGCCACTTCAGGACAGAGTCGATTGAGTTCGAGGTCGTCGACTGGAAATCACAATACCATGCTATTCTTGGTCGCCCGACGTTTGCTCGATTCATGGCGGTGCCACACTATGCGTACCTCACGCTGAAGATGCCAGGACCAAAGGGAGTCATCACTGTCCGTGGAAACTTTCAAAGGTCCGATGCTTGCGACCGCGAGTTCAGCAAAATCTCCGAGATGTTCGGGGTGGAAGAATCACTCGCCGACTTGGCGATTTCCAACGACCGCACACTCCTTCCGGAGCATAAGAAGTTGGCAGTCGACAGATCCTTCAATGCTACAAATGACACAAGGTCGCATCAGGTGCACCCGACCGATCCGTCCAAGACAGTCAACATATCTTCGAGCCTGCCTATCGCATAGGAAGGCGCGCTCGTCGAATTCCTCCGTGAGAACTGGGAAATATTTGCGTGGTGTCCAGCCGACATGCCAGGTATTCCCAGGGAATTCGCCGAGCACTCTCTCCAATTGTTTCCAGATGCAAAGCCAGTCAAGCAAACGATGCGTCGAATCTCCGGCCCAAAGCGAACCGCAGTCGAATCTGAAGTCGACCGGTTACTCGCAGCAGGATTCATTAGGGAAATCAAGAAATCACAATGGGTGGCCAACCCCGTACTCGTAGAGAAGAAGCATACAGACATCCTTCGGATGTGCGTGGACTTCACAGCGCTGAACAAGTGCTGTCCAAAGGATCACTTCCCGCTACCCCGAATCGACCAGATCGTCGACTCCACCGCCGGATGCGCACGACTCTCCTTTCTGGATGCTTACTCAGGTTATCACCAGATAAGGATGAAGCAAGAAGACGAAGAAAAAACGGCGTTCATAACCCCACTCGGGGTCTACTGCTACACAACTATGCCCTTTGGGCTCAAAAACGCGGGTGCAACATACCAGCGCATGATGCAGGACTGCCTCAAAAAGCAAATCGGACGCAACGTCCAGGTCTACGTGGATGACATTGTCATTACCACAAGGGAAGAACACACACTACTCGACGATTTGAGGGAGACGTTCGCAAACCTCAAACGCTTCCATATCAAGCTCAATCCTAAGAAGTGCACGTTCGGCGTTCCAGCCGGGCAGCTCTAGGGTACCTAGTCTCTGCCCGTGGAATCGAAGCAGACCCGGAGAAAATACAGGCCATCCTCACAATGCAAAGGCCTTCAAAGCTTCACGATGTGCAGAAACTAGCAGGACGAGTAGCAGCGCTCAGTCGATTCATCAGCAAACTGGGTGAAAAGGCTCTACCATTCTATCGACTGATGAAGAAGGCGGACAAGTTCGAGTGGACGCCAGAAGCTGAAGCAGCCTTCACAGATCTCAAGCGGATCCTCACAAGCCCTCCGATCCTCGTCGCACCTAAGGAACGGGAACCACTCTACCTGTATGTCTCGGCTACAAACAGGGTGGTGAGCACCGTACTGGTAGTCGAACGCATGGAGGAGGGGCACATCCAAAGCATACAACGTCCAGTCTACTACCTGAGCGAGGTTCTCTCCATATCAAAACAGCGGTACCCGCACTATCAAAAGCTGGCATACGCTGTATTCATGTCCTCAAGGAAGTTGACACACTACTTCACCGAGCACCCGATCACCGTGGTAAGTAACTCAGCAATCGGTGATATCCTCACAAACCCCAATGCAACGGGTCGAGTCGCAAAATGGCTCATCGAGCTGGCTCCAAGAGACATCAAGTACGAGCACCCGAAGGCTATCAAAGCACAAGTCCTACCCGACTTCACAACCGAGTGGATAGAGGCCCAATTACCTGGAGCACCAGACGTGTCCAATTCCTGGACCATGTACTTCGATGGGTCCAAGAAACACGAAGGCGCAGGCGCAGGCGTCATCCTCATATCACCAAAAGGGGACAAGCTACGTTATGTTTTGCAGATGGGATTCAAACTACCCTCCAATAACGAGGCTGAATACGAGGCTCTGATCCATGGCATGCGGATGGCAAAAGCACTTGGGTGCACTCGATTGATGATCTACGGCGACTCCAATCTCGTGGTGCAGCAAACAATGAAGGCCTGCGACGCAATCGCGGACAACATGATCGCTTATCGCGACCTGTACAACACACTGGAGGGCAGCTTCGAGGGCTGTGAGTTGAGGCACATAGGAAGGGAAAGTAACGAAGAAGCAGACATGCTAGCCAATCTTGGCTCAACTGGCGCACAAATTCCACCTGGTGTCTTCCTCGAGCGCATCGAACACAGATCTATCAAGGAGAAACGAGAGCCTCCTCCGTCGACTACGCCAGCCAAAAGCAAAGCGCCAGCACAGAGGACCCCCCAGTCGAGGTACTCCTCATTGAGCCAACTTGGACTCAACCTTTTCTGGCTTACATACTCCGGCGAGCTACCAGATGACATAACCGAGTCCCGACGCGTGACTCGAAGATCAAAAGCATACACCGTTATCAACGGCGAGTTATACAAGCGCAGCATATCAGGTATGTTCCAAAGATGCATCGCATTCGAAGATGGCCAAGCCATACTTCGAGATATTCATGCAGGTACCTGTGGGCATCACGCCAGCAGTCGATCACTCGTAGCCAAAGCCTTTCGCGCAGGGTTTTACTGGCCTACAGCACTCAAAGACGCGGAGGACATAGTCAAAAGGTGCGTCGGCTGCCAGAAATTCGCAACAAGGCCGCACGCACCCGCATCGGCGTTGAAGACATACCGCTGGCCTGGCCTTTCGCCCAATGGGGGCTCGATATGGTTGGGCCACTCAAAAAATCATCGCATGGCGGGCATACTCACCTACTGGTGGCAGTCGACAAGTTCACAAAGTGGATCGAGGCGGTCCCCATCACAAATTCGACTGCTACTACGGCAGTCAACTTCATAAAGAGCATCATCTACCGCTTCGGTGTCCCAAACAGTATCATCACTGATAACGGCACAAACTTCACGGCTGAGGAGTTCAAAACCTTCTGCAAAGAGCAGGACATTACGCTCAACTACGCATCCGTGGCGCATCCACAATCCAATGGCCAAGTCGAAAAGGCCAATGGACTTGTGACGAGTGGGATCAAGAAGCGCCTCCTGGTGCCACTCAAAAGAGCTGCGGGTGCTTGGGTCGAAGAACTACCATCTGTGCTATGGAGCCTACGCACAACTCCCAACACTTCTACGCAGTTCACCCCATTCTTCATGGTCTATGGTGCAGAGGCAATTCTGCCATCAGATGTAAGGTTCAATGCGCCACGAGTTGAAGCATACAATGAAGAAGACGCGGAAGAAGCACTCGAAGACGCAGTCGACTTGCTCGATGAGGCGCGCGACACGGCCTTGGCCCGCACAGCTGTTTACCAGCAGGACCTTCGCAACTACCACAGCCGTCGACTGCGCACCTGGTTCTTCTGAAGCAAAAGAAGGTGCACAAGCTCGCTTCCCCATGGGAGGTCCCTTCATCATCACGGAGGTCCTTGGTGGAGGCGCATATCGACTGAAGCACGCGAAGACAGGCGAACTCTCTCATAATCCTTGGAACGTTGCGCATCTGCGCCGTTTCTACGCATAAAGTGCTCACAGTCATACAATGTAATAGGCTATATGTCGGATGGCTGCAGGTTTCAGACGCGCTCTTTTCCTTACCAGGGTACCTAAGGGGACTGGAAGGTTTTTAATGAGGCGGCCTGCAGCCTAACATTCAAAAGAGGAATAAAATCAATGTTCCTTCGACTTCTTTGTGGTTACTACCCGCATAATTCATACCTTAACCGCACCCGAAACCCTCGGGGGCTGTGTTATCGATCAAATGAGCTCTCGCTCTTGCAGAAACACAATGCCTTAGCCGCACCCGAATGCTCGGGGGCTGCGTAACAAGGATCCAAACAAAGAACACAAAAACTCTGCAGCCGCACTCGAATACTCGGGGGCTGCACAGTCATTGGTTCACAACCAACCATATTTCACAAACCCCGCTCGACTGACTCGGGGGCTCGACAAAAAATCAAAGTATACAAACTATACAATATACAAAGAGTCAAAAATTACACTCGGGGGCTGCCCCCTATACAAAAATTGCACTCGCAAACTATTCTAATCCTCAGGCTCGTCCTTTACGGGCAGCTCGGGACCGCAAAGCTGTTCGCGAGTGCACTCGATTAGTGTCTCCGCAGCTTGGATCGTGTCATCCAGGTCTTTTGTTCGAGAACCTCTCCGGCTGCAGGTGTCCGCAACACCAACCTTGGTTTTCGACTACGCATATACGCCATTGCAGCGTTGGCTCCAATCACAAGTCTCTGAGACAGCAACTCTCGAATGGGATTTGTTTGACGGAAGATGTTCAACAAGCACGAATCCCTTGTGGTTGTGGCCCCGCAGGAAAAAGAGTCTCGTTCAGGCGAATAAACGCTGCCCGGCATAACTCCAGCAGTTCAGCACTTCGCCAGACGCGATCCTTCAGGGTGGCGAGTATGCGGGCATGGTACCTATCAAGCCAAAAGTGTTGACGCCCAGTCGTAGGGTCGTCAACCACGCTATCCAGACGCCCTTCCACGCGAATCTTTTCAGCCTGGAAGTTGTCGACAAAGCCTACAAACACGGGCGCACCAGTCAGATCAAAAGGACAATAGCTACGCAAAAAGCTTGTAAACAGAGCAAGACTCGAACTTACACTCGAGTTGCCTGTTCACAAGATCCATCTCCCCGAGCACATATTCCTCGCGTTGGGTGGCCAACGCGGGTCTCGCCCTCAATCGATTCAGCTCAGCCTGGGCGTCCTTCAGATCTTGCTCCATTCTCACAAATTTGGCCTTCATATACTCCATCACCTTGGCATCATTTACCATGACCCTGGGATCGGGTGGTGATTGGAGCCTGCGAGGAACTAGTCGCAGTAGCAGGTTCTCGTGACTGTTCAAAGAGCATAATCACAAACACAAAGTTTGTGTCAGAAGCTAAAACTCATGTCATAAGCATACAACTCTTCGAGTGAAAGACATTAGCAAAAGACTTTTGCATAAACAAGGTAGCACAAACAAAGCGCAGACTCGCGCAGTTCAGAAGGTATCATTACAAGGCATAAAAAAGCAAAAGGGTACAGCTACCCTAAACCTAAGATTCGATTTCCTAAGCAGACGATTGGCAGTCTCGAGTGCCCGGCGCTCCATGGTGTTCATAAAAACCTCGGCCAGTCGCGCGGCGGCTCCGCTCACCCCCTTCAGAGAAATGGGCTTCCCATCTGGCTTCCGAGGGAACGCAGACAGTGCTGCCTCATAGTCGCCAAAAATTGGTCCCCCAAAGGCTGGGGTACCACTCGACTGGAGAGGAAGAGTTGAGCTTGTTGAGCACGCACGCAAAGGAGCGGCTTGGAAAACAGGTGGTGAACCTGATTCCTCGTCATCCTCCAAGCTCTGCTCCTTCGCGGGTGAACTTGCTGCAGAAGGCGCCTTCTTGGCCAGTCGACGCCGCTTCGGTGGCGCGGTATTGACTTCTTGGTCAGAGGTGGCCTTGTCTTCAGATTGAACCTCTTCTGCTGCTTCCTCCTCGACCTCCTCCACATGTGAAGTGGTGGCAGAGGGGATGGGCGACTGATCCCTTTTGGGTCCACCACCTGTGCCTGTGTTTCTTCAGTCTCACCATTTTCAGGCAGAGGAGGAGGGAGGCAGCAGTCGAGTGACCCTGCATAGCATACATTACAAATTGCAAAGTCAGAATCAAAAATCGCACATCGCAAAACATACGAGTGGCAAACTCTTCATTGCAAACAGGCTATAACACATACATACCTCAAGCAAAGGGTTCTCCAACCCATATGGTTCAACAGGGCAGTCGACGTTGCAAGTGTCAGCTGCCGTCAGTTTGGTGATGTGTCGCACATGCGTCAGCAACTCATTCCTTGACAGCTCCTCTGGGCTCATTCGAGTGGAGTCACCCGCGCCCTCATACTCCCACATGGGGTGCGCTCGGGCACGGAGTGGCCACACCCGCCTCTTCACAAAGGTGGCGATCAAATGGATGCCTGTGACCTTGTCCAGCATGCCTCCGATCCGAGCCAGCAAAGGGCTTGCCTCCTTCATTTCTTCGGCTGAGAGTTGGTGATCCCACGCCTTAGTCCTGGTGAAAGCAGCAGTCGAGAAAGGGGCGGCTGCATCCTGCTCGACAGTCGCATAAAACCACCCCTTTCTCCAGCCTTGGGCGGAGTCGACGGTCTTCAGGCGGAAGTAGCGGGTGTCGCTACGCACCTGGATTCCACAGCCGCCAACGGGGTAGGTGCGACCACCTCCTCTGTTCGGCCGCACCATGAAGATGGCTTTCCACAGCGGCCAGCTGGGTGCGACGCCGAGGAAGCACTCGCACAGCGTGATGAAACACGCAATATGCATAATGCCATTTGGGGTGAGATCATGGATCTGCACCCCGTAGGCAAAAAGAAGACCACGAACGAAATCGTGGAGGGGAAGCGAAAAGCCCTAGGCAAAAACTCCGCAAAACAAACACGCTCGTTGGCGCGTGGTTCGGGGAGTACCTCCTTGGGCGACGGCGCGCGGACGGCGAGCTGCTCCGCGGGTGGCAGATACCCCTGCTCGCGGAACTTGACCAAATGGGCGTCCTTGATGGTGGACTTCGCCCAGTCCCCGCTGCCCTTCTTCAGCGTGGCGGATGCAGATGTACCCGCCACAGACTTCTTGCCCTTGGCCGCATCGTCGCGGCAGCAGCAGCAGCAGCACCACGCTTGGAGCCCCCACCTTTCGCCATGGCAGCAGTGGAGGGTGTGGGAGGCAAAGAGCTTGGGCGCAGGAACAATGGAGGTGGGCGCGAGGAAGAAGATGAGACGAGGGGTGGCGCAGGGAGCAAATGGCAAGTAAAAAACTCTGCCAGCGCCGTCCCCTCTTATTTACCACAGATCGCAAAAAGATCGTAACCGTCAAAGCAGATGCATACGCTCCGCGCGAAATCTGGCCATACACGTGGCAGCCATGGAGAGCAACCGTCGCCGGCCACTCCGCCCACTACGCACGAGAATCCAGGAAACCATCATCACGCCCCGTGAAAATCGCGCCAGAACGGTCAAATCAAGTCCACGCAGCGTCATCCCTGGTCAGCTCTGCAGAAACGGACCCACAAAACAGGGTCACGTCTTATCAAAGCCTCTCCAAGCACGCCACCGCTTGTCAGAGATAGCAGTCGCAAAATGCGTCATTGCTGACGTTGTTCTCTCTTTCAGAGCTGGCATAAAAGTCACTCGATGATATCTTCGGGTGGTCTCTCGCATAAGTCTATTGGTTTTTTAGCAAAGGTCATAGAGGCAGTCGAAATTCTTTCGACTGCATCATCGTACTCCCATCGGGAGCATATCAAAAATTTCTTTGACTAAAATGTGCAGGGTAAAAGATTTTGAGATTATCCTCCATTGCAAGCAATAAAGCACAATCTCGGGGGCTACTCCCATCGGAGCGCTGTCGCGCACCGATAGAATAATGGCAAAAGTGTCAGTCGACGAAACATTCGACTAAGTTCATAAGCAAAATCACACTCAAAATATTCCCGAGTTGATCTGACGTCCTTGGATGCTGCATGCATAGTGCAAAGGTAAGACCCGCCGATCAGTCGAGCTGGGCTAAGGGCCGCTCCAGCAGCGTTATCCTTAAATGTTCCGTGTCAGCAGACATGATGAAAATCCCCGACGGACGCGTTGGGTAGATTCAAAATTATACTGCAGTTCGATTCTGTAAAACCTCAACGGCTGTTTCGAGTCTGTCCAGTTTGTTCCAGATTCGAGTCCGGGGACTCGAGTTTGATTGAAAGCTAGTATGGTTTTGCCACAAATGGTAGTTAACTGGCCCCGATCCGTCGTGCGTGCCGGGCCTGCTAAGCTAATATCCCTTGACTATCATAAGCAAAAATTCATAGTCGATGAAACACTCGACATAGCCAACATGTGCTATTTCATAAGAATTCTAAATACAGATGTAAAAAATGTAATGTGCATGTTGTATGAGTCCATGCCGACTCTTCGAATCAGACAAGTACTCGGGGGCTACTGACATGGGTATGCCTATCGGGTACCCTACCATGAGGGTACCTGGTGCACGTATCGACTAGGCCCATCTATCAGAGCCTACATGAAGCCCATGAAGGGAGGCCCACGAAGATGGAGTATCCTCCAAGTTTGGCGAAGCAATAGTCGGTTTAGAGTTTCCTTACTTGTAAATCGAGTCGGTTACGAACACCCGAGACCCAGCCTATTATTTAAGGACTGGGAGGGCCATCGAACCAGACAACGAACCACCAGAGCCACAAACCCTAGCGAGATCGACATCTCGCCGGGATCCTTGTAACCATCATATTCACAAAGCAATAACAGACAGGCAGGACGTAGGGGTGTTACCTCCACACGAGGGCCCTGAACCTGGGTAAATATTTGCCCTGCTTGTCAGCCGACGATACTTCCAGCTCTACCACGTTCTCTCCCCCATATTCATAACCTAGGGACCTTAACCATGGGTCTTGATGAGTCTACCCCTCGTCAACCGCTGAGCAAAAGAACACTTTCAAGGCGTCCGAAGACACAAAGAAGGCGGATCTGGTCCCAGGTGACAGCTCCAAGCAAGTCACCATAGGGGCTGGCTTGGACGACAAATAGGAAAGCGCGCTCGTCAGGTTCCTCCGTGAGAATCAGGACATCTTTGCATGGTCATCAGCTGACATGCCAGGTGTCCCGAGGGAACTTGCCGAGCACTCTCTTAACGTCTACGAAGGAGCCAAACCAGTGAAGCAAGGAATAAGGCGCTACGGTGAGAAGAAGCGGACAGCAATAGGGAAGGAGATCATCAAGTTGCAAGAAGCCAAGTTCATTAGGGAGGTAGTACACACTGATTGGTTGGCAAATCCTGTAATGGTTCCAAAACCTAATAAGGAAATGAGAATGTGCATTGATTATACCGGTTTGAACAAGTGCTGTCCTAAGGACCACTTTGCTTTGCCTCGTATAGATCAGGTCATAGACTCCACAGCCGGCTCCGAGCTGCTGTGCTTTTTGGATGCGTACTCCGGGTACCACCAAATCAAAATGCGAGAATCCGACCAAATCAAAACAGCGTTCACTACCCCTACGGGACCTTCTGCTACATCACGATGCCCTTCGGTCTAAAAAATGCCGGCGCAACGTATCAGCGGTGTATGCAAAGATGCCTTCACGAGCAAATTGGCCGCAATGTTCACGTCTATGTTGACGACATTGCCGTCATGTCAAGAAAGAAGGCAGATTTGCTTGACGATTTGAGAGAAACCTTTGATAGCCTCCGGGTATATAGGATGAAACTCAACCCGAAAAAATGCGTCTTCGGGGTTCCTGCCGGCAAATTGCTTGGCTTTATCGTTTCCGAACGAGGGATAGAAGTGAATCCAGAAAAAATCAAAGCGATCCTCAACATATCCAGGCCCAAGGACCTGAAGGACGTGCAGCGACTTGCCGGCTCGGCGGCTGCCGTCAGTCGTTTCATTAGCCGTCTTGGTGAGAAGGCACTGCCTCTCTACCGGCTTCTGAAGAAATCCGACAACTTCGAGTGGACAGACGAAGCAGACGCCGCCTTGCAGCAACTCAAGGACGCGTTAACGTCTGCTCCAATTTTGGCAGCTCCTCGTTCGCAGGAACCAATGCTGCTCTATATTGCCGCAACTAACTTGGTTGTTAGCGTGGTACTGGTTGTGGAACGCAAGACGGAAATTTCAGACTTGCCGGAACAACGTCCGGTTTACTTCATCAGTGAAGTATTTTCCGCCTCAAAACAGCGTTATCCGCATTACCAGAAGCTGGTCTACGGTGTTTTCTACGCCGCCAGGAAGTTAAGGCACTATTTCCAGGAACATTCAATAACGTGGTGAGCAAGGCACCTCTGGGGGATATCATCAATAATACAGATGCAACAGGCCGCGTTGCCAAATGGGGCATTGAACTTGCCGCCTTCGACATCATGTATAAGCCCAGAACGGCCATTAAGTCTCAAGCCTTAGCAGATTTGTAGCTGATTGGACGGAGGCCATGGACGAAGTACCTCTCCCTGAAGATGCATACTGGATCATGCACTTTGATGGATCAAAAATGCTTCAGGGCTCGGGGGCTGGCATTGTTTTAAGAAACCCTCAAGGAGACAAGCTTAGTTATGTGTTACAAATTCACTTCAAGGCAACTAATAATGTTGCTGAATACGAAGCTCTCCTTCATGGTTTACACATTGCCAAGGAACTTGGCGTCCAGCGTGTCCTCTGCTACGGAGATTCAGACTTGGTGGCGCAACAGATACGTGGTACTTGGGACACAAAGAGCGAACAATGGCGGCATATCGAGCTACCGTTGACGAATTCGCCAAGTGTTTTCTAGGCTACGAGGTCCGCCACATCCCAAGAGCTCAAAATGAGGCGGCAGATACACTTGCCAGAATGGGTCTGAACGCAAAAAGGTACCAAAAGATGTTTTCCTGGAACACCTACACAAGCCGTCAATTAAAGGAGCAGACCTCCTTGACCCAGAATCGGCAGAACCAGTTGATATGCTAGCTATGCCGTCTACTTGGTAAAGCCGGATTGGACGACGCCATATTTGGACTTCCTGATCAATCAGGAGTTACCGGATGATGAGGTTTTGAAAAGGCAAATAATAAGAAGAGCCAAGGCATTTACAATAATCAAAGGCGAATTGTACAAGCGTAGCACCACTGGTGTTTACCAACGCTGCATTTCGCCCGAAGAAGGCAGAGAACTGTTGGATGAGATACATGCCGGCGTATGTGGACATCATGCTTCCTCACGCGCCCTTGTTTCAAAAGCCTTCCGACAAGGTTTCTATTGGTTGACAGCCAAGCAAGATGCAGAAGACATTGTTAAAAGATGCAGGGGCTGCCAACTTTATGCCAGACAATCACACATGCCGGCTCAAGAGCTTAAAACAATACCCATCACATGGCCTTTCGCAGTCTGGGGCTTGGACATGGTTGGTCCGTTTAAAACGGCGCCTGGTGGCTACACACATTTACTTGTGGCTGTAGACAAGTTCACCAAATGGGTTGAAGCTAAGCCTATCAAAAAGCTAGACGGCGCCACAGCCGCAAACTTTCTGTGGGGAATAATCTCTCGGTTCGGGGTGCCTCATAGCATTATCACCGACAATGGCACTAACTTGTCGCAAGGCGAAGTCGAGGAATACTGTTATAAGCATGGTATCCGCCTAGATCTAGCCTCAGTAGCGCATCCGCAGGCAAACGGTCAAGTAGAGCGTACAAATGGTTTAGTCTACAAGGAATCAAACCACGTCTCGAAGTACCATTGCACAGAGCGGCTGGGGCTTGGGTGGATGAATTGCAGTCTGTCCTTTGGAGTTTACGCACAACTCCAAACAGATCAACCAAGTTTACTCCTTTCTTCTTAGTCTATGGCGCAGAAGCAGTGTTGCCAACCGACATGATGTACGATTCTCCCAGAATTCAAGCCTACGTCCAGGAAGACGCAGAAGATGCAAGACAGGATGGCCTTGACCTACTTGATGAAGAACGAGATGTTGCCCTTGCGCGATCCGCCATCTATCAGCAAAGTTTGAGGCGTTATCACAGCAGAAGGGTGAGGCAACGAAGTTTTAGAGTTGGTGACCTGGTTCTCCGCCTAATCCAAGATAGAAGGGCTTGCATAAGTTATCCCCGCCTTGGGAAGGACCTTTTGTGGTCAGTAAGGTGTTGCTCAATGGTTCTTATTACTTGGTCGACGCACGAGACGGATACAAGAAGAAGCGAGGTCGCAAGCGCAAAAGGAAGGTTGACGACAAGTACGAAGAAACCAAGCGACCCTGGAACATTGAGCAGCTACGTCCTTTTTACACTTAGCAATTTCCACATTGTAATAAGTACTATATGATTATGAAATAAAAGTCTGTGGTTTGCTCATTCAGTTTTGGGATCATGCCATCTTTTGTCTTTTCTCGCAATCATATATCTGTTGTCATAAAAGTTACCAAACAAAATAAGTTTTGCTCCGTGCTAAGGTCCAAACTTTTTGACATTTGCCGTCTGCCGGCTAAAAACGCAAACAATCTTTGCACCGCCTAATATGCTTATCTGTCTGTTTGTGTGTGGGTCGCCTAGTAGTATGTCGTTGGCACCAACATGCTGGCTTTGGTCTCTGAGTCTAAATTAGTTGGTATTGCACCTGGTTGGCTCAGCTAAAGTAACTAAGATGAGGTTCCGCCAACATATGAAAAAGCTAAACATGCAGGCGAGATACATATTAAGGCGGGCCACTTAATAAGCCTACCGCCAAGTGTAGCATAAAAGTTGGCCCATAAATATTTACAACCCAAAATAAAGTTTTATGCGTTAACAGATTAACGCAGTGTTTTGTGCTGCCTTTGCAGGAGGAGTCTAAGGGATTGCCGCCTTGGTAGAGCTGGTGGAGAGATCCTGGGGGCTGACGCCGGCATTCTTGGGGCTGGCTCCGCCATCCTTGGGGCTGCGCTTGTCGGCTCCGGCTTCGCCTTCTTCGCCTCGGCAGCTTCAGGATCCGCCAAGGAGGGATCGGCTACGGCAACATGCGGGTCCGGGTGTTCCTTGTAGAACTTGCGGATGTCAACCATGTTGGCAACCCGGGTCGCATAGCCGCGAACAGACCGCAGCACGTCCTGCATCACGATGGCTTGGTTGTTTTCGTCTTCGGTGGGGAAGTACTCGGTGACTTGATGAATATCAGCCTCCGGGTACCACGCCGCCGTCATTGCCAATGCCAACTTGGCGCCGCCTCGTGCTGCTGAGCGTAGCGTGCTGTCGTGTTCGGCTGCCGCCTTCTCCAGCAGGTCCGGCAGAGCATCGAAGATGACGGGATCGCCGTCTTCCCCAGGGTAGAACTTGGCGGCAAATGCTTTGCCTGCGCCGACAATCTGGTTGACGATTTCGCCAACTTTCAAGATTCGGGCAAGGCGCGGCGTTGTAGCCAGGTCATCTCCCAAGCTAGCCGGCACTGCACAAACACAAAGTTACACACTGCAGCTTCAAGTTTCAAGAAAGCAAGGTGACAAAGATGAAGGATTGGAGACATACCCAAGACATGGTCGTGGATGGCGTTGACCTCATCCAGATGGTTCTCAAGCGTTTCTTGAGCTAGCTGGACCGCCTTTGACAGTTGGTCCTGCTGCTCCTTGGCGTTCTTGTTCACCTGGTCAAGGTTGTTGCTCATGGCCTCAAGTTGTCCAGTCAACTTGCTAACTTCGGCAGCATGGGCCAACGCACGCTCATCCAGCTCCTTGGCGTGATCCGCCTTCAGTTTGGTCACCAGCCCGGCAAGATCTGCAGCTTCGTTCATCAAAGCTTGCATGTCAGTGGAGTTCTTGAGAATATCTTGCGCAGTGTTTAGTAATTCTACAAATAAAAAGAAAAGACGACTAAAATACTTGTCGGAAAAGAAAAAGAAGTCGGACGAAAAGAAGGCAAAGAAAGCTTTGTCACCTTCATCCTTCTTGCGAGCTTCTTCCAAGCTCGCAATTTGGGCGTTCTTCAACTCCACGTCCTGCTGCAGTTGCTGGCATTCCTTGTTTTTCTTCTCTTGAGCACGAAATAGCTCAAGATTGGAAGCAAGAACGGCCTGCATGCACGAAAACAACATTATGGTTAGCACTATTTAGTCAACGAGACCACTTTGCCGGCAAAATTTTTCAGCCGCCAAAGTGCTCGGGGGCTGGGACCATAGGCTATTTTACCTCAAGTTGTCCGTGCAGGGTGTCGTGGAGTTCGTCCATGTGCGCGTACCAGTTGCGGGTACCGTCACGCATGGTCTTCAGTGTTTGCCGGGGGTCTTGCAACCCTTTGCCAGATTGGGAGCCAGGATGGGAGGATGATCCGCCTTGTTCGGCCGCCATCTGGTCATCCATCTCCTGCTTCATGGCAATAAATCGAGCGGCATCACTAGCCGAAGCTTCAGCCGTCTTGGAAAAAGCCGGCAACTGATTTCTTGCCCGCCATCTTCTCCGTAGCCGCCTCTGCGGTACCAGCAGCTGTGTACGTTCCCTGGCATACAACCACGGGAACGCCAACTGTGGGCGTTGTCGGCGCAGCGGCTGGAGAGCGTGGTGGCTTGCCCCTGCCGGCAGCAATCTTCAAGTTGGAGCGGAGCTTGGGCATGGCAGGCTTGCCCTGTAAGCAGAAACATGCAAGTTTGTCAGCACAAACATATCAAAATAGCTAAGTCAGGGAAAGCCAAAGTTTGCTTACCGCTTGAAGGGGACATTCCCCACGGTCTTCTTCCTCTTCTCCAAATCCTTGGTGGAGGAGCTCAGCTTGCGCTTCTTCGATTTGCTGGCACCTGTCGTACCAGTTTGGAGCCAACTCTTCCTCCCCAAGGTTTGCAGCTGAAAAGGAAACAAGACAATATTAATCCAGTACCTAGTGGGCAAGGATGTTAGTGAAATAACAAAGTAGCTTTGACTTACCGCTGGGGCTGGGTTGTCATGGGTGAACATGGCGACGCCTTCAGCCGCCTTCACCGACAGAGGCTTGATAAGCTCTCTGAGCCGGTATTCAAGGCATCCTGTCAAGGGTGCTGTTGCCGGCGTCATCCGCCTTGTACTCGCACATCTTCAGTGGGCGATGGCGGAGTGGCATATCTTCCTCGACACCCAGCAGATGACGGTGTCAACTCCGTCAAGTCGTGGAGCCAACATCGTCTTCGTCAAGAACTCGATCCGCCTAACGGCAATTCGAAGTTCCGCCGACAAGCTGCTGAGCGGCACCTTTGCCGTCCACAGGCCTTGTGGGTTGGCGGACCGTTGACGAAGGCGGCATCCCTTGTGTGCTGCCAGGTGTCGGGATGTCCTTGCAGTAGAAGAAAGTGCTGGTCCAGTGCTTCACCGACTCGATGTATGGTATCTTTGGGTACCAGTCGGGTTGGCGGCAGTTGAACGTGACACTACCGCAGGTTGCTAGGTGGCCGCCTGGTATGGTTTGCCGGCGGCACAGGAAGCAGTACTTGAACAGCTCTATGGACGCAGCTATGCCTAAGTACCCTTCGCACAAAGCCTGGAAGCCGGCTAGCACTAGAATACTATTGGGCGCTATGTTGTGTGGCTGCAGCCCATAAAAACTAAGCACCGCCAAGAAGAAGGCGGAAAGCGGCAGAGACATACCGCGAAGGCTGTGCGACGCCAACATGACGCGCTCGCCGTCTTGGGGGTCAGGCACCGCCTCGTCGCCTGGAACCTCCAGGAGCATTCAGTCTTTGGCGGAATGTATCCGCCTTCCTCCAGCTCCTTCAGGTAGGCTGACGTCATAACTGACGGCAGCCAGTACCTGGAACCCAGGTCTCCAGCCTCTTCCTCTTCCTCGGCGTCGTCATCATCGTCGGCGGCAGATTCCGCCGCGGCCTCAGAGCTGGTCGCCGCGAGGGATGGGAGGGGAAAGGTTGGAGCGGCGGTTGCAGGCGCCGCCGGAGCTGGGGAAGAAGTAGAAACCCGCCCGTGGCCACGGTGGCCACGGGAGAGGTCATCGATGCGCCTACGGGCACCGCCGCCGCCGCTGGGACAGATCCAGATCCGGCGGGGGTCGCAGAAGCCGCAGCCAGTGCCGCCGTCGCCGCCGCATCCTGCTGAGTGCTCGCCATTTGGGGGAGAAGGTCCGCTCGTGCTCGCCGGAGTTGAGTACGGGAGGAGATGAGCTCGGGAAGGTGAGGAGGCCACGGTGGGTGCGAATGAAGAAGAAGGTGCATCGATGTGCCCTTTGGGGTATTTATCCCCACGCGCCAAGATCCGTGCCGAGATTGGGGGGACGCGAGATTTCCGCCACGTGCCCACGATTTGCACGTCGTGGCAACGGTGTCTGCGGCCCTCGCTCCGATTTCTGTGCGTAGTGGAGAAACCATCATGACGCATGCCCAAGTCCAAACTGTCGTGGACTGCATGGCGTCATCCGTCAACATTTGACAGGTCCAGTCAATTGACAAGACTGGTGCCAGGAAGATTCCTGACAATGGTCAGGCCGTCTTTCCCATGATGGCGGCAAATTGTCCGACTACTTTAGGCGGACCGCCGCTTACTTTCAACTTTGGAATGCTTCAAGCTCTTCAGACGCTTACAAGACAAGGCGGACGTTGCCGACAAAAGAAGACGGCGCCTGAAGAACTCGAACCCTCCCAGGGGCTAATGTTGGGGATATACCTACTAGGGGTATCACCAGCATGGATCAATCCGGCTAGTCCAGGGTGGCCCGCAGTGGTGGTGAAGGCTTTGCCTACCGGGCGGCCCAGATAGCTGACGACCAAGGAAGGCGGATGCCGGCAAGGAGGAGGCCCAAGACTGAAGCCCATGAAGCCACCAAGACCCAGATGGAAGGCGGCATACTTGCCGGCTAGGTTTAGGACTCCGTATACTTGCTGGATACGTAATCACCTTGTAACCCTAGGTCCAGCCGCCTATATAAGCTGGACCACGGGACGCCTTTAGGGCACGAGACTCATACATCCAACTCATTGTAACCTGTCACGGCGATATTGCCTTATAGTGAGTTATAGCAGCACGTAGGGCACCGCCACGCCGTGGTGCCTGAAGCTGGGTAAACTGCCGTGTACAATCCCGACCTCGACGACGTCCACCTTCTTGCCCTACGTTCACCCTCGGCTAGCAGGACCCCGTCTCCTATCCAAGATGCCGATACGACGACAGATGGTGCACGGGACGACTGCCTCTCTGGCAGGATGTGCCAGGGAGGGGTGTCACAGACATGGTATCAGAGCACCAGGCTGGCTGTAGACTACCCTAGCATGGAAAACTCAACCGTACTATTTGCCGACGAGGAGCCCGATGGATTTGACCCATCTCCGCCTAACCGGCATGGCTATTGTTGGTCAATAGTATGGTGCAGTAGGACTTGTCCCATTCCCTGAGAGAGGCTCGCCGATTTCTTCCATGAGAAGGAATCGACACAACCCAGCTTATATGAGACCCAGTCCTAGCTGCCGTTTAACCCCACCCTCGCCTGCTATCCTTAGCAACCCAACTTTCTTGAAGCAGGATCCCGCAAAGGAATCCGCGTTCTTATCTCGTCCTACACCCAGAGCCAGAGGACATCCAGCAGAGTAGAACCCTGTTTAGTCTGAGTGACGCTTGTACGTTGGTAGGTGAGAAGCCGTGAGCTTGTTTGTTTTGTTGTCTGTTTTCTGGCGGATGTCGAATCAGCCGAAATAAAACTTGGTGTTCTTATCCCCTGGTTGACCACTTGGTTGACACAGGAAGGAATATCATGCCTTTCTTTTAGTTAAAGGTTTTGAAGAAACGACAGATCACTTAAAACAGGGACAGTATATGTGAACCCAGATGCATATACCCACCTGTGAGTTAATGCAAACTTTGAATGGGATTATTTTGTAGTATGCAAATTATTTTGTGTGTGTTGCACAAGTTTAACTATTAAGTGGAAGTATTTGATGAGACACTGTAACCACGGTGTCCCGCTCACTTAATGTTGGCTCGCGCATAGGTTTGAAAAACTCCTACATGTAGTACCCCAAGGTTCCTCACCCAATATGAACCTTGTCTGGACGCATGTTAGAGAAAGGGGCCCGAGCCCTCCACGAGCAACTCCCTCCCAAGCCTCAAAAATGCTTGTTGAGTGTTCTTCCTCGCTGGAACACAAAAGGATTTTTGCAGAGTGTTTTATTTCTATGTTTGCTTGTGCTTGCCTATACGGTATGGTTGAAATGATTATGCCATACTGCTGCAGCCGTTTTGTTTTGGGCCATAAAATGCAGAGATATTTTATGAAAGGATGTTTTGCTACAAGTAGAAATTCTCCTACCCATGCTTGTATCCCTACCATTTAATCTTGCTGCAAGACACGAACTGTACACGGATGGACAATTTCCGAAATTGATGATGCAAGTTCTACTCCAACTGGGACACCGCGACTACTTCAACGTGAAGAGGTACCCCGAGACGTGTTATTTTCCTCGTATCCCGGAGTTCTATAGGGAGAATTTCTTTGCAGAAACAAACTTTGGGAATGGCTCTATCCCACAAAATTTTGGTGTTTGTGATCCCACTTTTGTGGCGCGAACATCGTTGTTTGAAGACAAACCTTGTTTCTTTTCCCAAACCTGTATATACATGAAAGGGGCACCTGCCATGTATGTATAGCTTTGAAAAAAATAAAACCTTTTGTTGTACGCACATGAAAGGGGCACCTGTCGTGTGTGTATAACTTTTCAAAAATAAAACCTTAGGAGAGGGTTATGATTAGCATATCCCTGCCTTTTGTTTATAAAGGTTTTTGAGTTCTTACTCACCCCAGTTGATCTTGTTAGATTATTTGATAATTTGGTTGTAGATCTTGTTTGATCTTGCCCTGTTTGTGCAAAACCTTAGATTTTAAATTCATAAGCATGTGAGTAGATCCTATGTTCATTGTTGGTGTGAGCCCCTGCCATGCCATCTTTTAAATGCATTGAGTATGGTAGAAATATCATATGGTTTTAAATAAAAATCTTGTGGAGTGCTAATCTCTTGAGTGTTAAAAACCCTAGTATTTTGTAGAAAAAGTTTTTTTGGGTATAAATGGATCGTTCAAGATTTTCTTGTATAACCTCCTTAATCTCGAGGACGAGATTCTTTTTAAGGGGGGAAGGCCTGTAACACCCGAAAATTCAAACCTAATTTTAGTGGTGTTTTCTGACACCCGAAAAACTTTTTCTCTTTTCCTAAATGTTTCTTCAAATATTTTGAGGATGAAGTGACTTGGGAATTGCTTTCTCGAAATTTCCCATAAGCCCACAAACCACTCCATCATCCCTGATAATTTTTGTGCTCAGGTTTTCTCCGAAAAACCCCAGCCCTAATTATCGGAACCTTTTAATCCTTTTCTTCCACCTACAATAGGAAAGCCCATTTCCATAGCTCTAAAAATTCCACCAAAAATACCAGAGGACCCCATGTCCATATAAAGACAACCCATGCAAAAATATTGCATACTCCAATGCAATATTTCCAAGTTAGCCAATAATTTCAAAACTGCCATTTCTAGTCCAGAAATGTTTTAACCAAGCTAGGAACCTCCAGAAATTCTGATAAATTCAGGGAATGCATATTTTGGGCATTTCCTCCATTTCATCTTTCGGAGACAAACCCATTTGAGCAATATTTAGACCACTTCCTTTGTAAGCCCACATAGATGCCATTTTGAGTTCTTCAAGCAAACCCACACCTAGAAAATTCCTATGGCCATGATACTTGAACATATTGACCACATGATCCTTAGACACACAAATCCAGGAGATCACCCCAAGGTGAAGCAAGGAACACCATTTTTCCTAAGTCATGCCCTTATGGTCATTTTTGGCCATCTTATGGAAAACCTATTTCCCATCATCCAAATGGCCTCAAACTCCTTGGACACTCTCCCCTGACCACAACAACCCATGCCTAATTTTTGGGAATTTTTCTGAGATGCGGAAGACCCTGGTCATTTCATCGAGCACCTTCGCTATTTTTGGTTTTCTGAAAATCTTACACTACAAAGTTTCGAATCCTTGGGTGATTCTTGTTGGGTTGTGTTTTTCTCGACGTTACGAACCCAGTAGTGAAGACCATTCTCCTTTTGGACCTCCGAGTCACCGGGAACGCGACGATGTCACTCGCGTCGCACTCTGGACGTCCGGAACGCGCGATTAGCAAACCTAACCTTCCGATTACTGTTCTGTCGGTGGTTAATCTCCTTCCACAGTACCACCTCGTGCTCCCCTGTAGCTCCAGCTAGGAAGATCTATCCTTGCCCTCCCTTATCACCTCCCTGTGGCCACAGGAACGTTGATGGAGACCGAAGCCTCCATGGTTGACAGCCACAAAATTCCTCTCCTCCCCATTTTTAAAGCCACCCCGAGCCCCTGCTGTGGTGCACCTCACTCCCCTCACCTCACTCTCCACTCCCTCACCTCGGCCCTCCCTGGAACCAGAAAGAGGAGAGGAGAATCGAGAGCAGCCACAACGGCCGAAGCTTCAAGCTCACGGCAGCCCGGCGCCCTGGCCTTCTCCCCTCCTTCCCCGAGTGCTCCCCTGAGCGCGGAGAGGTGCTGCGGGACCGTCCCCGCCGTCGCCGGCAGCCCAGACTCCCTGGAGCTCGCGTCCCCATCGCATTACGCCACTACCGAACTCGGCTGAGCACGGCAACCTCGCCCGTGCCTCCCGTGCGCGACGCCCCGGCCTCCTCCCAACGCGCTGGAGCCGTCCCCGAGGGCGGCGGTGCTCCTGCACCTCGCATCCGTCCTCGCCCGGGCCTCCCGTCGCCAGCAGCGCCGGCGCCTGACGCCTCCCGTGGCCTCCATCGCCATGGCCGAAGCCGGCGACCCGGCCGCAGCGCACCTGCCTCCGTCGATCCCCGGCGACCCCAGCTCCTCCTCGCGGCCGCAACGCCGGCGGGCGCCCGAGCACCGTGCTCCTGCCCGTACGCGAAGACGAGGAAGCGACGAAGAAGAAGAAGTTCGATTCGTTTTTCTGTTAACAGAAAACGTATTTCGATCTTTACGTTTTCCCTCAGAGAAAGCGTATTCTCGTCCAGTGCGCAACCAGCCAGCCTTCGGCAGCGAATAGTTATCCACCGCTCGCGCGCGACGGATAGCTAAACTTCACACGCCCGTATCTTTCAAACCACAACTCCGATTCAGGTGATCCAAGTTTCTAAATTCTTGTCTCGACAAGCCTGATCCAGTGGTATTGATTCCACCTTGTTCCAACATAGTTCTATGGGTGCCCCTGTCTGGATGCTTTCCGGGGTCCGTGGAAAGCGGCGATCGACCCCGACGGCGCGGAACCACCCCGACCCCTCCAAGCCAAATGGATCCCCGCCTTCAGGCAAGCTAACCGCTTGCTATGACCAGCCCTGCAATGTTGTTTGTTAATTGGATGTATATTACCATGCCATGTGTGTACCTTTGGATGCTATGTTACATATTGTTATTTTGTTCATCATTATGCCCATCATATGTATGCATTAGAATGACGTGTGAATTAATTGTGCGCCTCGCACTTGCGTGGCTTTGTCGAACCCTCTAAATAAACAACTATAAAACATGTGTTCCTATGATTGTTTGCTTCTTCTCCTTCGCCGAGGTGAGGAGCGGACGAATGTCGTCTTATGACCCTCGGAGTTGGGGGCATTTGCCAAAAGAGTTATTTGCTTCTTCTCCCTCCGTCAAACGTGGTTGGCGTAAGCCCGACTAGACTGCGACGCTTGGGACATTTGCTTCCATTTGGTTCTTTTTGGCCAAGATTGCTGACACCACGTCGGGTTAATCCTTGAGTGGAATGGATGCTTTCTTTCTTATGAATGCTTTTCGGTTCATTGTTTGGAGGCTACCTGCCTCGCCAAATTTGTAATTAATCTGCGAGGGCGCTGGCTGGAGGAACCGCCACAGTCATCCGATTGACCCACTGTGTTATTTTTTGTAGTTGATCTGTGAAGGCGCTTGCCAGCGGAAGACCGCTGCCACAGTCTTTCGGTCGACGTTTCTTTTTCTTTGTCAAACGTGAAGGCGCTTGCCAGCGGAAGACCGCTGCCACAGTCATCCGGTTGACGTTTCTTTTTCCTTGTCGGACGAGAAGGCGCTGGTCGGCGGGTTCGCCGCCGTAGTCTTCCGGTTGACGTTCTTTTATTTTGCTAAGTTTGGACATGGATACTACTATTGCTTGATTTATTGTGTTGCTAATATTTTGTCGTGTGATGATATATTATGATATTGTGATTGTTGTGTTGGACTAATCCTCTTGGTTTGGACTTGTGAATGATGGAACTTGATTAAATGAAACACCCCTCCAAACAACGATAGGGTCAGTCCACGGTGCCACTAATCTGAACATCGAACGCACTGCCACTGTCGCTCACATGGGCGGGCCTTGACCTACGTAACCTATTGAGCCTCCTTTGACGCCACCATTTTTGCAAGTCTAGTCGGTACCATAGTTGGTCGGGGCTAGTCTTGCGAAGGTTCTGGAGCTAGGCGTCGCTCATGGGTTGGGGACGTGCCGGATTCACTTCTACATAAGGCATAGAGTTATGTCGGTGGCTATACAGGGAGTGTCTTGGTAGCGTGAACGGTCAGGTGAGTGTATCTTGCTGAGTTCGCCTTAAGGATGATATCCTAAAGTACCGGCTGAGTGTGGTGCACTTAGGTGGGTGGTATCTGCAACCTCTCGAGAGTGTCAAATCTGGATGTCTAGCCTCGTTCCAAGGTTATGGAACAACAGTTCAGTGTCAGTCACACTGTGTGTCTTTGTCGTGTCAGGAGGTTAAACCTAAGGCTTGTTTGAAAGAAAGATGAACAACCTGATTTCACTAAATGAACAATAAGATGATGCAGGGAATGTTACTTGTGAGGTGAATGGGATGGCGGTGTGATGCGTTGGAAGCCTATAGTTAGGCCAGAGCCAACATCAACCGTGCATGCCCCGGAGATAGCCAGAGTTGGCTGGATTGATAGCCAGAGTTGGCTAGAGGCTTGGAAGCCTGATTGTGTTGACAGGAGTAATTATAAGATTTGGTACCCACTGATACACTCGTCTACTCGTCACAGGTAACCTCTTTGTTTGATTGCCGGTATACGATCCAACCCCACCTGGCTTGGACTCTGTACTGGTGATACTCTTGTTGTTTGCTTATGCCATGTTTTGCTTGTGATGCCATGCTACCTCTATGTTATCATATTGGTCTATCTCGAGTAGACTCTTGCCATGTTGTAGAATTTTATTCCCAATGTATATCTTGTTGCATGATTGTTGGATTGTTTGTGGTGAGTGGCGATTCTTGCTGAGTGCATATTAATGTACTCACGGGCCTTGTGATTGTGGCCAGGTTTCGTCGAGGATTCATCTTCCACCTTAGTAAGGATTTGAAGCAAGAGCGTGCTAGGATCAGTAGCCCAGCCAGAACCTGTGGAGTGGAGCCGCTCCAAGCCGTAGCCTCTCATATGTCTTCCGCTGCCAGTTAAAACTCTGTATCGTGCCATGCTGGGATTGATATTTCGTCATTCCTTGATGGCCTTGTAAACCATTTGTAGCACTGATGTGCCTGATTGTGTAATGATTTGCCATTATGTTACACTGTTGTGACGTGCGGCCAGTTATCTTGGGATGGCGCACGGGACGACTGCCTCTCTGGCAGGATGTGCCAGGGAGGGGTGTCACAGGGAGCTGCTTACCCAGAAGCTTGTGGTTGGAGCCAACACAGCGATGGCGTATGTGCGGAGTCGACGTCCCAACTTGGTGTTGCCGCCACCCGCCATTGGAGCGACTCTGTCTCAGGAGGACCTTGATGGCACCATTCTGTCTGCGAGGATGCTGATCGAGCGGACCCACGACCAGCTCTTTGGTCCTGCGCTACCCATCAAGGATGAGCCTGAGGACTAGAGGTCTTTTGTGTATAAACTTGTAGAGGGGCAGCCCCCGAGTGTAAATTTCCACTTGTATATAATATGAATTGTTTACTTTGTATTTACGCAGCCCCCAAGTCTATCGAGTGGGGATTATGAGGATATCCCCGATCGCTGAGTTACTGATTACAGTGATCGGGTGTTCGCTGTTTTGATATGGAGAGGACCTCGCTCAAGTAGTAGACTGGTCGTTGTATGCTCTGGGCGTGTCCCTCTTCCATGCGTTCGACCACCAGTACGGTACTCACCACCTGTTGGTAGCCGAGACGTATAGGTATAGCGGTTCCCGTTCCTTGGGTGCGACGAGGACTGGAGGGCTTGTGAGGACTCGCTTGAGTTCCGTGAAGGCTGCTTCGGCTTCTGGCGTCCACTCGAACTTGTCTGCTTTCTTCATCAGTTGATAGAACGGGAGTGTTTTTTCGCCTAGTTTGCTGATGAAGCGACTGAGCGCCGCCACTCGACCTGCTAATTTTTGTACGTCGTGAAGCTTTGAAGGCCTTTGCATTGTCAAGATGGCCTGTATTTTCTCCGGGTCAGGCTCGATTCCACGAGCTGAGACTAGATAACCCAAGAGCTGCCCGGCTGGTACGCCGAACGTGCACTTCTTGGGATTGAGCTTCATGTGGAAGTGTTTGAGGTTGGCGAACGTCTCCCGTAGGTCGTCGAGTAGTGTGTTTTCTTCCCTTGTTGTGATGACAATGTCATCCACGTATACTTGGACGTTTCCTCCGATCTGCTTTTTGAGGCAATCTTGCATCATGCGCTGGTATGTTGCACCCACGTTTTTTAGCCCAAAGGGCATGGTTGTGTAGCAGTAGACCCCGTGTGGGGTTATGAACACCGTTTTTTTCTTCGTCTTCTTCCTTCATCCTTATCTGGTGGTAACCTGAGTAAGCGTCCAGGAAGGACAGGCGTGCGCATCCAGCGGTGGAGTCGACGATCTGGTCGATTCGAGGTAGCGGGAAGTGATCCTTTGGACAACATTTGTTGAGGGCTGTGAAGTCCACGCACATCCGAAGGATATCTGTATGCTTCTTTTCTACAAGTACGGGGTTAGCCACCAATTGTGATTTCTTGATTTCTCGGATGAACCCTGCCGCGAGTAGTCTATCAACTTCAGACTCGACGGCAGCTCTTTTTGGGCCGGAGACACGGCGCATTGTTTGTTTTACTGGCTTGGCATCTGGAAACAGTTGGAGAGAGTGCTCCGCGAATTCCCTGGGGATACCTGGCATGTCAGCTGGACACCATGCAAACATCTCCCAGTTCTCACAGAGGAATTCGACAAGCGCGCTTTCCTATGTGATAGGCAGACTCGATGATACATTGACTGTCTTGGACGGATCGGTCGGGTGCACCTGATGTGACCTTGTGTCATTTGTTGCGTTGAACGCTCTGTCGACCGCCAATTTTTTGTGTTCCGGCATGAGTGTGCGATCATTGGAAATCGATAGATCGGCGAGTGCTTCTTCCATACCGAACGTCTCAGAGATTTTGCTGAACTCACGGTCGCAAGAATCGGACCTTTGAAAGTTTCCAGTGACAGTGATGACTCCTTTTGGCCCTGGCATCTTTAGCTTGAGGCAGGCATAATGCGGGACTGCCATGAATCGAGCGAACGTTGGGCGTCCAAGTATGGCGTGGTATTGTGACTTCCAGTCGACGACCTTGAACTCAATCGATTCCGTCCTGAAGTGACTTGGGTCTCCAAACGTGACGTCGAGTTGTATTGTGCCTTCTGGACTGACTGCTTTGCCTGGGACGATACCGTGGAAGGTATTTGTGGACTTTGGTAGGTTTTCGACTGACCTGTTCATTTTGCGGAGTGTGTCTGCAAAGATGATGTTGATGCCGCTGCCTCCATCCATGAAGACCTTGGTCATGGCGTAGCCTCCAATTTGCGCGTCGAGTACCAGAGCTGCGTGCCCTGGTCAAACTACAACTGGGGGGTGGTCCTCCCGGCTGAAGTTTATGGCAGTTTCGGATCCCTTCAAAAATTCAGGAACAGCACGAGGTGCCATGACAGCCATGTTCATGTAACATCCCAACTTTTGAAATTAAGAAAAACTTAGTTTTACCAGACCCAAAATTCAGAACCAACAAAAACTTTTTGAAATGTTTCATTGATGATTGTGTTTTCCTTCCCATTGCTATGTTTGACCTTGTGTGACTTGTTGTTTCAGTTGTTTGACTAGTAAATATTAACCCAAGCACCCAACCTATGTAAAAATATACTTAACCTTGGTGATCATGTTATGACAAGAAAATATTCCATACATCTTTTTTCCATTCTTATTTCTGGCCAAAGTCCATTTCAATGATACTTGGTTTAGAAACAACCAAAATTAATACCCATTCTTTGAGAAAGTAAAAGTATTTCCAAAATTATGTGTTTCCAAGATTATGGAGATCTATATGCCATCTCCTACCGATTTTTCAACCTTGATATTTTGCATGTGTATGCAACTCCCATTTTATAAACTCTGATTTTCACTCCATTTGAAAATAACACTAGTGGGAAATATATTACCCCACATATTTCCTTTCTCAAATCTTTTGAAAATTATTAAGTTATGAGTGGAGATATTTCCTAAACATCATCTTGTCATAATTGGGTGTGGTCACTTTTTCACAACACGGTATTGTTAATTATGGAACTTGTGGTATGATTAATTCTTGTGGTTTGATTTGTGTGATCTTGCTTGTGATGTTGATCTTGTTGTGATTGTTTGCTTGTTGGACTTATGGTTGAATTGATTGTTAATTCTTGTTTTATTGATTGCTTGGGTGAATAATTACACCCATGTACTTGAGTGTTAAGTTGAAAACCCACTGATCACGAATGTGGAATGTGACATAAATTTAAAGCAAACTCCTCAATTATTCAACGAATGGAAATTAAGATCATGAGTTAAAGAAATGATCTTAATAAATTATTTTCCCTACCTAACTATCTATTTCCTTCAAACAAATATTTTCTCTATGAAAATAAAAATTATTTGAAGTTAATATATTTGTCAAGAAAGTTCCAAAAGTTCAAAACAATATTTTCTCACTTGCTTTTGAATTACTAAAAGGGTATCAAATTGAAATTGCCCAAAATAACATATTTAAACCATGTGAACAAAAGTTGTTCAAAACATTTTATTTTGACACCCCAATTTTTGTGGAGCTTCTACATGTTATGGAGAAGCTACCTAATTTTTCTCATAATTTTCTAAAAAATTTTAGTGCCCCAAATAAATCCCTAGAAGTACTGGAAATAAAAGAAAGAGGAAAAGAGGAAAAGTCCAGGGGTTTTCTGCAATTTGTTCATCATCTTCCTGTCGCCACAGTAGTCCGCCGCGGCATGGCGCCAGTGGCCGCGCTCGACACGGCCCCCGCTCCCTCCTGCCGCGCGAGGAGGATAAGGAGGCCCCCCCAGGCGCTCCTCTGCTCCCCCTCCCGCACTCATCTCCTCACCCGCTCCCTCTCCTCTCCGTTTCGTCCACTCAGCCCGAAACCCTAGCCGCCATGGCCATGAGCCTCGCCGTCGATTGAAGCGTCCCCGAGCGAATCGAAGACCACAGGAAGCTCCGCCGCATCGCCCTCTCCTTCCTCGTCTAAGGAATCGACGCGGGAAGCCGCGAATCGAGCGGGGAATCTTCATCCTCTTCCGCTCCGCCGCCACCTTTCCAGGAAGCTCGCGAGCAGTTCCGTCCACCTTTCCTTGCCATTGTTGCGCCCTCGTGATCCCCTTCTTCTGCTCTAACTCAGGGACATCACCATTTCCTTTAGGGACGCCGGAGTCGCCGTCGCCGTCCTCGCCCTGCTCCCTGCTCGCCACCCAGCGCCTCTGTGCGTGTCGAGGAAGAAGGATAAGACCCGTACCGCTTCGTGACGGGCTTGGGCCGTTGGATGGGCCGCGATCTGCGTCGCACGGCCAGATCTGGCCCATTCATGTTTTTCATTAGTGGATCTATTTCTTGTTTATTTTCCTGTGATAATTGCAGTGTAGCTTTAATTCAATTGTGGTAGATCTGTGATATATATTTGAGTGATTCAAATTTTGTAGAGTTCCTATGTGTTTTATTAATTAGGTAGAACTGGCTGTTTGCAAAAATATAATTTTAAATGAGGTCTGGATTAAATCTTGTCAAAAGTATCCTTTTCACTAAATATTTAATATCTAGAGTTTTATAATTTCAAATATTTCAAACTAAAATTATTTGGATAGCCTGAAGTGATACCTTTCCAGATCTGTTGGCCTTGCTTGCAAATGAAACCTAAAACAAAAGTTCTATTCATTCTTGTAAACACACCAGTGGCTCTTTGGTGATTTTTGTAGATTTTTTTAGATGATTTTTTGGAGTAAATCCAATTGGCTTGTCTTCTATATGTGTAGGAGAACATATCCCTAGCTTGGTTTGAATTTAGGAGTCACTGATTGACTGTGGTGATAATTATAAGATTTAGGCCTTTTCTGCCTATTTTTATTAGACCTTTATAAATTGTGTGTTATAACTTTATTGTTATAAATGTGTTTCCTAGCATGTGTAGAGTGGTAACCCACTGTTGTGACGTGTTTCCTTATTTTTACTAGCATGTTAGGAGAGCTACTTGTGAGTCATGTATTTGTTAGGATTTTATTCCCTATATAACTTTTCACCTAGTAATTAGGAATTGCTATGTTTATTTATTTTGATGCTAGATTATTTTTGTGTGATTAATATGTTTGTCTTGCTTGTTAAACTTGGTTGTCCTTAAGTTGAATACTATCATAGGTATCTGGTTAATATCAACACCTAGCTTGGTAAAGAGTTTTAACCTGCAGATAATATTTAATGACTTAACTTTTGTCTGAAGTATTTCCTGCTTAGGGAAACATGTTTGTTAGGTACCTCTAATTGAGGATGTCTTTGTGCCCTTTTGTTTTGGCATGTGTATGGTGTTATACTCCTGCTAGTATAATGCCCTTGTGTTTTTGTCTGAGTAAATTGTTTTATTAGCATATAGATAAACATGTGGTTATGTGATGTTTTGCTTGTTTGGATTAAATTCTTGTTAGAATCTAGCTAAGTGTGGTGATTGTTGTTAAGTGTTTGTTTTTAGTTCAACTAGTATCTTTTATTTATGCTGCTGTAGCTTTAATAAATAAATGGTGCTAGGCTTGTTATTAAGTCAGTTTTCCTTGAGGTGTTCTTGGAGTAGATTTTAGTTTGTTGCTTGATTAAATTAGTGATATGTTATTGGTATGATTCGTTGTTTGTATACCACTTGTGGTTTGGTTTGCTTATTGAGTGTTGTTTTATTTTCATGTTTGCGACGCTAGAGATAAACGCTACCGGAGTGGTATTTGGAAAGGATTTTGTCGGAGAATGACTCCCACGAAACAGGGATAGTCAAGCTCACGAAGAGAGTTCGTGTAAGGGGCTGAACACGTTGGTCAAACAACCCTCAACCTGCACGGCGACGGTGCTCGTCGAGCAAGCGGAGGGACATCACGACAGAGATGAACACCAGCCCGTACCCAGGTTCACGGCCCTCGTGTGGAGGTAACACCGCTACTCCTGCTTGTCTGTATTGCACTGCTTGTAGCGGTTACAGTACAATGAGCTTGCCGACGGCTCTCTTTTGGCAATGGTGAACACAAGGAAGGGAAACAGTGGTCTTCTTCTTCCTTGCGCGTAAGTGGCTATGCTGGAAAGAGAATGCGATCCTTCGCTACGGTGCTACTCGTCCTCCTTTTATAGGCGCCCCGTGCTCCCTCCCTGCACTATGGTAGGGCTGTCACGTGGCGCAGAAGGTAGAGCGTGGTGCACCGCAGCCCGGTTGTCCATGGACGCGGTCCATGGGCGTAAAGCTGACTCCTGTAGCAGAGTAACCACCGTCCATGCAGGACGGCCAGCTGGGGCCGTAGAGGAACGTGGGGGCCCACGGTGTCGTTGGCCGTGGAGTGTAGCGCCGGCCGGTCCCCTTATCACCAAAGAGGAAACCCTTGTAGTCCGGTGCGGATGGCACAGCTTTGTTGACCCTTTTAATCACCAAAATGGCAACTGCGGCGTCGTCGTCACCGCGCGCAGGGGCGCGCGTCACTCTGCGGCCGCTGCAGAGCCCATGTGCGCTCTGCAGAGGTTGCTTTGCAGCGAAGCGATCTCCACGAGGGCTTGGATGCCCTGTAGAGAATTCGGCGTTGACCTCTCTCCAGGGGAGATTTCCTTGATGAGGGGGCAGCAGTGGAGAGGGCCTCCGCAGGCCTCTGCTGCCTCAAAAGCCCTCGCGAGGCAATTCGCCTCGCGTGGCTCTCCAAGCCGTAGGCTTGGTCCTTAGCGAAAATTTGCCATCAACTGTCGAGGGCCGTAGAGGACAGGCCCAGCACACCCTGGATTTCACTGGGCCGACAGATTTATCGAAGAAGGATGAGAGTTTATTTCTTTGATCAATGAGGAGAAGTCCAGGAGCATTATGCTGAAATCAGGCAAGCTACTCCTCTGAGCTTGCATCTATATACATCTATTTTGGTTCACATGTTTTACTTATAAAGTGCATAAGTGATTTATGTGGTGCTTGCCACTAAAGCCATGATTTTGAAAACCCTTTGTTTTCAAAATATAAGTATATTATTTTGACACCCTATATGGAGGTGTTAGATGGAAATTATTTTTCAAACTATAGGATGGGAAAAATATTGTTTACCCAAAACTCCTTTGAAAATACTTGTGTGGATATGGAATACCGAGATGTCGGTGTGGAATTGAAGAAAATGGAGTATGGTGATGTTTTCGATAAAATGCACATTGTGTCTTTGTACTATGACTACCAGCCGATAACCTGTGCGACCACATTTACCCACATATGGGAAAGGGCTTAGTCATATAATTTGCTCATATTAGTATGGTATGCCTCATCGACGGAGATGACTCCGTTATGCATGAGGGGATGGTTTGGTGACCTACCCCTGACCTGGGTCCTCGCTCAAACTCAGTGGAAAGATAAGGAGGAGGATAGAAGGATGTCCCCTATACACCGCCAGGCAAAACTATGAGTCCTCACACTTAGATTCCGACGGGCTGGGTTAAGTGTTGATGGAAAGTGTCATATGGGGAGGATCCTATACTAGCATGAGCAAAGGACAGGCTAGGGTCGGTGACTCAACTCCGCATACACCTTGTATGGCGGGACGTGGCTGACACGATGAGTTATCGGATGGATGTGGGAAAAGCGTGCTACCTCTGCAGAGTGTAAAAACTATTCGAATAGCCGAGTCCTCGGATATGGACTGTTGGGAGGCTGTCCTCTGACCATGTGCAAGTTTTGCAAAGTTTTGAGACTTGAAAATAAAATGGAGATGTTTTATGTATGCAACTATACCGACGGGCTGGTATGAGGTTGCTGAAAAGAGGAGGACCATGACGGGCTATGGTCGAGAAGTGCAGAGTTTTGTGATTTGAAAGTGGAAAATGTTTTATGCAACTATACCGAAGGGCTGGTATGAGGTTGTTGGAAAATGATTTGACCATGAAGGGCTTTGGTGGAAAAAGGAGGAGTTTTCGGGAAATAAACAAAATGGTGATTTTCTGGGAAAATGTTTTAAAAGAGACTTCTTATCATTTTTTTTTTGACAGAGATACCGTAGGAAAAAATCCCTACGGTGTAGATTTTATATTAATAATCAGAGAAAAACCAGCGGTTTTTCAATACATGAATCTTACAACTCTGTCAAAAAATTCAGGGTGGTTGGAAAACAAAGGGAGCTAACATAATCACAAAGAGAAGTTTCTAATCCACTCCACGAGTGGCGCTACCAAGGAGTTTTTGACTCTGTATTGATGTAACAAAACATCACCCTGGAATTTGATCTTCCATTTTCTCCACGCATGCCTAATATCTCTGAAGATGAAGTCATTACGAATGTTCCAAATTTTCCAGGTCACGCATGCAAAGATTTCCATGAAACAAGGGCCAGTGAAGAGATGTTTCGCATTTCCGAATCTTGCAGACAAATCAGCGTTACTGTTCCAGATCAGTCCAACAGAATCCCAGCATCTTTTGGCAAAAGGACATTCAAAAAATAAATGATCTCTGGTCTCTAAGACAGCTAGCTCGCAAAGCACACAATTCGGACCATCTTCAACCTGCCAATGCTTCCGACACATCAAATCTTTTGTATTTAGTCTGTCAAGTAGCAGCAGCCAAGCGAACACTCTAAGTTTGGGAAGACATTTGGATTTCCAAATAGAGTGAATCATTGTGTCTTGAGGAAACTGAGCAAACACAAATTCATAGTATTTTGCGGAAGTGTAATTTTTGTTACCCCAAACAAAGACGTGAGAGTCATGAATCGCAGAATCATGATTGACAGTATCAAGGATGTGGGCAAGTTGTTCATGTTCCTCAAACGCTTGCATCGACAAGGGAAGAGCAAAGTGTTGTCCTGGCGCCTGAACTGATGCCGACTCGGCTACTGATACATCTTCATTCAACACATAGGAGTAGAGGTGTGGAAATCTATCACACAGCAGAGTATTGTCATACCAGAAATCCTTCCATAGGAGTGTCATTTTTTCTTATCATTTTTCAACAAAGATATATTTCGGAAAAAAGTTTTAAAGAGACTTCTTACAAAGACAGATTTATGGAATAAGTTCTAAAAGCCTTCTTTCCTTTTTCAATAAAGATATAGAGGTTTCAAAACAAAGTTTTATTAAACAAAAGTCTATCCTTCTCTTTTTTCCACAAGGATATAGAGTTTTCAAAGCAAACGAAGTTTTATCTAAACAATAAAAAGAGTAGTGCATGCTCATTCGGGGGTAGTTTGCGAGTACAATCAAATGTACTCATATTGGTTTCGTCCCTGGCTATTGTCTTAGCCAGATTATGAAGAGGAGCAGTTCGAAAGAGAAGTGGTCAATGACGTCAATGCGAACTAGGGCGCTTCCCAGTCTGCCTGTGGGTTTGTGGCAAATGACTTGGGCTCCACGTTGTTTGGTGATTTCCGCTGCAAGTACCTGTTGAAGTTACAGCTTCAATCAAGTAAGTTTATTCATTCGGTATTTATGGGTGTTCTTTTGATACCAGTTCAATTGTGATCAGCGACACACTGATCATGGGATCGCTGACGTTGTAGGCACAAGGGTATTTCGGACAGCTAGTCCGGGGTGCCCACAGTTCACCTGTCGAGTGTGTAGTTTTTGCTGCCTGTTGGAAGGGCGACCCTTCTGTATCATGTACATCTGCCCCTGAGGCTGAGGGTACCGATCCTCCTCTACCCGAGGAACAGGGTGTATGGCGCCCGCGACATGTCCGCCTGCGGCAGGCTGTGGTGGTGGTGGAGGTGCCATCAGGGCAGGTACGGTGTTCGGCTGAGGTGCAGTTGCGGTAGTGCCTTTCTGAGATTCATGTATTCAGATGCCAATTCTTCGAATTCTCTACAGTTCTTCAACGAGTGATCGGAACGCAACTTTCCGTCCTCCCCTTTGTACAGGCGGAATCTGCAATAGTCATCCATCTTGTCATCGAATGAGCGCTTGTTTTGTGCATCAGAACGTGGCTTTCGCCACTCTTGCTTCTTGTAGTTGTTACTTCGTTGCTCGCAGTCTCGACTGTCCCGGCGATCGTCTGGCCTCCGGTCGCTTCTGTCTTGGTCGTCACGGGTTGAGTGAACCCACCCGCCATGAACTCGGATCTGTCGTCGTCGTGGTGACGTTTGGAACGCTTGCGCCTCCGATCGTCTCTGTATGTGTCCCTGCGGCTTCGACTGCCTCTGTCATGGTTGTCGCGTGGTGAGGAGGCGCGGGTTGCTCGCACCGAGTCTTCTCCATCTGCCCACTCAGTCGCGATTTTGATGAGGTTAGCCAGGAGGTTGGCTTTTCTCGACCAAGAGCTTCTTTGAAATCTCGCCTGGCGAGACCCATGATGAAGGCGTCCATGGCCCTATCTTCCGATATTGCGCCGACTGAATTGCATATGGTGGTCCATCGCCGTATGTATGATCTCAAAGTTTCGTCTGATCGCTGAGTGCAGGCTCTCAGTTCTTCGAATGTTTTCGGTCGCTCGCACAGAGGTTCGAAGTTTTTGATGAAGTCTCTGCAGAAGTGATCCCACGAGTCGTATGTTGATGGAGGTAGCGCCTTAAGCCAGTCGCGAGCTGTACCTTCGAGCATGAGTCGTATGTATTGCATCGCCGTAGTGTTCGTGCCTCGTTGGCATGAGACGGCGAGTCTGTAATCTTCTAGCCATCCTGAAGATTCCTGTAGACCTGTGTACTTGGGTTGCTCAGATGTTTGCTTGAACCCTTTGGGCATGCTTGTCTCGCGGACGCGACGAGTGAAACACAGAGCTCCGCATGGCTCGGGCTCCCGGTCGGAATATGAGTCGCTACTTGAAGACCTTCGAGATCTGCTTCTGCTGGACCTGTGTCGGCGTGTGCCTTTCCTTGCTTCCTCTGAGTGGCGACTGTGACCGCTACGATCGTGTGCTGCTTGTCGCGAGCTGACTCTGTTGCGATCTCGACTCCCTCCTGGAGTTTTTGCATCCGGTCGTATGGCCTGCACCGCTAGGGCTAGTGATTTGAGCTGTTGGCGATGCAGGGTTGTGTTGGGATCGTCTGCCGGAGGCTGTGTTGCTTTGAGGTAAGCACCCACAGAGAAAAGAACACCCGCAGCTGTTTTGGGTACCGGGATCCCTTCGTCGTCGTGTGTCATGAATGACAAGCCTAGGTTGCGAGTAATTGCCGCTCTCTCATCCTCCGGGAGGCGCGCCAGCCTCGATCCGCCTCTTGGGCTCGCCCGTCCTGTGGAGCTAAGTGATAGCTGTCTTCTTCGTACGCTTGAGATACTGGCTTGCCTTTTGCGCTCATCGAGTGTTGCTTTGATATTTTGCAGTCGAAGTGATTCCTGCCAGTTGAAGTACTGGAAGGTCAACATTTCTTTCGGAGTTGCGTCTGCTGGCATCATTGTGCACTCTTTAATTACTTTGTCTGCTTTTGCTGCCATCTCAGCAGTAATTGTCAGAGTTGTGACCCCATCCGGCATAGTTACCGTGCATGGGAATTCTGTAGGCCTGCGGGAGGCTGCGGCTTCAGATGATTCTCCGTTGATGGCAACGTAAACCTGGTGGGGGATGACCCGCGGGTATGTGTATGTGCTGCCAAGTCTTGTTATGGACTCGACGTCTTCATCAAGGCTCATGTCGGCGTCGATATGCCCGTCGAGTGGTCCGTCTGGACGGATCTCGTTGTCGATTCGTTCAGCGTTTATGCTCATCTCGGCGTCAGCGAAACCGTTGTAGACCTCGGAGTCGAGTTTGTTGGTGCAGATCTCAGAGTCGACGTTTGTCGGGGGAATAATAAATGGGTTAACCCGCAGCTCACAAGACCAACGCGATTTATTCAAGCAAAGCGCGACTTATTCACAGTCGCACCACTATTGGGCTTACACGAAGATGGGCCGACACGAAGAGTCGGAGCATGCTGTAAGAAGGATCCAGAAGATTGGAGATAACTTAACTTAGAAGGCACGAAGAGTAGTCTCCAAGTAATACCATTGTAACCTGACGAGCCTCTGGTTATATAAAGAGGACTCGCAGGACTTAGACGAGGTCAAGCTATCAAGCCCTAAAACCCTAGCTCTTACGGCGAGTTCCCAGATCGGATCGCCTCCATTGTAACACCACATATATCATATCAATACCAAGCTAGGGTAGGCAGGAAGTAGATCTTTACCTCACATTAAGGGGCCGAACCTGGTAAATCTGTGTTCATCCTTGTTCATGCGATCCCAAGCTCGGAGACGATTGACTCGCGCAAATCCCACACCTACGAAGTCGTCATGACATCTGACGTGACAAACCCACGACAGTTGGCGCCCACCGTGGGGCCTGCGGTCAAGAGCATCATGTTCTGCGCTGGATCTGTGCCAGGGACGGAGGATCTCCTCGTCGATTCAAGCTCGGCGACTTCAACAATCTCGACGACTTCATTCCGTGCCGTTTCAAGCTCGGTGATATCAAAATCTACATCAAGGGCAGCAGACAACGTATGTTCTACGATCGGCCCCGACGGCGACTCAGGACTCATCTTGACTATCCCTTCGGTGGAAAGATGCGAAATCAAGTCACCCATCAGCTGGTAAAATTGCGTTGAATTCCAACGGCTGGATCTCCCTGGGCGACTCATATGCTAACACAGGTCGGAACCCTGACGAAATTCTGCTGATCTCGGGAAAACAATTACCCAGTTCGACTCGGACATCAATTCGAAGATCCCTCTAGTGGAAGGTTGCGGAACACAACCCCGCAGCACTACCACAAGTTTGAGACAATTCCAACGGCTGGATCTCCGTCGGCGACTCATGCACTGCAGCAAGTTTCAGATCAAGGCGAGTTCGCGAATCTAACCACGAAACCGTTTTGAAATCAATTTCGTGGAGTTACCAAAACTATGATCGCAGTCAACTTCCAACTCCTTGCCACCGGCTCAATATCAACTACGTCAAAGATCCAGATTTTTTGGCAGCGTTCCGCAAGCGACTTACTGTGATCGGAGTCGCAATCTGCTACCTAATACCGGATACGCGTCATGAGCCAGCGTCAGTCTGTATGTGTAGCACAGACAATGGATCGTTGCTGGAGAAGCCAGCAGCCTTGCATAGAGCATGAAAGCGTGTTGGACCAGAATTGGTATAGCAGCGCTATTGCAGCTAGATCACAATCAGAACTGGAGTCGGACAGAATCTATGGTGGCTTTACTTCCATGGATCAGAATCAACCAAGTTAATTACGGTATCGCTCCAAAGGAATTAGAAAAGGCAACTCAGGTCGCTATGCCAACGCACATGCATGGCTTCACGTAAGACACCGGGAAAAGAAAAGATCGGCTGAACACCCGTCAGGTGCAGCGACTGTTCCTTTGGCGCCGATCGCGTCGAGCCCAGCAATACGAAACCAGGAGAGGGATGTGCGTGCAACTCCAGGCTCCCCTCAAGTCGCGGACAACTTTGGTTTGGCGGCTTACTCCCTTTTCAACGAGTCGCTCTCAGCACTCGGCAGGATTATGCTACGACATTAACAGCTAAGTCGTTTTCATGTTTTAAATTCATACTTTTGCTTCAACCAATACAATAAATTTGGCACCTTTGAGTTAATCTCAGGGGCTATTAGTTATTATCAAAATCAGTTGATTCACGTATGTTTATATCCATCATAACATTTGCAGTACCAGCTAACTTGTTGTTGATGTCACCTCTCCGTAGCGGCTAACCCGTCATCATTACCCACGCACACGCGCAACTGGTCTAATTTTGGAGAAGACGGCGACTCACCGTCGCTCGCGACTTATACTACATCATCAACGCTGGGAGAAAAAGAACAGCTAAGTCACTTTTATGCTCAATTTTCGTAGCTTTTCGCTTTATCAACAAGATGAAAGTTTCACCTTCGAGTTTATATCGGGGCTGCATCTCTAGGTTATTATGCCTCTTATCAATGTCTTTGCGATTCAAATTATATCATGCCGCAGAATTCAATTCATATCATTTGAATGCTTAATTACATCCACTTTTTAAAGTAGGGTCTTACTACCCGTATTGGATTTATTAATTCGAGTTCTTTATTGCTCGCACTATATCTATCAAAATGTAGATGCATATAGCTCATTATATCTATCAAAGTTGAGCTCTTTATATAGCTTGCATGATTTATTGACAAGTCAACTTTTATTTACATTCCCAACGGATTTCTTAATATACCAATGCCCACCATCACATATTCAAGCATTGATATTGGGGCTCATTATATCATTTCATGATTTATCATTATATCATCTTGTGAGTCACCTAGTGATTTACCTTCAGATCATTTATGTCGCATACAGCTCATCATTACATCAGTTTACGAGTCACTAGCGAATCATCATCTTATCGATTTTTGAGTTAAACAGGTGACTCGTTGTATCAATTCTTGGGTCAAATCAGTGACCCGTGGTATCACATTTACAGCTAATCAGAGCTGGTTATCATCAAAACTAATTAGAGCTCGTCACGGCTATTACAGCTGATTATATCAAAAGTCGACTGCCACCTACGCGCGGTCGCACATCAGGATTAGTGAAATAAAGCGGGCATCACCGGTATCCGGGGGTTGTCATTTCGCCTCAATATGAGTTGCTGAGACTTTATTTTCACTAATCTCTGGGTTTCACGTGGCTTTGCAGCTTTATGAGCTCGGCTTATTCTCGTGGAATCGCTCTTTGTGGCAAATTAATCTGGTTATACTCGCCTTAAGTTAGATGTAACTTGCACTATGCGGCCAAAGTACCGGCATGTGGCGTCAATCGAGTCTGATTGCCTATCATGGCCGTTTTCGACCCTGAACACACATTATACCTGGGAAATACTGAGCCGCGCGAGTCCTACTTAACGGTAACAGAGATAATTCAGAAGGACTAAAGTACCCGCATGTGGCGTCAATCGAGTCTGATTGCCTATCATGGCCGTTCTCGACCCTGAACACACATTTGACCTGGGAAATACTGAGTCGTACCATATGCTATCATGCATCGTACCATTTGCTATCATGCAACCATTTGATATCATGCAAAATACCATTTGCTATCATGCAACACCATTTGCTATCATGCAAAATAACATTTTCTATCATGTGACATACCATTTGCTATCATGCAAAATATCATTTATCATGCAGATTATACTATGCTATCATGCAGGGTACCATATGCTATTAATGCGGAGTACTAACTTTTATCATAATTATACCAGCCGCCAAGGCTAACATATTATCATCAAGTTATTGTTATTGTTTCCTCGGGGCTTTGCCTTTTGATTTAACAGGAACCTATAACTCGGCCATATGAATTGGCACGACAAATTTTTTTATGATTGATATAATTATCTCCTGATATCGGCTGATAAAGCCATCATTATTTATTTATTTTCAGCCACATCAAGTGGAATTTTTAAGGATGATTCCTTAATTTATATCTAGAGTCTTGACTGGGATTATCTTATTTTCCTAGCGGCTCAACTAATACTTCACAGTTCGAGTTTATAAGCGATTTCGCTCTACTCCAAATATCATTATTATCTTGAAAGCAACATTTTTGCTCAAGGTTTTGCAGATATGACATCAAGCAGGATGATAAAAGCATGCCTGCTTAATGCCCGGGGGCTAGGACAATTAAGTTTTTGTCTAAATTGAGATATTTTTGAGTCCCGAGCAGCATGATCAAGCTTGCAGCCCGGCCCTCAGGGCTACACATCCATCCACCGGCATTTGGTGGTTTCTACTAATTTTGATATACCATGTTTATATGCAGATTTAATTTTTTGCAGCACATGAGAATATGTATATTCATTTGCGAGTCAAATCAGCGACTCGGAAATCTTTAAATACAGGTTGTGGCTATATACCCTTGAGCCGTCATGATTCAACATGCGCTCAGATGCTTGTCATGAAAACTTGACAGATTTTTATACTCTAATGTTGACCAGCTTTTTTATGCTTATGGTCTTTTCTGCTTTGATGTCTATGACTCAGCACCTTATACACATTTGGCTGATATATCTTGAAGCTCATAAGTTATTATTCTTATGATTTCAGCTCAGTCTTACACCCAACATGATAAGGTGGTTTTCACCAAAGCTTCGCCGCCTCCACATTAACTCAGAAGCTTCAGCAAGATTCGCCGGCCTCAAGGCCTGCGATACTATATCAACAAACGTCGGCGGCTCATCGCTTCTACATCAGCGGCTCAATAAGCCGCTACGCTCGCGACTCATCATCAGCGAGTCGCCAAGCTCAACATCAGCAAGTCGCCAGTGCAACATCGACGAGTCGCAAGAACTACATACGCAAGCCCGCAAGATCACCATCAAGACAGAATCTTCCGCCTGATTCTAACGAATCACCCGGAAGCTTGGGGGCTAATGTCGGGGGAATAATAAATGGGTTAACCCGCAGCTCACAAGACCAACGCGATTTATTCAAGCAAAGCGCGATTTATTCACAGTCGCACCACTATTGGGCTTACACAAAGATGGGCCGACACGAAGAGTCGGAGCATGCTGTAAGAAGGATCCAGAAGATTGGAGATAACATGGAAGGCACGAAGATAGTCTCCAAGTAATACCATTGTAACCTGACGAGCCTCTGGTTTATATAAAGAGGACTCGCAGGACTTAGACGAGGTCAAGCTATCAAGCCCTAAAACCCTAGCTCTTACGGCGAGTTCCCAGATCGGATCGCCTCCATTGTAACAACACCACATATATCATATTATACCAAGCTAGGGTAGGCAGGAAGTAGGTCTTTACCTCACATTGAGGGCCGAACCTGGGTAAATCTGTGTTCGTCCTTGTTCCTGCGATCCCAGCTCGGAGACGATTGACTCGCGCAAATCCCACACCTACGAAGTCGTCCATGACATCTGATGTGACAAACCCACGACAACGTTGCTGTCGTTATGAAGTTCGAAGTCGTCGAGGGAGATCCCGCAGTCGAAGTGTCATCGAGTGGAAGATCTAGCTCGAGATCGTTTTTGCGGTACGCTGATTCAGCTTCCTCACCTTGGTGCTCTTTTGCGAAGAACTCGTTGATCTCTCGAGTCGACATGGTTGTTGCAGATGAGCAGGCTTCAAGAATCGATGATGGGACGGACGCAGTTGATGGAGCCTCGGTGCGGCAGTCGCGAGTTGTTGCGGACCTATCAGTCATGCGTACCAAACTTGTTTACAAAAAAATTGAATGCTCCAACAGTTAAATCCAAACCTGACTTGAGACCAGCAAACGTCTCTCAGTCTTCTGGCGAGTGTGGAGCAAATGCGCCTTTTGTTGGTGAAGTTGGCGGCTCCAATTTTTGAGTGCGTCGGCGAGTTGCCGTATGTTGACTGAGTCGTCGAGTTGTGGTTTGTCGATGCAGTCGGCGAGTTGCCGTTCGTAGATGCGATCGGCGAGTCACAGTTTTCCAAAAGAATCGGCGAAACCGCGAGTCCAGCACTATTCTTTCCCACAGACGGCGCCAATTGACGAGGGGTTAACTCATGAAATCCCATGGTTAAGAATCTAGGGTTGAGATTACGAGGAGAGAATGTGGTAGAGCTGGTAGTTTCGTCGCTGACAAGCAAAAGCAAGGATTTACCCAGGTTCAGGCCTCCGGAGAGTAACACCCTACTTCCTGCTTGTCTGGTATTGATCTGAGAGTATATGCGAGCTACAATGGAGTCCTGGCGAGATGTCGATCTCGCTAGGGTTTTGGTGGTCCAAGTGTTGCGTGTCCTGGATCGGCGGCCCTCCCAGCCTTTATATAATAGGCTGGGTCTCGGGGATTCGCAACCGACTCAGATTACATGTAAGGAAAGTCTAAACCGACTATGCCTATGCCTAATCTTGGAGGATACTCCATCTTCTTGGGCCTTCTATTATGGGCTTCATGTAGGCTCTTGATAGTTGGGCCTTAGTCGATACGTGCACCAGGTACCCTCATGGTAGGGTACCCGAGAGGTATATCCCCGTCAGGAAGCATGACTCGCCAGGCAGGAGGCCGGGAAGGCCAGTTAACCATCACCATGGGTCGGGTTACACTAAACGGGCCGGTGAGCTTGTTGGTAACCCGGCCAATACAAGGAAGGCTCCAGAAGACCCGGAGGCGGTACGCTTTACGGAGTCTAAGACTTGGAGTGCACGCAAGACTAGAGAGATAGAGTAGGACTCCTAGTTCGGGTATAACCCGGCTTTACTTTGTACACGACCAGGAGGCCTGGCAGCCTTTATAAGCCGGCTCCTAGGTCATAGAGAGATAAGCTGAAGTTAGTCGTAACACCCCTGTACCCTAATCTTGTAACTCGGCGATATCAAAGCCGGGTTTCGAGATCCCCAGATCAATATATACAAGCAAGCAGGAAGTAGTCTTATCTCCTATGGAGAGGCTGAACCTGGGTAACCCTTTTTCCCGTAGAGCGCGACAATCTCCTGTACACCAGAGCTACTATGACCCCCACATCAAGTTTACCCCCATGGTAACATCTGTCGTGACAATCCCACGACAGTACTACTGCCACAAGCGCGGTACTACCGCTGCGACCTTTAGGTCAGAGGCAACGGTCAACAGACGCGATGCAGAACACCCATCCTGTGCTACGGTACTACCGATGGACCCAGCGGTACCACCGCTAGGCGCTGCGGTACTACCGCTCTGGTACCGTGGAGGTACCGGTGTTACCACCCAAAGGCCAAAATGGCGGTACCTCCAACGGTACCGTGAGCGGTAGCGCTGTGCCAGTCGAGGTTCCAAGCTGCTGAAAAAAAGTAGCGGTACTACCGCCAGGAGGGCCGGTACTACCGCCGCGGAGCGGCACTAACCGCTGGGCTGCCCAGTACCACCGCTGGCGAGCGGTACTACCGGTGAGGTACCACTGAGGGTACCGGTATGACCACCCGAAGCCCAAAAACGATGGTGCCTCCAGCCTAGCGCTGACTCTGTGCTTAGCAGAGGCTAGAAAACAAGTGCAGCGGTACTACCGCTGCCTGGAACAGGGCACTACACAGAGCTTCTTGCGAGCAGATTTCGATGGTTGTCTATCTAAAAATTCCTACGAAGTTCAAAGACAACATTAGATCAAACAATTGTGTTGTCACTAACACCAAAAGCTCATCCATAGGAGATGCCCTTTCAGGTATGCCATTGGCATACTTTCGAAAAAAATGTCCCCATCGTATCAAATGCTATCGAGAATCCGGACTTCAAATGGGCTCTAGCCGTGTACATTGCCAGACAATTTTTTTCCTTTTTCAGCTATTTATTCTGATTTATGTGTGGGTTGGATTTTTCAGGATTATTAACAGGGGTTGGGGCAACCTAAGAAGATAAGATCAAGATGAAAATAGAGCAGCGAAATTTTCACTATGATGATGACTTATAGTGGAATAGTTATTGTCATCAACTCTCTGTTGACCTCCATAGCAATGTTCACATGTGTTCATTGCAGATACCCACAAAGATTTAGAAACACATCTAAAGATATAAACGATGAGACCCATTGGAGGCTCTCCAGCGTTTTGTGCTTTCTGGCCGTCCGATCCTCCCCGCTCCGTGCCTCCGCACCGTCCAATCCCCGCCGGCTCCTGGAGTCGGAATGAACAGGGATTCGTAAAGTCGCTAACCGTACCAAGCTTCGTGCACCCACTATCGCTGACGTCCTACGTGGATCGCCCCGGTAGCCTGAGGGCCCACCCGTCGGCCTCACGCTGCACATTTAATCGGTGTGGCGGACGGGCCAGGGTGGTGCAGATTCGTAGCACGTTCGTCCCATTGGTCGATTTTGTTCATTTACCGTACGGGTTTCAGCGGTGCCCCTCTGGGATAGCTTTCTTCGTACGTGGTTCCATCCCCCTCTCTCTCGCTGACGATGGGCCCCTTCCTATCCGAGGCCCACAGGTCGGTTGCTCAGGATGTTGCGTCGCCCATGTTTCCCTTCCATGCGTCACCGCTGCGTATTTTCTATAATATGTCGGGGCATGCTGGGTATTTCGCACGATCGTCGGGTACGTTGCACATTTCGTGATGTCAGGGAGAATTCAGGACCGATTTCTCCGTCCGAGGTGGCCTCCCTCCATTCGTCGGCGGGTACGTTGCACTATGCTGGTAGTCAGAAGGCCCGATTTCGCGTCTCGCTGGCGGCTCGCCATTGGTTCCGAGTGGTTACCGACCTAATGGAGTTGTCGTGCACACTGTGCTGGGAGGACGGGGTATATAGGCTGCGTTCTGGATCTGATGGTTACTGCAGCTCTCATTTCCCCCTTTTTTTTGTTCCTCACTGTTCTTGCTCCGCCATGCTTTTCTCGAGCTCTTCCCTGTTTCGATGGAATTCGTCTGTTGTTATTCCGGTCACGTTTGTTCCCGTTGAGATCAGGTTGGGTTTTCTTACCGTGTCTCGCTCTCTCAGTATTTGGTCATTTTTTTCATGTCATTCACCGTGTGCTAGATCCGTGTTTATGTGTTGTTTGTTGCTTATGCGGTTTGTTCTTCTTTTTTTCTTGGTTCCTAATATTTCTTTCCTGTTTTTGCTTCTGTTTTGTCGCAGGTCGCCTGTTTTGTTTTCGGGTTGCGGTGCAGGATGTGCCGGGTCTTGATTCCTCTTCGTCGCACCGGCTGTTGTTCACATATGGATCAACCGTGCTTTTGATGTACCTAATCTAATGGTATGTTTTATTCATTGGTTTCCCGGTTCGTGTTTTCGTATTTCCATGACTGTCTGTTGGTTGTTTTGACACAATTTTATTTTTGCAGATCGTTTCTTACTATTTTCGTTTTATATTATTACTGTTTGGTTTCTTTCGTTTTTTATATTAGTTTTATGACCTCTTTTGTTTTTTTCTTTGCAGGGCGTTCTCTTACTCGGGAATATCTCATGCTTGGGTGTTTTTTCTTGCCCTTCTGGCTTCGTGTTTATGTCGTTTCTGTGATGACTTATTCTGGTTGGTGGGCGTTGCCGTCCGTCTCCCCGTTGGAGTTGGCCGGCTTAGTGGTCAGTTGGAGCTGGTCGGCTTAGTGGTTAGTTGTTTGTTGGAGAATTATAACCCGGTAGGCCCATGAAGAGGGAAGCATGACCCGCCAGGCAGGAGGCCAGGCGAGGCCAGCTAACCATCGCCATGGGCCGGGTCACATTGATGGGCCGGAGAGCTTGTCGGTAACCCAGCCTACACAAGGAATGTTCTAGAAGACCCGGAGGCGGTACGCGTCACGGAGTCCAAGACTTGGAGGGCACGAAGGACTAGAAGAGCTAGAGTAGGACTCCGAGTACGGGTGAAACCCGGCCTTACCTTGTAAGCAACCAGGAGACCCCAACCTTTATAAGCCGGCTCCTAGGTCATAGATTGACAAGTTCTAAGCTAGTAGAGATCACACAACCGCTATCAAGCAAACCTCTGTAACCCTAGACTTGTAACTCGGCGACATATCGTTCCCCGGGTTACGAGATCTCCACCATCAATATAAGCAAGTAGGAAGTAGGTCTTTATCTCCTATGGAGAGGCTGAACCTGGGTAAATCGTGTGTTCCCGTAGAGCGTGACAATCTCCTGTACACCAGAGCTGCCATGACCCCCAACTCAAGTTACCCCCTGGTAACATCTGCCGTGACAATCCCACGACATTGTTCTTCCGGTTAAAGTCGGTTCTGTTGAGATTAGTCTGTGCTTTCTTGCTGTGTTAATCTGTTTGTCTTTCCATATTTGTTATCTTGCTAGTCCTGTGTCGGATCCGTATTATTTAGATGTTCATTGCTTTTGCGCTCTGTTTGTTCGTTGTTTCACATTTTTTTTTTAGATCATTCTTGTGCTATTTTTAGTTTTCTGTTCTTGATGTTTGGTTTCTTTCTTGTTTTTTATATTATATTCTGACCTCTTTTGCCAATATTTTTTTGCATGTCGTTCTCTTATTAGGGAATATCTCAACCTGGTATTTTTGTTTTTGCCTCTTGGTTTGGGTTCCGGTCATTTCGGTGATGAGTTCTCCTGGTTGGTGGCGTTGCCGGTTCCCCGTTGGAGCTGGTCGGCTTAGTGGTCTGTTGTTCTTCCCGTTAAGGTTGGTTCCATTGAGATTAGTTTGTGTTTTCCTGCCGTGTTAATTTGTTTGTTCTTATTTGTTTATGTTGCTGGTCATGTGCTGCATCCGTATTATTTATTAGTTTATTGTGGTGCCTTTGTATCTGTTTTTCGTTATTTTTTTATTTTTGTTTTCTCTGTTTGTTCGCAGGTCGTCGGTTTACTGTTTGTCATTCTTTTGGTTAACGTCGGATATGTTCGGATCGGGTTTTTTTTGTTGCCGTGTTTTCTCTCTGTACTTTGTTCCTGTCGCTACTCGTGTGGTGGATACGTGTTGTTTAGTTTGTTCGTTGCTTTTGCGGTGCACACGGGTCATCGTTTTTATTCGTTTTTTTCTTCCTTTCATTTTCGAGACGGTATCTCTCTCGTGTCACTTTCTTTTTTTCCCGTCTTGATTTGTTTCCTTATTTTATTTGTTTATATGAGCGGGTTTCCTTTTGTTTTGGGGGAGCTGTTATTTTACTTCGTCTTATTTCTTGCTTTTCCTGGTTTTCCTTGCAGATTTTGTTGTTGGTTCGCTGGTTGAAGAGGTTTTTGGATAGCGACACGGAATATGTTTATTTCAGGCCACCTGACAACACAGCTTTGGCAACACGTTCATGTTCTAGAAATATTGGAGTCGGCGGGATCGACGAGCAGTGAGACGGAGAAAGTCAGTCCTGCCGACTCCCTGGATTCGACAGCCTGGAGTCAGCGGGATTGACGAGTAGTGAGACAGAGAAGGTCAGTTCTGCCGACTCACTGGATTCGGCGGACTTGAGGTCGGCGGGGTCGATGAGCAGTGAGACAGAGGAGGTGACGTCGACGCCACCACCACCGCCACATCTCCGTCTGAATGGCGCCGCCAGATGCTTTTCGTCTCTTATAGTTTTAATCCTAAACCATCTTTGATCAGCCATTTTATAAGTCGGCTGGAAATTGTTGTTAGTGCCCTCCAGCGACCTTTATCAACTATTTTAAGAGAGTGCATTTAATATCTATTTTAGTATGCATCTGTTCATAGCTAGGTTCTTGGACCAGTTATTTTTTGAGTTTGTATTAAGGCGGTATCTATGTTTTGTCTCTTTGTTTAGTCATTTTAAAGTCGACTTAATTGGAGGGTGCGTTAAGATGGAACTAGAGTCGGCGGGGTCGGGTGGTGCCTTAAGACGGTAACCTGGAGTCGGCGGGTCGGGTGGTGCATTAAGACGGGAACCTGGAGTCGGCGGGTCGGGTGGTGCATTAAGACGGAACCTGGAGTCGGCGGGGTCGGGTCGTGCATTAAGACGGGAACCTGGAGTCGCCGGGGTCGGGTCGTGCGTAAGACAGGAAGCTGGAGTCGGCGGGGTCGGGTGGTACCTTAAGACGGTAACTTGGAGCCGACGGGGTCGGGTTGTGCATTAAGACGGGAACTTGGAGTCGGCGGGGTCGGGTTGTGCATTAAGACGGGAACCTGGAGTCGGCGGGTCGGGTTGTGCATTAAGACGAGAATCTGGAGTTGGCAGGGTCGGGTTGTGCATTAAGACGGGAACCTAGAGTCGGCGGGGTTGGGTCGTGCATTAAGACGGGAACTGGATTCGGCGGGGTCGGGTGGTGCATTAAGACAGGAACCTGGAGCCGGCGGGTCGGGTGGTGCATTAAGCCGGGAACCTGGAGTCGCAGGGTCGGGTTCTGCATTAAGACGGGAACTTCGAGTCGGCTGGGTGCACAGAAAACTAATATATGTGAACGGCAGGTACCTCGACACAAAACAAAATCCTAACAGGATGCACAACCAACCGACCGCATAAACATGAAAAAAAAAACCCGGTCGGGGTTAGTGCCGGTTTACTGACGTTGATCAGCTATTTCGGGAGAGTGCATTAACATCTATGGGTGTCGCTAAATGTGAAGCGACCGCAGAAATTTTAGCTTGATGGCTATCCGATACGGGCCTCTGCATTCTCCCGCACCGTCTGATCAGGCAGTGTTCCTGGAGTCGGCGGGCGCACCGTTGTGATGTAATCTAGCGCCTGTTCATTTTTTCTATTTAGCGTTATACATGGTTGCTCAACTTGTCTCCGAGGCTTCCCAAGTTAGAAAGACGGGAAGAGAGATCAAGAGCGGTGAACATTGATTTAGTTTGAGATGTACTTCTATATGGTATCTGGTTTAATGTTTCGTCCTTTTGCTTATTTTAGTTTCAGTGAAGCATGTCTTGGCTTATGTTATTATCTTGGCCTAGGAGGTTTGGTGTCCGTTTGGTGCGTGTCAACCTACCATCTTACCCGTCGTCTTATTTGTACATGTTGGTCTAGGGTACGGCCGTACGTGAGTCGGATGACAGGGAGTCGGCGTGATCGGACTGGCAAGGATTCGATGGAGTCGGCGGGATCGCCGGGCAGTGAGACGGAGAAGGTCCGTCCTGCCGACTCCCGGGACTCGGCCAGTACATATGGGCTGTTTTGACGACACGCCATGCACGATGCTAATAATCAACGGGTACCAATAATTATATCCTTATCTAAGGTTGAGGACCAAATTAGACAAATAATAGGCAGAAAACTAATTCGTGCAACTAAAATGGCATGCAAACACAACAAACTTGTGATGGTTTTGGAATCCACTGGGTGTGTTCAAAAAACTGATGACGAGTGCTTATTGTTCGTCGGTGACCGGTGGAATATCGGTGCCGATGTCATGTCGATATTTTCCCCCTGTTAAGATCATGGGTCGTGTTATCCTGGAGTCACTCGTGTGATCATATCGTTCTCGTCCTCTTATTATTGTTCTGGGAAAGTTGTTCGTTTATCTTTTTTTTACGATCCGTAGCTTATGTGTGTATTATTAATTTATATTTTTTTATACAGAACAGCCTACATGGTCGACCAGGTTTGCCACCGGAGTCGGCAGTAGTTGACAGTAATTTAAAGTCAGGAATTAATGATGTTTTGACCAGCGATGCGTCATCGCAGTTTATTCATAGGCGTTCCGTCTGCCGGTTTACACGCGGCATGTACATTCCGGTATAGGGGAGGCAGCAGAAAACGGAGGAACAATCGTCGATGACGAGCACGTCTAGGGAAGGCACGGCAATTAAGACGGAGAGGGACGCTGGTCAGACCGACTCTAGGGAGTCGGCCTGATTGGATGGCGTATTAAGACGGAGAAGACCATCGCGGTCTAGCAGGAAGCAATCACGCGACAGCAGATAAATGTCATTCCTAGATCATTGCATAAGAAAGATGTTCTTCGGCTACATGGAAGACGAGTTTTATTTTATACCGGGCAGCGTCACAAGGATGATGTGATATAGAAGAAAAAAACACGGCATAAACAAAAGAAAACAGAGTAGGTTAGTACAACCAGCCTACTGAATAGCCGACGTCATTGTTGACACGTAGTGTAAACACGAACGAACACCAACCACGAGATCCCAGTCGCCGACTTTAAGACAACAGATAGCGCGGAGGTTACTGGTCGAGTCTCGGGAGTCGGCAGGACTGACCTTTATGTAGTGGTCGAGTCCCGAGAGTCGGCAGGACTTGATGGGGGGATAATAACCCGGTAGGCCCATGAAGAGGGAAGCGTGACCCTCCAGGTAGAAGGCCCGGCCAGGACAGCTAACCATCAGCATGGGCCGGGTTACGTCGATGGGCCAGCAAGCTTGTCGGTGACCCGGCTAACAGAATAAAGCTTCTAGAAGACCCGGAGGCGGTGTGAGACTTGGAGGACACGAAGGCTAGAAGACCTAGAGTAGGACTCCGAGTCTGGGTAGAACCCGGGCTTACTATGTATAGAACCAGGAGACCCGGCCGTCTATATAAGCGGGCTCCTAGGTCATAGTTAGACAAGTTTTGTACTAGCGAGAGAATCAAAGAGATCAGAGAGATCATTGCTACCAAGCAAACCTTGTAACCCTAATCGAGATCCGGCTCTGTTGTCGTAGCCGGGTTATCGAGATCGAGATCAATAATAACATAGCAGGAAGTAGGTCTTTATCTCCAATGGAGAGGCCGAACCTGGGTAAATCCCTTGTCCACGCAGAGCTAGACAAACTCCCAGACACTAGTTTCGCCTTGCCCTACAACTCAAGTTACCCTATGGTAACATCTGCCGTGACAACCCCACGACAGGACTACTCCCTCTTTTTTTAGTTCGTGTTCGGCTTCCCAGTGTCTCTCTTTGCACCCTGTTTGACAAGCTTGCTCCGCCTCAATGGTAGTCTGGGATTGCGCAAACCTGCAGAGCGGCCCGAACTGAAGGTCTTTCCTTTTTCCGCACACTTCATCGGTGTCTTTCGTCTATTTACCTTGAACTTTGATGTGTGTAGTGCAACAAGGGCGACCACTTGGTCTGCGGCCGCATCGTCGACGACCTTTCCGGCAAGCGGTGCCAGATGTGCGAACACGGCGGCGCCGACATCAACGATGAGCCGACGAGGGGCGCCGGCGTGCAAGTTCTGGCGGTGGAGTGCCCGCACGACGGCTGTCATTGTTTTGTCCCCTACAACGAAGTCGACGACCACATGATCGCCTGTCCGTACGGCCCGTGCACCTGCCCGGAGTCTGACTGCAACTTCGCTGCCCCGCCAGCGACGCTTGTCGTCCACCTCAAAGTAGCCCACTCGCTGACAGTGCGCATGTTACCTTACGGTATCCCCATAGTGTCGCAGGTGGCGGTACCGGCGCCGGGCTTGCCGGGTCGGCGGCTCGTCGGCCAAGGAGAGGACGGTGTCGTGTTCATCGTGTACATCGCAAGGTCGGCTCGGCCACTAGTGTGTCTTTGATGCGCGTTAGGCCAGACGCATGCTTGTTTCCGCGATACAGAGTGAGGATCTGGGCTAATAGTCCATGGCAGCGCTCTTTGGAAGACTACTGGAGGGACACCGCGAAGGTGGAAATCGAGGCGGCGAGCAGCGCGTCGCTGGGCAACGTGAATCTTGACTATGTGAGGTCATACCTTACGGTTCCACCGGGGTACCTGGTTGGTGCTGGACCGTCCAAGGAGGTCCGTTTCTACATTTGGATCGCAAGGGACACCTCTTAATCCTGAAATTTTGGGCTACACAAAAGAGACATTTATGCCGATCTTTTACGCCGAACAGTACACAGCCCGAAATTTTCAATCTTTTGCCATATTTGTGATTTTTGTGTAGCCCAGAAACATAAGAATTTTGGCTTGACAAATTATGTACTGACAAATCTCAACTTTGTCTACATATATTGGATTATTGCTATAATTTTTGAAACATAAAATGTGGATTGAATTTTTTTATCGCACAAAGCATAGGAAGAGAAACTTGGAACAGGTCGAGTAGACAACAGCTGGGACCGACATCTCTAATGAAGCACAAACGGTAACTGTTTTCTTCGTTAAGCATTCGGTGTCGCCGGCTCCCTGGAGTCGGTTTCAACATTGTGCGGTTCCAGGTCACGTGTCTGTTCCTTCGGGCGTACCTTTGGCTATGCAACGCGTGAAGTCGGCGAGGTAGGTGACGGCCAAGAGGCGCGTCGAGAACCCAAAAGGAAAAAAGGATTGGACAGACAAAACTTTGTGTGACACCCTAACACAAAGGACATCAATCCGAATAAGAATGGACGTATATTCAATAAGTTTAAAGATCAAATATTCCATATCCACCCCTCCGCATCTTTCGGTCTCGTCGGCATCCTGGATTCGATTTCAACAGTGTACGGTTAACCGTCATGTGTTTGCCCCTCCCGTCATGTCTCTGATCACCCAACGAGTGGAGTCGGTGGAGTAGGTGACGGCCAAGGGACGCGTCGACAACCCAGAAGGACAAAAATCATGACCAAATAGAAAGCGAGAAAAAATGTTGCGTTGCGCCCCAAATATATAGGAGAGCAATACGAAGAAGGAAGAACATATTTTCACTTACTTTAAAGATCAAATAGTCCAACACTCGGAAAAATGATCCACCCTACGACACGTACACAATAAATCTATAAAATTTATTCGCTTCTCCGTCTTAACGCGCCGTCGGGCCGCGCTGACTCCCTGGAGTCGGCGTAACCAGCGTTCAAATTTATTCCTGTGCCTACCCTATTTCGTGGAGAGTGAACACACTATCCTTATCAAATCCCATGATATGAATGGTAGCAGTTCGTATCCTGCTTATAACCGTGTAATTTTATTTAATTCAGCGTCAAAGGGAAAATGAATTTAATCATTCGTTAGATACTGAGTCTCAGAACTTAATCATTGCTATGACACGTAAATGCAGATTTGCATAAATAGCCATTACATTTTCGGTAGCTGGCGAATATGTGGCTATGGGGCCATCGATCGATGAAATTATTGATGTATGTGACTCATGTTCTAAGATCATCAGCGAATTAGTCCTCTTTGCTGCTCCAAGGCTTGCCGCAGGGCTGCATTCTCCACCTTCAAAACGTGAAGGGATGTGTCATTCTCCCTCTTCTCATTCTGCAGAAATATCATGGGTGAAAGGACGAAACAGGATGCGTGAAGAATCGAGTATTTAAGGAGGTGTACTTACTTCCAGAGCTTTGTTCAGCAGCTCCATTAGGTCGGCTGGGTCGACGCTACTCATCTTGCTTTGGAGGATCTTCAGAATGACTGCGCTGGCAGGTATAGCCTGAGAAGGATACATGTAAGCAGGACCCTGCCAGATTGGGTCCAGACAAGATGAAGGCTCCTTGAGCCAGAAGGGAGCCCGGGGAAGCAACTGCGGGCAACAGTTGGTATCGTCACCCATACACCCGGACAATGTTAACTCAAGAAGTCAAGAAAGAAGCTTACCAGCGGGGCCGTATTGGGGAAGCAGTAGGCAGCTCATCCCTGCATGAAAGGATTGCTATCCCGAAGGTTCGAGATAGATCATACCCAGCCCGCCAGCTGGTGATGGGAGAGCGGCTGGGTGGATATCCAGGTGCAGTCCCCGGTAGGCGACCATTCCCCAATTCCATGCACGCGGAGCTGTAGCGGCTGCACACGACGCAATTTCCCGGTGGTGAGAAGATCAAGCCCGTTTAGCCCTTCGGTCACCAGCTCCGTTAGTCGTCGGCTCAGAATCTCCAGAGTATCTGAATCTCCGAGCCCCACCGTGTTCCAATTTTGCCGTGAGTGAGGAAGGCCACGTCGGAAAGGCGGAAAGGTCGGCCCACCCGAGGACCGCGGCAGCTCAGGAAAATAGAAGAAGGACTGTTCCCATCCGGCGCTCGTGCCCAACAGCTTGAGGTCGGGATAAGCGGAGTTGTGGGGTACCACCTTCACCACGCCACATTCTACCTCTGCGTCTCCCTCCCCCGCGATCCTCCCGTGATGGATGTTGAGGAACCCTTCACAGAGGGTGATGAAGCACGAGATATACGTTAGGCAATCCAGAGTGAGATGGTGAAGCTGAATACCGTACAGTTCAAGGATCTGACCCAGAAAAGGATGGACCGGGAGGAGAGTCCCCTCTCGAGGTGATAAGCGAACATGACGCACTCATCTGGGTGCGGATCCGGTACCACATCCGCCATAGGAATTCGCCAAGGACATCGCTCCGCGGGCGGGATGAACCCGACGAAAGCCATGAAGTCTAGGTCCCGGTGCGTCAGGACAGAGCCCGTCCATGGCAAGCCTCCTTCCCCGGATGCGCGACGAAGCACAGGGTTCGGCATTGGAGCGATCAGTTTTTTAGCAAGAGCAACGGTGACGAAGAAGAAAGAGTCAAGGGAATAGGATAAGAAGGCATGTGCCTTGGGAATTTATACAGTGTCGGGCGGTCAGCTGTCTTGGCCACTCCACTTCCACGAGCTTTAACTACCGCGCGAGACTCTCCGAAATCGAAGTACCTGAAGAGGCAGAGCGATCCCTGGGGTGTCGTGATGGTCTTCGTTATTTCCCGAGGTCAGTCGAGCGAGTGGATCCTGCAGTTGCAAATAAGCATGTGCGTCATCGCGAGATGTACATGTTGGCGGTCTGGGTTTCGTTTTTCTATGTATTATTTATCTAATTTATTCCTTGAACTTACATATGGATATAATTATTTTTACCCGTTGATTATTAGCATTGTGTATGGCGTGTCGTCAAAACACGGCTCAGGGGGTCGTGCGCCAAGGCGCACCCCTAAATCTAGTTGATATAATAAGAAGACATTGTTTGTGGGGCAAAACGATCAGAGAATGGTTCCTTGTTGCTTGGGACAGGGTATGCAGACCCAAAAAAGGAGGTCTTTGAGTGCTTAATATAAACTTGCAGAATGAAGCCATGCCTTTAAAATTTCTAGATATTTTGTAACAGAGTAGACACACCATGGGTAACTATTCTTTGGATTTCTTATTAGTTATTACACAGATAACATTCCTCATGGTCTTGAACCTTGTGGTTCTTTCTGCTGGAATAGTGTGTTCAAACTCAGTCCTACATTCAGAGGAATTGCCAGTTGTAAAGTTCGAAATGGAATTCAATACTTCTGCGGAACGACTTATGGCTTGATGAACCAGCAAGTGAGAAATACCCAAGAGCTTTCTCTTTTCGCATTGATGAAAATATTTTTGTGATACTATTTATGGGAGCATCTCCATGGCCGAAAACTTTCATCTTCCTCTCTCTCCTGAAGCTTTGGAGTAAGTTAGAAATTTACAACAAGAATCACTAGAATTTGCTCTCTAGCAGGATGACATAGGCCAACTGAGCTACCCTTGGGGCCACAAGTACACCTCAAGAAAATTTTATAATATTTTTCAGAAACATCATCCTAGATGAAGCATTCAAATGGATTTGGAAATCCAAGTGCACCCAAAATATAGTTCCTCTGCAGGCTCTCCTTCTTTCAGACAAATTAAATACCAGAAATATGCTTAAAAGAAGAAACTACACAATCTAGAGTTCTTTCAACTGTCCAATGTGAGTAACACAAAAGAAACAATTGAGCATCTCTTTTTCCAATGTACATTTGGAGTCTCTTGATGTTCAGAGTTGAATACAACTTGGGGAACCAAACAAACAGGCTGTATATTGTAGCTCAAGCCAAGAAGAATTATCAGCAGCCAATGTTCATGGAAACAATCATGCTACGAGCCTGGAGCATTTGGAAGGAGAGAAACAATTTGGTCTTCAATGGTTTAACCCCAGAAATAGACTCATGGAAAAATAGATTCATCTCAGATTTTATTCTTCTGATCCATAGGACCAAACCATAGCTTCACTCCCATATTGTAAATCCTACAAAGCAAGTCTAAGCCTGTCTTTTTTTATCTTAACAGGATGGCTCTCTAACCTCTAACCCATGTAAATATGTAAATTCTAATCTCTATTTATAAAGATGGCAGTAGGGGACTCCCTACTATTTATATTGATATAGAAGAAGTAAATATCGGACTATCGGAGGGCTAGGCCAAAATAAAAGGAAGATAGAAGACCGGCGAGAGTTGAACTCAGCCGATCAAAACTTCAATTAAAATGTTTTTTTAATAGAACAGCGAGTTGGGGAAGAAATCATAAACATTTCTAAGGAATGGGGAGATTTTTGAGCTTAGAATCTTCCATATCCACGTAGTTTGGAGTCCATCTTCTTCTTTCTCCATCGTAGTTTCCTTATTTCTGTCTTTCGTCATTCCCTTTTTATGTTTGTGGCGTGATCGACTTCGGGTTTTGGAAAGCCAGGAAAAATAAACCAAACAGAAAACCATCTTTTTTTCTAGACTATATGGGCTTGGTCGTCTTAAGATGGGGCTCTTTTGCTATTTAGGCAGCAGTCTGTCAGAAATATTTGGCGCGCGCTCGTTGGTACGAGAAAGTCCACTCCTACCGAAATGAAAATCAGTTGATTGGTGTATTTAAAGAAAACGGTTTGCATGGTTTAATGATACTTTTCGACCTAGGGTTTTCTGTCCTCTAGGGTTTTGACATAGGGTTTTCTGTCCTCCGGCGGCGATCGCCGTGAGTTGCTCGTTTTCGTCGACGATTCCCTCTCTCGGGTGGGGGTTGCGATCCTTATCGAAAGCTTCTGTGCGGGAGCTGCTCGTGCGAGGGGCCTTGAGGTTCTCGTTCGTCTGTTCTGATGGAGGGCTCTGGGAGTAACTCCGATCGGGGCCAGTGGAGGAACCAAGCGCCTTGCTGGAGCGCTTGCATCTGGAAGAGAACGAACTGGACGATCTGATCTAGGAAGAGGAAGTTGATGCACCAGCGGAAGGGCCAAAGTGGCTAGCCATTGCTCGGGTTCTCACGAGGAAATCTTTTAGCCAGGGTGCCCTAATTGCGGATATGAAAGCTGCTTGGAATTCGGCACAACAGGTAACATGGAGGCTCTACACCAGGGTCTGTGGGAGTTCAGAGGGTTTGGTGCTCTGATCATGGCGGAGTACGACGGTTTCTCCAACCCAGAAACAATCAAGCTAGATAGGCTGGAGACTTGGAGTCAAATTCATAAATTGCCGGATGGAGTTCTGAAAAACGAGGGTTTTGTGAAAAACATGGCAAAAAGAATTGGGGAAGTGCAGGAATTGCAGATTGCTCTCCCGAGTGGCTTCATTGGTCAGTTTATAAGGGTCCGAGTTAAGATAGATGTTAATCATAAATTAACTCACTTCGTGAGCTTCACTAGGTCTGGAAAAACTGAGTTCTATCAAGTTAAATACGAAAAACTTCCCACTTTCTACTATGCTTGTGGGAAGATGGGACACTGGCACCAAGAATGCGGTTCAGGTGAATTTGAAGAAGATAAATTGGAGTGGGGTTCATTCATATTAGCTCCGAGGAGGGGAAGAGGCAATGGCCGGGGTTTTGGACAGGAGGATGGTCCACGTAGAGGCTTCAGTCAGTTTGATCCAACTGGTGGCACAGGTAGAGGTGGTTTTGGAAGAGGTGATGGGGGGAGAGGCAATCCGACTGCTTATGCTGCAAACCATGATGACACTCTGAAGCAACAAAGTTGGAGGTGGAATAGTAACCAAAATCTTTTGGGGGCTTCAACTGATCTAGATCATCATAGCCTTAATACCCGCGACGCACCTATGTTTGATGTGGTGCCTTCTGCAAGAAAGCGTTTAGCGATGGATGACAAACTGGGTGAGAATAGTAATTTACCATTGGTACTGACAGAAAAAGAGCCAGTAGCGGCTAAGGAAGTGGATTAGTTTGAAACGGAGGATGGCACCTTTTCTGATCCATTGGTGACCCCTCAAAAAAGTCTGAATAAAAAGAAGATGAAAGACAACTATGGTACGGCAGTTGACACACACGAGATGGTTGAGAATCAGGAGGTGAATAAAAACAGGCTTGAAAACGAAGGTCGAGCTTTCTCCTCTTCACTAGGATCGGCGGGCTCCAAAGAGGGGTCCGTCCGGGCGCAATGAAACTATTCAGTTTGAACTGTCAGGGATTGGGTAACTCCCCGACAGTTCTCTCGCTTTTGAATGCTCAAAGGCGTTATAACCCCGATATTATGTTTTTGTCCGAGACACATCTTGATGAATACCCAGCGGAATGTCTGAAGCGAAGGTTGAAAATGGATTTTAAAATTGTAAATGCAAGTACTGGTAGATCTGGTGGTGTAATTATGTTTTGGAAGAGGGACATCGTCATTCAACAACTCTTTTCACACCCGAAGTATATTGATGTCCGAGTGGTTGAAGGTCCTTCAAAAATCTGGAGGCTTACTGGCATGTATGGTGAACCACGGTGGGAAGACAAGTACAAAACCTGGGACAAAATGCGAGAGTTGAAAGGCAACCATGATCTGCCGTGGGTTATGGTTGGGGATTTCAACGAAATCTTACTCTCCCATGAAAAAGGAGGGGGGAAACCCTAGACCTCCGAACTACATGCAAGCATTTAGGGATGCACTATCCGACTGTGAGTTAGAAGATCTTGGGTTTGCTGGAGACCCTTTTACCTGGAGAAGAGGCAAATTACGGGAACGGTTAGATCGGGCTCTTGCTAATGCTGATTGGATTACAATGCATCCTGGAGCTGTGGTTCAACACTTGGATTTCATACGGTCTGATCACAGGCCGATTCTGATTGATACTGAATTCCAGGTGCCGCCAGTGATTCACCCAGCTAAAGCTCGAAGGTTTGAGGCTAAGTGGCTCGGTGAAAAAGGATTCAACGACGTGGTGTCACGGGCTTGGGAAGCAGCCGCTGTTGCTGTACCTTCGGGTGGAGTGTTGGGCAAGTTAGGTCACATGCATGGTGCCTTGCATGCATGGGGCGCGTCTGTTCTCAAACAACCTAAAAGAAGACTGCGGTCTGCTGAAAAAGATCTGGAAAGAGCGATGAATGGGCCCATGACAGATGAGAATGCAACAATTGCGAAAGAAAAAGCAGCACTGATTGAGATACTTTTAGAGCAGGAAGAGGTTTATTGGCTTCAAAGATCAAGAGCTAACTGGATGCAACATGGGGATAGGAACACTGCCTTCTTCCACAGCTTTGCATCGGCAAGACGGAAGAAAAACTTTATTAAAAAATTGCGTAATGATGCAGGTTCTTGGGTTGAAGGTATGGAACAATTAAAGCCTTTGATTTTTTATTATTTTTCTAACCTTTTCACATCTGAGATTAATGAGGTAAATCAAGAAATGATGGATAAGATTTTCCCGAAGGTAACTGCTAATATGAATGAAAAGCTGCTTGCTCCGTTTACTGCTGAGGAAGTTAGAAAAGCTGCCTTCAGCATTGGTGATTTTAAAGCTCCTGGCCCGGATGGACTTCATGCAATTTTCTTCAAAAAAAATTGGAACATCTGTGGTGGAGAGATTACTCAGGAAGTGCTGCAATCGTTAAATTCAGGTACTATCCCAGAGGGCTGGAACGATACGACGGTAGTTCTGATACCGAAGATTGAAAGCCCTGAGCTGGTTACTCAGTTTAGGCCAATAAGTCTTTGCAATGTTATATACAAAATTATCTCCAAACTCCTAGCTTCGAGGTTGAAGGGTATTTTACCTGAAGTGATTTCCCCTATGCAAAGCGCCTTTTGTTCTAGGACGTCTCATTACAGATAATGTGTTGGTGGCATATGAAAGTATCCATTCTATAAAAAATAAAAGAAGTGGTACAAATGGGGCCTGTGCGGTGAAGTTGGACATGCATAAGGCATATGACCATGTAGAATGGATATTCCTAGAGAATATGTTGCGCAAGCTTGGTTTCGCAGAGAGGTGGATTACTATTATGAGGGCTTGTGTTACTTCGGTTAGATACCAAGTAAGATTTAACTCAGAAGAGACGGATATGTTTACACCGACTAGAGGGCTTCGTCAAGGGGACCCCCTATCACCATATCTTTTCCTGTTGTGTGCGGAAGGTCTCTCCAGTTTGTTGTTGTATGAAGAAGAAGTTGGTGGCATCGATGGGATAAGGGTGTGCAGAAATTGTCGTGGTGGTGTCACGGCAGATGCCATAGGATGGCTTAAGTTGTGGGCTCGCTAGGACGTTGGGGGATCCGGGGAGGGTTTGCGCGCTCACGAAGCACGCATGAAGATCAACCAAGAACTCACGAGAACAAGCAAGAACAAACAAAACCAAGAAGAACCAAAGCACACCACGATGTACCCTGCTTCGGGGCCCTCTTGAGGAGGTAACACCCCTACTGCAGCACTAGCCTACTCTCTTTATATCTCAAGTGGTTACAAGTACAGAGTGCTCCTTGAGCTGTATGAAGAACAATGGTGAGAACTCTCAGAGGAAGATGGAACAAGGGGGGAAATGAGGCTTCTCCTTCGTCGTCCCTCGCACTGGAGGATGTAGCGGTCTACTTATACACTAACCGGTTTACCTTTTTGCCCCTGGCTCCATGAGACAATGGCATTGCCAAGAGGAAAAGGACAAGCCTCTGCCCCCTGTCAATCCAACGGCCGGACTGTCAGGCCTATCTTGCCCCTTCGGGCAATGGCAGCTGTAGCCCATCGGGTCTAGGTCACATCCTCTTTCCCGAATTGGCCGAGTCAGCTCCTAGGTTGCTGCGCTCCCAGGAATCCCGTGGCTTGACCTGGCTGTCAAGTCCCAGCAGGCCTATCTTGCCTCTTCAGGCAATGGCAGGCGTAGCCCACCGGGTCTAGGCCATAGCCCCTTTCCCGAATTGGCCGAGTCAGCGCCTAGGGCCTTGCGATCCGGGAAACCCGTGGCTCGACCTCGCTGTCCTCTGCGCCCCGGTCAGTAGAACTGCAGGACTCGTGACCTTACTGACAATTCTTGGCCCTTGTGCAATATCCGGATTACCTTATCCGGATCCTTCCTGACCAACCCGGCTAATTTAACCGGTACTCTTTAATCCGATCCGGCTTGACTTTACCGGATCCTCCTTGACCTCTTTCCGCACTCCAGCTTGATCGAGAGCTAACCGACTCTCCCAGGAGATCCGGCCCAAGTGACCCGGCTAGACACTGACCCGGCCAGCTCTTTATCATCCATAATACCACATCTTTGCCCTACCCGGGGGCAGCCCCCCGACAGTAGTCCCCGAAGCTGGTGCGGTTCTACAGCCTCGGCTGAAGAACCGTAGCAGGTTAAAAACAAGCACTACTAACCGAATCACATAAACTTGTCTCCGAATTTCCCGGGACACTTTGGCCGGAAATCTCTGCGCAAAGCCGTGTTATCCGGGTCTTTGATTTGACATGCCAATGTCAGCACAATATCCGGATCCACCGGGCACTTGAGTGTATTTGACCAAATGACCGTGTCTCCTCGAATTCTTCGCTGACAGGCACATTTGATCCGTACGACCGCTTCCCATTCTGTGACCCACCATGTGTCTGAAATACACGGTCACAGCGGAGACCACAAAGTTCCAGGGCGCAGTTATCCTGCGACGCCCCGAAAACTGCGCAGTAGTGCGTCAGTTACCACTTAGCACTATAAATAGGGGTGCGGGGGTTTCTCTTCTTCTCCGCTCGTTCCCCACTCCGAAAACCTCCATCTGCGCCACTGCCGCCGCCGCAATCTCGCCCTCGCACCTTGCCGCGCCGGAGACGTCCTCAACACCTGAGAAGACTCGCCGGAGCCGCGCACTGCGCCCTGCACCGCCGTTTCTCCACTGGGCTCCTTCCTCGCCGCGCCATACCCGTAAGTTCTTTTTCTTCCGTTCATGGCCACCGCGAGCAAGTTCATATTCCACGGGGAACTCACGCCTGTTTTTTGTAGATTCATCCGCATATTAGTCCATCGCCAAGCCTCAGTGCATCCAGTAGATCTCCTTTCTAGATTTTGCACTAGATTGCCCTAGTTTTGCTTGCCACCGTATGAGCAGTTCAATCACATTTTTACTCGTGATTTCCTTTCTTTTTTACTGCCGCGGTAGATCTTGTGTAACCCTAGACTTTTGCGGAAGGTGTTTGTGATTGCCATCCGAATCACCTTCTCTGCTGAACCCGGCTAGTTTCATCCGGGATAATCTTAGCCGAATCACTTTAGATCTGGTTCGATTATACCATTATCCGATTCATTCTGACTCGGCCCTACCCGACTTCTTGCAGGATCGATCCGGATATGGCGAAGCTTCCTCCCGGCAGGTGGGAGGGTTCTGATGTGACAAAGGACGATCTGGAATGGCTATTAAGCACCCGGCGTATAACCTCTCAAGTTATATGCCGCAAACCGGGGAAGGAACTCGCACCGGTCACCGAACCTGGTGAACGTGTGGTGTTTCTAGCGCACTTTGAGCGCGGATTCGGATTGCCAGCGAGTGATTTCTTCCGGGCTTTCCTAGATTTCTTTGGCTTACAGCCTCATCACCTCCCGGCTAATGCCTTCGTTTCTCTATCGGCCTTTACTTCCTTTTGCGAGGGCTATCTCGGTGTCTGGCCGACTGTCGATATATGGGCAAAGTATTTTCACCTCCGCAAGCAGACTATTCCAGGCACCAAGCCGAAGCTGATGACTGCTTGTGGTTCGGTTAGCATTACGCCGAGGACGGGATCCATCTTTCCCCGTATCACTGGCCTAGACACTGTCAGAAGTGGCAAAGGACTTTCTTTATGTGAAGAGTGCTGAAGGCCATGATGCCCTCAATCTGCCCGAGTTCAAGATCGAGCCACCCACAGCCGAATTAAACTTCGGATATAATCCGGCTGAAACTATTGCAGAGCTCCAGACAATACATGAAACTCTGGAGGACCTTGTGGAGAAGGGCCTGGATTCGGACGATCTCCTCCGGACCTTTATCTCCCGCCGGGTCAATCCTCTTCAAAGACGTGAACACAAGATATGCCACATGAGTGGTCTGCTAGATCCTACCCGGATCAGCAAGCATGACCTTAACCGAGCTTCCATCAGGAGACGAGTAAATGCGATTGCCTATACGGAGATGTCGGATAAGTGGCGGTGGGGCGTAAAGCCGTTTCACCGGAATGCACTTCCACCACAGGTTCGTTCACCATCTTCCGAATTCATCCATACTTCATCAAAATGCCATCGGACTAATCCGGATTTACCTTGACTCTTATGTAGCTGTTTGACCGCCAAGCTACTGAAGATGGAGATCTCTCCACCAAAGTATGGGGAGCGGATCGCAGCCCGTTGCGCGAGGGCGAAGAGGATGCGGATACGGATGACTATCTGCCGATTCCGCGCGCCAAGCCAATCCGCAAGGGTAAGCAAACAACTATTCACAACGAAGATGAGGATGATGATTGCCGGATCCTAGATCCCATTGATGCTATTCCGATTTCATGGTCACCACCTTGTGTTCCAGCCAAAGAAGATACTCAAGGGACATCTCGGAAACGCGCTGATGCGCCCGGATCTGATGCCCCTAAAGCAAAAGAATCAAGAAGGCTGGCTCCAAGCAGAATCGGCTCAAGCCCATGCCTACCACGAAGGGGTAATGCCAACTTAGCTTCATTTGCTTTCTTCCTTTACTAACCGAGTCATCTTCATCCGGATTAACTGTTCACTTTGTTTTATGTAGTGACGTCATCGTCACCGAGCAAACTCACTCATCCATTTCTTCTCCCATTCCTCCACTGGATTCGGCTATGGAGAACCAGTCTCCTGAGAGGGCGGTCCCTCTCCAGCGCGTACTACAACTGCCAATATTCCCCAGCCGACTCCCGTATCAGAGCCAGTTATTGACTTGGAGAGTGAGGAAACCCTGGTTCCTATCCGAGACTCAACTTGGCCACGCCCTCTGAAGGAGCTGGAGAAGGAAAAGGCTAAGACATCGGCTCAGCCCTTGCCTAAGCCGGATTCTCGCCCTACACCGGCAGCTCAAGCCCTGCTGAATCAAGAGCAGCAGAAGAAGAAAAAGCAGAAGCAGCAACAGCAACAACAAATTTCCGAGAAGCAGCAAAAGGAGCAACATCCGAAGCAGACCCCGGGTGCGTCACCTCCACCCAAGCCGACTCAAGGTGCCCTGGCACAACTCCAACCACCTCGGATAAGCAGGTGGCTGCTAGCAAGAAAGTTCCTGCCGCCCCATCAGCGATTCGATTCGGCCAGGCCCTGTCGAATCCCCGCCCTCCGAGCAGCGATAAGCTCGAGTCCGCCAAGCAATTCATTGAAGCTTGGAATGATGCTGACCTCGCCAAAGACTTCTCTACTTCAGCGCCACATCCGGCTGGGCCTAGTCGGATGTTTCAATCTCTACACTCCGTGCAGACCTCGGTTGTTGAAGCTAACCGGGTCTTCGAGGTAACTTTACCGAATCTGCTTTTACTTTATCATTATCAATCTGCACTATTCCCAGTCCCCGAGATTCGGGTCGAACGACTGATACTCCTCCGAGTAAGAAAGTCATTCGGCTTGAATCTATAAAACTTGATCATGAATGTTGTCTTAACCGAGGAAACCGTGGGACTTCCAGTCCCCGAGTCTCTTTTCCAACTGATTCGGTTAATCTCGGGCCAGTCCCCGAGATTCTTTTGACGCCATTTGCATGTTTTCTTTCAGGAAACCATGACCGCTCGCAGCAAGCTCTTTAAGCAGCTCGCCCATCAGCACCAGAAGCTCCAAACTTCCTTTGATGGGCTCTGTCTTGAAATGGACAATAAAGAAGAAGAGCAGAAGCGCGCTTTAGAGGAGCAAAAGTCAGAGGTGGCTCGGCTCCAGCGAGAGCTTAACCGGGTTGAAAAAGTGAAGGAGAAGGTCAAAGGAGAGCGGGATGCGCTGCGGAATGAAAAAGACACTATCCAGAAGGAGCGAGATGTTTGCAAAGCCGGACTTGCGGAGCGGGCCAAACTGGACAAGCAAATTCAAACGGCCATTGCCGAATCTGAAGCCGAAGTCAAAGCGGCGAAAGAAGAATTGAGTGCTCACAAAGCAGCCAGTGCGAAATGGCTGTCGGACTTGCAAGCCTCAATGATGACATGGACCGTAAGTTTTGCCGAATCTCTTCTTTTCCTTCTGCTCTTATCCGACATATATTTTTGTGTTCCTTCTCGCTTAACTCGGTATTAGCTTATTTGTTTGTAGGAGAGTTTACCAGCATCCGGCTTCAAGCCGCCAAAGCTGTGAGAGACGCCCGAGCTGAGAGAGCCAAATTAACCGGTGCTCCCTTACCAGAGACATGGGACATTGAAGATCACATTACTGCACTCAAGGCTCGGATTGCCCCTTTGAAGGATTCCCACATTGATCTGCTCAATGCAAGCCTCAAGGCTCACCGAATCTTATTTCCTGAATCTCGGCAAGTCCGGTCTGCGGAGGAGCTAATCAAAGATCTGGATCAAACGAAGAGCCGGTTACAGCAATGGAGATCTTCATCTGCCCGTGCCGGTGCTGATGCCGCCTTGATCCTCATCATGTCTTGGTATGAACTAATCGATCTCGCCAGAGTGCGCTCCCTTCGCGAGGGTTCTTCATGGGCTAAAGATCCTGACCGGATCAAGATCCGCGAGGAGGCTGCCAACTTTATGGCGGAATTTGCAAACACCAAACATCTTGATCTGGAGGCTCCGGTCTACTCTGACGGGGAAGAGACTGAAGAAGAGGAATCGGACGATGCCTCCGCTGAAGAATATGCCGATTCTGAGGGCGAGTCTGATGATTCGGCTAACTCTGCCGAACCTGCTCCTATCAAGTCCATCAAGATCCCAGCCGCTGACTCGGCTAAGAGTACCGAAGCAACTCCGGCCCAGACTTCGGAGATATCAGCAACTGATTCGGCAGAGATTACCAAACAAGCTTCAGCTGATCCGGATACTTCCGAATCTGCCCAGCCTTCAAGCTCTCCACGCAAGGTTACCCTGAAGTTCCTCCATCTTCTGAGTCCATTCCAGCGACGGAACCCCCTGCAACCGAATCTACTCCAACCGAAACTCCTGTAACCGAAGCTCGCGCGCCCGAGGCTCCTGCAACCGAAGCTGTGTAACCGAACCCGCTACAACCAAGTCTGCTGCTTCCTGAAGTGACTCAGTGAAAAAACGTTAAATCCCCGGTATGCCGGGAGCAGATGTAATAAACAATTTTAAGTTCTTCCGAGACTACTCTTATTTAGCTTAATGCGATCCGGACGAGGTTTATGTTGGATCATTTTAAACCGAGTCCCCGAGTCTGTTTTCTTGTTTACTATTTTTGCCGAATCTTTGCTCTTGTCTACCTTTTAGGTGTTTGACAGTCGAGTCACAAGATAGGAATCATAGCATACAATACTTGAAACATGCGAGTTATGGTTTAGAATCATCTAACATAAACAAAAAATAAATAACAGGGGTTAGTAAACGACATCTGCCGAATCGGTTTTGGACCGAGTCCCCGAGTCCATTTTCATGTTTCCCATATTCCTCATCTCTGCTCTTGACTACCATTTTGGTGTTTGTCAGTCGAGTCACGAGATCAACAACACAGCATACATTACTTGAATTTTGGGACGAGGTTCAAAGCAATTCGACACATGAACGATATGGACAAAACAGTAATAAGAAACACATGCATAAGGACGAAGCAGTCCCCGAGTCCAGACTCGGATTGCTGCAATTTATTTATGATAAACTGAAATACATACATTGCGCCCCTTAGGAGTAAAAGGGTCGAAGCAGAGCTACATTCCAGGGTCTCTTAGTTTCTTGTCCGGGTCTATCCAGGCCATCCTTCCTTGGTTCCTGTGCATCTACAAGGTAGTACGAGTCATTGTGCATAGCCCTGCTCACAATGAATGGTCCCTCCCATGGAGGTGACAACTTGTGTCGGCCTTTGCTGCGCTGCACCAGCCTTAGTACAAGATCTCCCTCATGAAACACTCGAGGGCTGATCTTTCGACTATGATATCGTCGGAGATTCTGCTGGTATATTGCTGTCCGAGATAGGCCAATTCTCTTGCTTCCTCTAGCAGATCCACTGCATCTTCCCGGGCCTCTTTTGCCTCGGTTTCAGTATACATTGCCACCCTTGGTGCATCATGTTCTATGTCAGTGGGTAGCACAGCTTCTGCCCCATAAACCAGAAAAAATGGCGTATAGCCAGTTGACCGATTCGGCGTGGTCCTTAGACCCCACAGTACTGATGGTATCTCGTCTATCCAGCATCCCGGAGTTTTCAGCAATGGTTCAATGAGACGAGCCTTGATGCCGGCCAACACCAGGGCATTTGATCTTTCCACTTGCCCATTAGACTCCGGATGTGCCACCGAGGCTATATCTAGCCGGATTCCCTTATCCATGCAAAACCGAGCAAACTCTCCGACAGCAAAGTTTGTGCCGTTATCCGAGATGATGCTATGAGGGTAACCGTATCTCAAAATAATTTCTTTCAGGAAAGTCACAGCCGAACGACCATCTACTTCCGGATTGGTTTCACCTCTATCCACTTGGTGAACTTATCCACCATCACCAGCATATGTGTCATGTTACCCCTAGCCGGCTTGAAATCTCCCACCATATCTAAACACCACACAGCAAACGGCCAAGTGATAGGAATTGTTTTGAGCGCCGATGCGGGTAAGTGTGTCTGCTTGGCAAACCTTTGGCATCCTTCACATTTTCGGACTATGTCCTCTGCATCCGCGTGAGCAGTGGGCCAGTAAAATCCATGCCGGAACACCTTAGCCACCAGGGCTCTCGTGCTGCAATGATGTCCACATTCTCCTTGATGTATCTCCAGGAGCATCTCCTTGCCCTCGGCTGGCTCCACACAACGCTGTAGCACCTCGGTTGCACTCCTCTTGTATAACTCCTTGTTGATGATGGTGTAAGCCTTGGACCTCCTCTGCACTCGCCTAGCTTCGGTTTCATCATTTGGCAAACTCCCCTCCGACATGAACTTCATGATTTCTTCAGCCCATTCCGGTACTGGATGCAAAGGGAATAAGTGCTCATCTATCTCCACTGGTTCGGCCGCCATTATTTCTTCTATCAGCTTCTGCCCATTCCCTAAGATTCGGTTAGCACCACCTTCTTCTCTGCTCCTCTTTCCTAAGATCCGGTTAGCAGTCCCCGGGTCTTCCCCAATGTACCCGACATCAACATTCATAGGGACAGCCTCAGATTCTTGCTTTGGGATAAAAATTGACTCGGAATCAGGCGAAGGTTTGATTGAAGGGACCCTTAGGTGATTCAAGGATATCCGGGTGGAATTGCATCCCTAGACGACCCGAGTTTTGACAGGACATCAGCAGCTTCGTTCTCCAACCGAGGTATGTGCTTGTACTCGCAGCCTTCAAAAAATCCTGAAATTTTCTGGACATGAAACCGATACAGTGCCATATTGGCATCAAGAGCATCCCAATTTCCAGAAGATTGCTGCACCACTAAATCCGAATCACCAAAACATTCTATTCGGCGGATGCCGATATCCCTAGCCACATTAAGCCCATGGATCAGTGCCTCATATTCGGCCACATTGTTTGAGGCTGAGAAATGAATCTGCAACACATATCGCAATTGATCTTGCTTCGGTGACGTGAGTACCACCCCAGCACCTAATCCGATTTTGGTTTTGGAGCCATCAAAGTGCAACTTCCAGTAATTGTAATCCGGCTTGGGTGGCTCATACTGCATCTCGGCCCAGTCACAAAGGAAATCCGGTAAAGCCTGAGACTTGATAGCATCCCTTCTCTCATAATGCGGGGTGTAAGGAGATACTTCTATTGCCCACTTGGCAACCCGGCCAGTCGCATCTTTGCACCCAATGATCTCCGCGATTGGAGCTTCACATACCACGGTAATCGGGTGTTCTTGGAAATAATGTTTCAACTTTTGGCCGCCAGGTATACACCGTATGTCATCTTCTGGTAGTGAGGATAATTTTGCTTTGAGGTTGAGATCACCTCACTTAAATAGTACACCGGTCTCTGCACGGATTTACCCTCCTCTTCTCGCTCTACCACTATGACCACACTTACGACCCGGTTAGTGGCCGCAATGTAAAGTAGCATTGGCTCATTCGGCAAAGGTGACGCCAGAATTGGTGCAGTGGACAACATCTTTTTTAATTCGTTGAAAGCCGAATCTGCCTGCGGGGTCCACGTGAACCCGGTGCTCTTTTTCATCAACTGATACAAGGGCAAGGCTTTTTCTCCTAGCCGACTCACAAACCGACTCAACGAGGCTAAACACCCGGTGAATTTTTGTACATCTTTTAGACATTTAGGCAATTTCATTCTTTCTATGGCTCGGATCTTAGCCGGATTCACCTCAATACCTCGGCTCGATACAAGGAAACCGAGCAACTTTCCAGCCGGGACACCAAAGGTGCATTTATCCGGATTCAATTTCAACCGATATTTTCTCAAGTTCACAAATGTTTCCTCGAGATCCTCGAGGAGAGTGTGTTTTTCTTTAGTTTTGATGACGATATCATCGACATACACCTGCACATTCTTGCCCATTTGGGAGTGTAAGCATTTCTGCATACATCTCTGATAAGTTGCACCGGCATTTCTCAAACCGAAACACATGACACGATAGCAATACGCCCCGTACGGGGTAATAAAAGCAGTCTTTATTTGATCTTTAGGGTTCAGTGGTATCTGGTGAAAACCAGAGTACGCATCAATAAAAGACAACAACTCACACCCAGCAGTAGAATCGATCACTTGATCAATCCGAGGTAAAGGAAATGGATCCTTCGGGCACGCCTTGTTTAGGTTGGTGAAATCGATGCACATGCGCCACACCTTGACCACCGCTGGTTCGTCCTTCTTCTTCTCTACCAGAACCGGATTGGATATCCAGTCTGGATGCAACACCTCCATAATGAATCCGGCTGCAAGCAACTTAGCCAGCTCATCCAGCACCACTTTTCTTCGATCATCTGAGAGACGCCGAGTCGGTTGCCTCACCGGTTTTACATCCGGCCTGACAAATAAAGAGTGCTCTGCCAACTCCCTCGGAACACCAGGCAGGTCCTTAGCCGACCATGCAAAGATATCCCGATTCTCACGGAGGAAGTGACAGAGCGCGCTTTCCTATTTCTCATCCAACCGGCACCAATGATGGCCATGCGCTCCGGGTTCTCCGGGTCAATGGGATCTTCTTTGTTCCTTGGGCATCTCAAATGTTGCACCTCCATCCGGATTGGTCATAGCCAGCACACCGAGCTGAGCTGACTTCGCCATTGCCACCACCTCATGCATCTTGCTCTTCTCAGCTTGGATCACCAATGATTCGGCTAAGGTGGAACCGATCGTGGCACACTGTATGGCCTTTTTGTAATCTCCCGCAACAGTGATAATACCATTCGGGCCAGGCATCTTCATCTTGAGGTAGGCCACATGAGTGGATATCATGAACTTGGCTAACGCAGGCCGGCCAAGCAGCATGGTATGGGCTCTCCAAATCTACCACCTCGAACTCGAGACTCTCAAGCCGGTGATTGTCCTTGGTACCAAACAGCACATCTACCCAGATCTTACCCATTGGGGAACAAGACACCCCGGGTACTATACCATGGAAGGTACAACTGCTCTGCTGCAACTGATTCGGCGAAATACCCAACTTGACCATTGTGTCCCGATACATGATGTTTATGGCACTGCCATTGTCAATCAAGACTCGGCTAAACCTCACGTTAAGCTTGGGTCCAACCAAAGTCGGATCCACCACCAGTGCATAGTTTCCTGGACTTGGCATAATTCTGGGGTTATCAGCCCTGCTCCAAGTGATCTCCTGCTCGGACCAATTCAGGTATTTTGGGACTGCTGGCATGACTGCATTCACCTCCTTCGCCCTTCGCAGCTGACTTTTCTTGTCAGTTGGCTCGGTCACAAAAACCACATAACTTTGATGAGCCTCCTTGTACTCATTACCGGGGTATCCACCTTGCCGACTCGGACCAGCACCATTGTCGTTGCCTCCCATGTTTACCAGGTTAACCGGCTTTGTGGCTGCCGGTCTTGGAGCTCCTGCGTTCACCGGGATTGTATTGGCTCCGGTTAAAGGCATATTCGGCCTGAAATTCGGTCTAGGAGCACCTCTCTGAGGTGGTCCTCTTGACCCTCCGCCTGAATGCGATGATGCCAGCTACAATTCCGAGTTGAATGATTGGCCGGCTTGCGTGGGTCTGTTGTGTGATAACAGCAAGGCCCGTCTAATCTTGACTCAAAAGTTAGAGGAGGACTCGATCCATCCCACACTTTCTTTGGCCAAGCACCTTGATTCGGCCTCCAAGCTGGACCCTCTGTCTTTTGTCTCTGACCATCTCCTGCTCCAGGATGGTCCATATTCACTGCAGCAACCTGATCTGAACCGTATCTATAATCCGGATCTCTTCTTTTGTAACCGAATTCATGTCGGTCACTGGGCCTCAATGGTCCTACTCGGTTGTTAACCGGTTGCCTCCTGCTTGTTCCCACTGCATCCAATGCTGGCTGTGTCGGATCACCAAGAGCATACGTATCTGCTATCCGGATCGTTTCCGCCAGTGTCTTGGGCATATCCCTCTGGAGCTTCTGCCAGAGCGGGGTGCCATGTCGGCAACCCTGCGCAAACCAAGAAATCGCCTGCTCCTCCACGACACCTTCGCAAGAGTTGCGAATGTTGCTCCACCGAGTAAGAATTCTCGGTCTGTTTCCCGTTCTTCCTGCTTGCACGCAGCCAGGAGCTGAGGTCGGTTAGGCCTCTTGTAGGTGCTGGAGAAATTACTGTAAAATGCCTCCTCCAAGTCCACCCAAGAGTTGATACTACCCGGCGGTAAGTTATTCAGCCAAATCCGGGCTGGCCCTTCCAACATGTGCGGGAGATACCGGACCGCCCATCGGCGATTGCCCCCCGCAATGTGCACTGATGATACATAGTCTATCAGCCAATCCTGTGGCTTTGTGCTGCCATTATACGGCTTTGTGCTTCGGCCAAGCTGAAACAACGGCACGCTCGGCTCGTTCATGATCCGAGGTCCAAAGCATGGAGGACCCGGTGGGCCTTGCTCTTCTAGCTTCTCGGACTGGTAAATTCTATCCAACTTGAGACGCTGATCATCCGGATCCAATGCCCGAGGTCCCAGTCTTGATGCAAGTGCATTATCATACGTCTGGTATCCGGCTCGCGCCATAGCCGAATTTCCGTCATCATAGCGGTAGCCCGCCTGGCCACCATCTTGCTGTTGCGCTCGCACAATCACTTGCTGCCCCGGAGGACGAGGTGGTTGACCTCGGCCAGCCGAATTGCCCCTTCCAGCTCCCGGGTAGCCTTGTCCACCACTGTTTCTGCTTTGGCCACCTCTTCCTTGAGCGGCTAGCTGCTTGCCGGCATATTCAGCATCATAGGTCTGCAGCTGCTTGCTCTTACCCGAGTTCACGCTCTGGGCCCGGTCAACTCCGACGTGCGGGGATGACGCCTGCCCCTTGGATCTCTGGCTAACAGCCTTAACCGACACTACTACCCGAGAAACACCTGCATCCGGATTAGCTTTCCGGTAAGCCTCATTCTGCCGGTTACACACATCTACTAGCTCATTGACTCTCTCTGCCTGCCTTCGCCAAGCGTCCCCGGTTAGTGTACTCAACTCGGCTCGCGCTGCCGCTGCAGCCCTAAGATTCTTAGCCGGGGAGCTATACACCGGCTTGCCTGTGCCAGATCTATGACTAGTAGCCTTACTTGAGCTCGATCCTGCAGCTCTAGCTAACTCGTCATTGAGGTCCTTACCCCGGTTACGCAACTCGGCTTTCTTGCGCGAGCGATGCACTACAGGAGTAAAGCCATCAGTGATACCATTGGCAGCATTGTACTCTCTCATATCTCTATCAAAGGCTTGCCTAGACTCCACCACTAACCGGGCTTCTTTTTGCAACCTCAGGCGCTCTGCCTCTAGCTGAGCTACAGTGAGCTCTACATTTGCCCCAGGTGCCACTGGCCGAGATAACTTCTCCAGGACATCCTCTAAGGGAGCCTCCCTACTTGACATGCCAAGCGGGCCAACCGGATCCGGTTTCTCCTTTGGGAACTTGGCCGTCCGAGTCGGCTTGTCAACCAGATCAACTGGCGTGGCCAGCTCCTCGGGCATGCTCTTGCTGGCATCTCCTTTGCCAGCCGCAGCACTTGTTCCAACCACCATTACCTCCACGCTACTCCCGGGGCGAGCGCTACGCCGTCCGAGAGCTGCGCGGAAAGAGGGAGGATCCTCAGCCACGAGCACCTGCGCCGGGTACTCGCGGACAGGCTCGGTGGCGACGTAGGTGACGAAGCTGCCGAGCGTCATGAGGAAGCCGTCAGCGGGGAAGGGCTTGTTGGCGAAGCACCCCGCGTTGTCGCTGATGAAGTTGAACTTGCCGATCTTGCAAACGAGCCCAGAGAGGACCCGCTCGCCGGAGCCAGTGACGGAGCCCGTCCGGAAGGAAACCCCAGCCAACGCCACTGCGCCCCACGGTGGGCGCCAACTGTCGTGGTGGTGTCACGGCAGATGCCATAGGATGGCTTAAGTTGTGGGCTCGCTAGGACGTTGGGGGATCCGGGGAGGGTTTGCGCGCTCACGAAGCACGCATGAAGAACAACCAAGAACTCGCAGAACAAACAAGAACAAGCAGAACCAAGAAGAAGCAAAGAACACCACGATGTACCCTGCTTCGGGGCCCTCTTGTGGAGGTAACACCCCTACTGCAGCACTAGCCTACTCTCTTTATATCTCAAGTGTTTACAAGTACAGAGTGCTCCTTGAGCTGTATGAAGAACAATGGTGAAAGCTCAGAGAAGATGGAGGGGGGGAAATGAGCTTCTCCTTCGTCGTCCCTCGCACTGGAGGATGTAGCTTACTTATACACTAACCGGTTACCTTTTTGCCCCTGGCTCCATGAGACAATGGCATTGCCAAGAGGAAAAGGACAAGCCTCTGCCCCCTGTCAATCCAACGGCCGGACTGTCAGGCCTATCTTGCCCCTTCGGGCAATGGCAGCTGTAGCCCATCGGGTCTAGGTCACATCCTCTTTCCCGAATTGGCCGAGTCAGCTCCTAGGTTGCTGCGCTCCCAGGAATCCCGTGGCTTGACCTGGCTGTCAAGTCCCAGCAGGCCTATCTTGCCTCTTCAGGCAATGGCAGGCGTAGCCCACCGGGTCTAGGCCATAGCCCCTTTCCCGAATTGGCCGAGTCAGCGCCTAGGGCCTTGCGATCCGGGAAACCCGTGGCTCGACCTCGCTGTCCTCTGCGCCCCGGTCAGTAGAACTGCAGGACTCGTGACCTTACTGACAATTCTTGGCCCTTGTGCAATATCCGGATTACCTTATCCGGATCCTTCCTGACCAACCCGGCTAATTTAACCGGTACTCTTTAATCCGATCCGGCTTGACTTTACCGGATCCTCCTTGACCTCTTTCCGCCCTCCAGCTTGATCGAGAGCTAACCGACTCTCCCAGGAGATCCGGCCCAAGTGACCCGGCTAGACACTGACCCGGCCAGCTCTTTATCATCCATAATACCACATCTTTGCCCTACCCGGGGGCAGCCCCCGACAGAAATGCACCGTCAGTCTCACATCTCCTTTTTGCTGATGATTCCCTAATTCTCATGAAAGCTGATATGACTAATGCAACTTCCTTGCAACAAGTTCTGGACACCTATTGTGCAAATTCAGGATAGTTGGTGAGTTTGGCTAAATCTACCATTTTTTCTCCCCAAATACTAATGCCCTTATTCGATCTGAAATTTGCGAGGTTCTTCACATTGATACTGAAGCCCTATCGGATAAATACTTGGGCCTCCCGGCACTTGTAGGAGCGGACAGGAGTGACAGTTATGAGCACTTTATTGAGAGGATTATTCAACGAATCAATGGCTGGAAAGAGAAACAGTTGTCCATTGGTGGGAAAGAGATTCTTCTCAAAGCGGTGGCTCAGGCTATCCCGGTGTATGCTATGTCGGTTTTCTCATTCCTAAGGGAGTTTGCAAGGATATGATGGATGCAATTGCTAAATTCTGGTGGGGTGATGATGATAATAGCAATAAAATGCATTGGTATGCTTGGTGGAAACTTGGCTACCCCAAAAATGATGGAGGAATGGGTTTTAGGGACTTCCACTCTTTTAATCTTGCAATGTTAGCAAAACAAGGCTGGAGGATGATTGTTGAACCAGATTCCTTGTGTGCTCGTGTTCTAAGGGCTAAGTATTTCCCCCATGGAGATATCCTAAAGGCGGGACCTAAAGCAGGCTCATCATTTACTTGGCAAAGTATTCTAGCTGGTCTTACTACCTTTAAGCGCGGTTACATCTGGAGAGTGGGCAATGGTGAGCACATTAACATCTGGCAAGATCCTTGGATCCCCTCTAGCCCGGATAGAAAAGTTGTTTCTCAAAGGGGAACTTCCCCTTTTACTATGGTGTCCGAGTTGCTGAATCCTAACACTGGAGATTGGAACAAAAATCGCCATCGTGAGGTCTTCCTGACAGTGGATGTAAACCGAATTTTACAGATCCCAATAAACCATCATGGCTTTGAAGATTTTATCGCTTGGAATGCTACAAAGCATGGTAGATACACAGTTCGCAGTGGCTATCACTTACAATGGAAACACCAATTTGGAGGATCGGCTGGACAGTTGGCTCTCCCTGGTGGTTCGGCTACCAACCCAGTTTGGAAATCATTATGGAAACTAAAGCTTCCTAGCAAGGTGAAAATTTTCGTTTGGCGTGCTCTTCATGGTATTGTTCCTCTAAAATGCATCCTTTCGAATCGCCACATTGGGACTTCTTGTGAATGTCCTATTTGCCACCAGGGGCCCGAAGATATGCAGCACCTGCTGTTTCTTTGCCCTACGGCCAAAGAGCTCTGGCAGTCTCTTGGTCTATCTGCGATAATTGATGTGGCAGTGCAAGCTGACAGGGCTGGGTCGGCTGGTTTGGAGTTCCTGCTTTGTCGACAGGATTCAACTGTCCCGGGGTTGGAAAATATTGGATTAAAGGAAACCATATCGACAACATGCTGGTATCTGTGGTGGATTCGGAGAAGGCGAACGCATCAGGAGTCTATTCCACCTCTGTCTCGATGCAAGATTTCTATCTTGTCTATGGTTGCGAACTCGGCAAAAACAACTAAATCTAGGGTGGGTAATAGTGAAACTAGATGGACTAGACCAGGACCTCGCCAGGTGAAACTCAATGTTGATGCGTCATTCCATGCTGAATCTTTGTCTGGATCCGTTGGAGCAATTCTTCGGGACTATCAGGGTCAGTTTATTGCCGCTAGCTGCAAGTTTCTCTCTAATACGGCATCGGTTGCCATGGCAGAAGCGGTAGCTATGAGGGAAGGGCTTATGTTGGCATGCAGGATGGGATGCAACTCTTTAGTAGCTGAAACAGACTCCATGGAAACTGTTGATGCTTGTTCGGGATCCGAAACTTGGTGGAACGAGACAGCAGCTATCTATGCTGACATAGTTGATCTTGTCACAAATATTGGGTCTGTCCAGTTCAAACATATTCCGAAGGAAGCAAATGAAGTGGCACATGAACTAGCTAGGATTTGTTTTGTTGATAAATCTCTATGTATTTGGGACGATGATCCCCCTAGCTTTGTCATGAGTAGGTTCGTAAACGATATAATGATTATTGAATAAAAGCAGCAAGTTTCAGATGCACTCTTTTCCTTCCAGGGTACCTAAGGGGACTGGAAGGTTTTTAATGAGGCGGCTTGCTAGCTTAATATATGGGGTGGTTTAAAGTTTCAAAAAAAATCAGTCGATTGCTTTTTTTTTTGAATTTTACCATATATATTAAACCAGCAAAGAGTACATGATTACATCGATTACAAAAACAAAACTAAAAGAGACGAGCAAATCTATGAGATCTTCAAGCCATTTCTTCTTCCATGACACAATTTTGTACTTTTCTGAAGGCAACCGTAGAACAACGCCGAATACACCAAACCACAGACCTGTGAATACCAACGAAGATTCTCCCCTTTTAAATTTGAGCCGTGATGCCAAGGCTTTGTGCACGCACGCAGTCATTAAATTAATCAAGCAACATCGGCAAGAGCACCACCACTGATATTCCAGGGACAAATAACCGAACCACTTTGTCGACGTCGTTGGGAGCCGAGAGAACGAATCACCATTGCCGAAGACGTAGTAGCCGGGATAGATATTGCGAGGACAATCCTCCTCGCGGCAACCATGAGAAACACTCCAAGATTGATCTGGCGAAACAAGATCTGAAGAACCATACCTAGACAAACTTAATCTTTCAAAGCCACCATTGACGTCGGGAAGAAGATCTCGCCGTCGAACGAAGCGCGGAAGATCACTTATTGCAGACGATGTCATCTCCATTGACGAAGAAGATAACAACCAAAACCAATCTCTAACATTAAGGAACTTTGTATAGCGCCATGCGCAGGTCCGAGGTCCCCACCCCTCCTAGTGCCAGATCAGCAACTAGAGGAGGCGAGGACCCGTCAATTTTTAGACGAGGGCGACGATGAAGATGCAGATAGCGCCGGAGACGACGGCTAGGGTTGAAACCCTAGGCCGCCGCCTCTCTTTCTTTCTTTTCGCGAACTATAGCCAAGTTTGGTTGAATAAATCAGTCGATTGCTATTTAGACACTGCTCCGAGAGTTAAGTTACATTCTCGTCTCTCAAGTTTCTTGCAAACCTTTCCCCCACAGGCGACCCAACCCTGACAAACACGGCCGGGTAGCCCAACGAGGCCGCGACCTCGGCCTCGAACCCGTGCAGCGTGCCCTTCCCCACGCTACCGTGCCCGCTCCGGTGGCCACCGCCGAACTCTTCGCCGGTCCACACGTGCCTCCACGATCCCCCGTCTGACGTCGGGAAGTAGGCGGTCACCGAGTTCCTGCCCTTGTCCAGCACCGGCACCACCAGCATCTCCGTCCCGACAAGGAACTGCTGGTACGTGAGCTCCTGCACGCGCCGGTCCTCGGGGTAGTGGAGGAAGAGGTGCCGCGCCACGGGGAGGCCCTTCTCTGCCGCCTCCTGCATGTGCAGAAATCGATCGATCACCCGATTAATTGATACTACATCCAAGGTGGATTGAGCATTTACGCGTGATGTGTGTTGTTGTATCATCATGGTTAACTCTACCTTGACGAGCTGGATCCGGTAGAACTCCCAGGCTTTGTAGATCTTCGCGCAGCGCGCGAAATGCGCAAGCGTCCGGCTGTTAGAGTAGAACTGGCAGTTGGATCCGGGCTTGTTCCCCTGAAAATAGATCGATGCGTGGCGGGATCAGCTTGTGTTTTCATCTGAATCATCACCCGCGCGTCCATGCATGATACAGAGTTAGTGCGCGTCACCTCGTGTGTGCGGAAGACGACGGTGAAGGCGTTCACCTCCATCCACCGCATGAGGAGCTCCTCGCTGCGGCGGTAGCGCAGGAGCGGGAGGTCGACGGTGCAGTACCCACCGACGTCGCTGTGGTTGAGCGGGATGCCGGAGAGGCCGCCGCTGAGCAGGCCGACGACGCTGCTCTTGATGCCGTCGTTGGTCTGCCAGCTCACCATCTGGTCCCCTTCCCAGAAGAGCATCGCCCACCGCGAGCTCTCCCTGAACCCCGCCCGCACGAAGAACACCAGCCCCTCCTCCTCCTCTGCCGCCGACTGACCGGACGACTTGGCCTTCCACTCGTCGGCGAACTCCCGGTTGACGCGCGCCCACAGCTCCGGGTACCGGTTGTGCGCCGCGACCGGGCCCTCCCCGGAGTGGAGCCGCGCGTCCAGCGGCAGGCCCTCGCCGAAGTCGGCCATCCAGCCGCTGACGCCTTCCTCCGCCATCCCGCCCAGGATCCCCTTGAACCAGGAGGTCGCCTCCGGGTTGGTGAAGTCCAGCATGGCCACGTCGAACGCCGTGTTGGGCATCATGTACGGCTCGCCGGACTCGTCCCTCACCAGGATCCCCAGCTCCTTGGCCTCCTCGTACAGGTGCTTCCTCGCGTTCCCCTTCTCACGAACCGGGACGAGGCAGGGATTGCAGTACGTCATCGTCCTTACGCCACTGCATCGGAGATCGCGTATGAGGTCCTTCCAGCCGGTATAGTGGTCGTCGTCGACCTCCCAGTTCCACCAAAGCTGCGACCCGATCGCCGTTTTCCTCTGCCCGACCCAATCCTGCAACAAATACGTAATGCGCACTAGTTCAGACTTGAGAATTGGGTTCAGAGTTCAGTGTTTCTCAAGAGCTGCTTCATTTCTCCAGAACAGACCTGCAGCCAGAACGCCGAGACCGGGACGTCGTGGTCTTGCAGCTGGCTCCACACGCGGCGAACGGCGTCCGTGCCGCCCTGCATGCCCACGATCGCGCCGGAAGTGATCCATCGGGGAAGAACCGGAGGCCGTCCCGTCGATCCCGTGTAGCTCGTGATCAGCTCAGTCGGCGAGTCACCCTGCAGTATTCGTCCCTGAACCGTGTTCCCATAAACCTGCAAAATAAACCATGGAATCACTCAATCGTTTGTGCACAGCGAGTCGAGTTGGCCTGTCCGGAGTTCTCCCTTTCAGTTAACTCAGTTCACAGACCTCTGCTCAGACTTGGTCAGAAAAATGCATGTAGGACTACCTGAATTTGCACTCTGTCGGGTTTTGTGAGGTCAAATATGGAGTAATCGTATCCCTCCAGATACAGGGACCTCATCTTGGAGGTCATGTAGAAGGGAGATGGTGCATACGTGGTGCTCCAGTTTCCTCCTGACCTACACAAAACCACCAGGAATTGAAGAACCATGTCGGTATCAAACAAAAAAATTATGATCAGGTTGAATCAAAAGATTCAGTGCAAAAATGCACACATCATCGTCAACAACAACTCCTTGCCTGGCTTTGTCAAAAGAGAATTAACCCACAAACACAAGAAAACTGTGCCGCAAGTAGACAGAACAGTGTCGTTGTCTAGCTGTGAATTCGAAGTGTACACACTACTAGTAGCTCTATAATAATTCAGTTCGTTACACTGACTAATCATCTTAAATACGTGTACGTTTCAAGCTCGTCAATGCATGCTAATACTGAGATATAAACAAGATAAAGTTCCAGTCCAATCGATGCCCAAACTCTTGAATCTGGGTGGTCAAACTTTTGAATCTTTCCCCGCAAAAGTCGACTATGTGAAAATGATGCCAATGTATTCCTTTACCCAAAATAAAAAATAAACATGTAATAGCATGGACTTTATTTCTTATACTGTCCCTCGCATCTTTTTTACTCTGCATATTAGATTTGTCTTAAATTAAATATTTTAAAAATTGATCAAGTTTATAGGAAGAATACTAAAAAAAATAATTATACCAAATCAATGCAATGAAATATGTTTCATGATGGATCGAATGATATTGATTTGGTATTATCAATTTTGGCAGTGTCTAAATTTCATGCGACTTTGATTTACCTAAATTTCAGTCAGTTGCACACAATTACATCTCACGTGCAACTCTCAGTTCAACACGAATCATAGTGCAAATCTAACGACTAAGGAATCTACTAAAAATTAACTAAATCTCAGTCATTTACACAAAGTTGCAAACCATGTGCAACTCTCAAACCAGAAGAAATCGCGATACAAAATCCAACGGCTAAGAAGGCGACTGATATTTAGTTAATTCTCCGTCGACTTAAAATTAGCAATATATAAACTTAGTCGAAGTTTAATTTTTTTGACTTAAACAAGCATAATATGCCAGTAAAAAGAACGGGGAGAGTAAGAATCACACCCAACGTCAAATACTTGCAACAGAAATGTTGAGAAATGATGATGTACCTGTAGCTGACGAGATTGGCTGCAAAAGTAATGGGCTGGTCTCCCCTGCCGATCCCCTGCTCCTGCACAAGAACGGGCACCCTCCTCCCCTTGAACTCCATGCGGCTGAACTGCTCGCCGAAGCCGTAGAACCGCTCGTCGCGCTCGCTCGCGTACGTGAGGAACACCCGGTTGAACTCCTCCGGCAGCGCCTCCTCCTCAGCCGCTGTTGCTTTCTCCACCGGAGCCAGGAGCGCCGAGAGCTCCTCCCTCTGTTTCTTCTTCCTCGTGCTGTTCCTCTGGACGCGCCCCGCCAGGCGCAGGCGCAGGCTTGTCCGTTGGGGCCTTGGAATTGTCATGGCCGCCATCGCGGGGCTTGAAGGGTCGGCGGCGTGGCCGCAGCTCCATTGGTAGTCGGCAATCCTGACGCTGAACCCCACCTGCGTGTCGCTCTTCTCCTCGAGGAGGACCCAGTACCGCGCCGCAAGGACCGGCTTTCCCGCTCGGGCCCTGGCGCGGCGGCCGGCGCGCAGGCCGCAGCAGCACGACGAGGCTGGGTCCGCCTTCTTCGCGGACACGATCCCCGTTATCAACAGCACCGGGAACCGTGTCTGGTCGGACGCTTCGAACGCGGCGCCGCGCAGGGGCTCGGCGCCGGCCTCGACGTCGCAGCGGTAGAAGGCCTTGATCTTGTCCACGCTCTGGCGTTTCGGGACGAGGCCGGCGCGTCCGTCGCGGAGCGCGAACGATCCACGGCACTCGTCGGCCTCGGTGGTGGCGGAGGCCGCCGAGACGAACGCGACGCCTGGGATGGTCTCCCACATCACGCGGCTGCTAGGATCGCCGCCGCCAGAGGAGACGCGTGCCAGAGAGACCGCCCCGCCAAGCGAGGGATCCCAGCGTAGGCGGAATCTGGTGCCGACGGGGTAATCGTGTGCGTGGGCGAGCTTGGAGAACGGGGCGAAGGAGAGGGGCGGCGCCGCATCGCCGTTGCGGAAGGCGGCGGCCGGGACCGCGCGAGGGAACGGGTTGTTGAGGCGCGCGCTGTGCTTCTTCGTGGTATTGGGCTTAGCCGTCGCCGGCGACGGCATGGCGTTGGCGGCCGCGGTGACGGGAGAACTGGAAGGAGCTCGCGCACGGATGCTCTGCTTGTCGTGACGAGCCCGCCATTGGCTGAAATAGATCCTGGAATGAGGGTGATGTAGACGGACAGTGGGCCCAGAGAGCACGCGTTCGTTTTTGACCGACGTGGACTATGTTTTCATTTTTACATGAAAAAATAAATAATCAACGTGAGCAATGAATTATTACTACTCCTGTGATTGTGATCGACAATAAGTAGTACTCCCTTTTACTTTTTTTTGCGCAAGTATTTTTACTAGTATGGTAATGTGTTTCGAAAAAAAGAATACCAGAATCGCGAAATTTGAAGGTTAAGAAATATTCCCTTCGTTCATAAATATAAGATATTTAGGTGTTTAAATGGTGACTAAAATGAGTGTACGTACATATTAAAACATATCTAGATATATGGATACATGTGAATGTCGAAAAAGACTAAAACATCTTACATCTTGGAACGGAGCGAGTACATATAGGACTTTGAATTTCGTCTCCCACTAAATACTACTACATGAATATCTTGTTTTAGTGAGACACACACGGAGTATTATTTAATTTATGATGAGCTAGGAAGAGGATAATTGCTAAGGATAGTCAAAGCACCATAGCAAATTGTTGAATGTTGAGGTAAGGATAATAGCAAAAAAGACACACACGGTCATGCTTAATCTAAGATTCTACCTGATATTCCTTTAGTTAACGGGGAAATTCTCTTCTTCTTTATTTGGTCTGTTTTTTAAGAATCATGTGTCAAGTATATGACCGATAAGTATCAAGAAAAATGCTCAACATACATGTAATCCTACAATTCAAAAATTTAGCAAAATTCTATTTCAAAGATAAATAAATCATGGGGGCAGGTATTGCGTGGAAATTTACCATTGCAAATTTTCCAAAAAAAATATGTCTATTTTTGTGTAAATGAGTCACCGTACAAAAGGATATACTACTATATCAGAAATTGACTTTGGCTCCCAAACTCACATGCTCCTGCCTGATTAAGAAATTCTAAAAACAATAGTAAAACATTTTGAAAAATTCTGAATTTTTTTGGTGATGAACATATACAAGTTTTCGACAAACATGCTAAATTTCGTGGTGAAATGGCACTCGTGGTGTTCGGTGCAAAAAAAAGAAATCACTGACAAAACTAAGATTTACAAATATAGTTTTTCATAGCACTGGTTTTTTTTTTTTTGCACCAAGCACTACGAGCGTCATTTCACCACGAAATTTGGCATGTTTGTAGAAAACTTATACATGTTCATCACCAGTTGTTTTCAGATTTTTTAAAAAAGGTTTACTATTTATTTTTTTGAATTTTGTAATCGGGCAGGAGCAGGTGTGCTCGGGAGCCAAAACGCCTCTCCCCTACTATATGTATTAGTAAGTTACGTAACGACTTCGATATGGCGTTCCGTCTTGGCGTGGCGGCGGAGATGAGTCGCTCTTGGAGGGCGGCGGTGTTCACTGCTGCAGATCTGCGGAAGATGGCGAGGGATCCGGCCGCCTGTTGAAGGATGGGGTGGCGTTGGTCCTAGACCCGGCGTTGAAGAGGCTCAGAGGGCTCCTTCGGTCGGTGTTCTTTATCGGGCATGATCCAGCCTTACGGGGTTAGTGCCTATCGCGGCTCGTTAACACCTCATGGCAAGGGGTTTTTTCAACGTCAAGATGTGGACCAATTGTTGGTGCTCTTCTTCTCCAGCGACGGCGAAAGACGTGGGTGCTTGATAGTTGTGGCGAGCGCGGTATGCAGCAGTACAATCGGTTGTATCCTCCTAGTTTTCTATTACTTGTATTCGTTTCAATTTTGTATTCGTACTATTATCAATGCAAGTAATGTATGCCTACGGGTGTATATCGTCAAAAAAACTTATTTCATTTTGTGAATTCCTCACATGTCACAAAATCGTCATATTTTTCTTACGAAATATTACAATGGTAAATATTATCCATTATCTACTTGCATGATATTTTTGTCATAATTTTTCAGAACTTCCAAATGGTTTACACTGAGTTTTAGTTTATTTTTTACCCAGTTTTAAAAATAACTCTATGTGAATTTCCTTTATAAATCAGATGACTGATGTGAAACTGGCAAGGCATGGCATTGTAGATCAATTGACTTTTCTTCTCCAAGCTAGAGGAGCCGTCCCCAATATAGGTGTGTGTACCTTTCAAGTTTTACAAAAAAAACGACGGGATCTTTTTGTCATGTAAGCATATAGCTGGTCTTATATGCGTGTTGGCTAAACTATTTGTCAACATAGTCCTTTTATCTTCGGAAATCAGTTTTGGGTAGTAGGAGCAGATGATACCACTACCTAAAAACCATATTTCGAAATATCAAAAAAATCCAAAACAAATCTTGGGTGTACATCCGGACATTGTTTGTTGACACACGAAGTTTCACGGAAAAATGACATTTTTTGTGGGTTGTGTAAAAAAGACAAAACACGGTGCTTCAAATAACTTTGTACGAGACATTTTTTGTCTTTTTGCACAATCCACAAAAAATGTCTTTTATTTACGAAACTTTTTGTGGGAACATATAATCTCTGGATGTACACTCAAAAATTTTATTTTGAATTTTTGACATCTTAAAATATAGTTAAAAAACATTTACATAACAGGTGCATCTAGACCCAGTCAAAACACCGTGTCCACTCTTATCATGTGCAAAAAAAAAACTAATATGCATGTAGACAACATGTTAGATAGCTAAAATATCTTATATTTATGCACGGAGGGAGTACAAATTAAGCCGTGCACGCTCAAGCCAGCTTTGGCAACATACTAGAGTACTAGACAAAAAAGCAGACCTGAGGTGTCTAAGGGTCCATTCTACTACTGAAATGATGAATGTAGCTGAAGAAACGCCTGACTGTCAAGGCGACCGGATACAATGAACCTGCTAGCAGAACTTTCCATTCAAGGCATAGCTCGAGGCATTCGGATGACGGGATGAGGGACCTCTTTTAGAGTATTTTCTTGGAATACAGTTCACACCATTTGAATTCAAAGCACCTATTGAAACATATCCTCGGGGTTGCAGTAGAACATCACATATTCGAACATATCCTCAGGGTTGCAGGTTTCTACTCCCTCCGTTCACTTATAACATGTCTAGATATATCCGTATGTGGATAAATGAAAATCATCTAATTTGGAACGGAGGGAGTACATCCCTGTGCCCAGTTACGCACGCATCCTTCGTCTCTAGAGATGCACGGGCACCATCGGTATCCATTCATGAATGCATCAGGACGTATTCCCAGCTCTGTTCACCCTCTGTGACTGTACATTGACTAACGACACATTGACTAACGACATGCTCGCATCTCCCCGTTATCACGGCGACGTTCTGAACGGAGCACCATATGGTTCATGAAACCTGAGCTCTTTTCGGCTCTATCTACCTGTACGTGACTGCAGCAAATATGAGTATATCACACACGTAAACATCGAGGGAAACGCAAGGAAACAATTCAAGCCCGTCGGGTTGACTACTCCCTCCGATCAGAAATGATTGCCACGGGTTTTCAACCACTTCCGATCGGAGAGAGTATTACCTGTCTGATGGCAATGCCTATCACATTAGTAATGAGCAGCAGGCGTCGACCTACTCTGATTCACTCATGAGGTAGAACCACCCGTTCTGAAAGGCTTGTTTCATGTTTGAGCAGTTAAGGTTACCTTCGTTGTGATGAAACCTCGCCAACTAAATCACTAAACTGGAGCAACGCTCAGAAGTGGCGGGAGCTACTAAAAAGTAGCACGAAATCAACTATTGCACCTCATACGATGGATTTGGTAATGTTGGCAGCTGCCTGAGCTACTTCCCCATGATACTGGGGCGTGCCAAAATGAGTTGGTACAACATGTCCATAACACGAAGACACCACCACTCTTGTTAGAAGTATCAGGCGACTGATTCATTTCACCGTTCTAGCCTAGGTTTGCTACTACACTAGCACCAGGACATGTTTGGCATGGAATTGACGTTCGCTAAGTTTGATCTATGTCGAATAGGTGACAAGTTGTGATCTTCTATATCATACACAATGGTCGGCGCTGTTTAACGCTCTCATATGTCAAGGTGCTCTAGGTTGACCATGCTTGCTGCCTTCTGGATCAGCTCCTTCCGATAATCAACCTACAATGGAAAGGTGTTGCGTCAAAGCGGAAATATTGTGTAAACTCGTAAGTAGAAGAGTACTCAGATAGTTCACCGGTTGCTTACCTGAGCACCCATGAGAGATGAGAACACAACATTGGCTTCGGCAGCATCTTCGACCGTTAGCTGCTTCAACAGCCTCTTTTCAGGATTCAGTGTCGTTTCCCATAATTGTAGAGGCATCATCTCACCCAAACCTATTTAACAACCAGGATACAATGATACAGTAAATAGCTGCTATCAAAATAAGAGAAACACATAAACTCATATAGATGCCATGAAAAAACCGTATATACATATTGTATTGTATAAGAATATACAAATATTTTTCTCTATGATTCGTAGTCGATCATTTTTTCTTCATAGTCAGTAATTACTTGGATGGGTTGAAATGCTGTACCTTTGAACCTTTGGGTATTGTAAGAAGCGTTTGATGGAAAGGTGTTAACTAGCTCTTTAAGGTCAGCCTCGTCATAGCAGTAGTGCGCTTGTTTCCCACGCTCAATCTAAGACAAAATGATAAGTACAAACTTAAGATCAACAATTCAGTCCAAATTTCAAGCAAGTGTTGTGGTCATGATCAAACCTTGTAAAGAGGAGGCACACCAACATAGATGCAACCTTCATCGAATAGTGCCCTCTACAAACATAGTATGAGAAAGCAAAGCCCTTTAGTTGTCATCTTACAGCTTACAAGCACTTGCCATCATAATACGTTATGAAAGTTTGCACATAAAGCGCATACTGTTTGGTAGATCAACTATAACAAGCATGTAAATAGAAGTGGTAATTGTGCTTTGCTTACCAGCACATCATCATAAACAGATAAACCTACAGCAAGTGCAATTGATCATATGCAAATAACAACCGAAACCAACCCAACCCAATTCCAGACCAGCTTCGGAGTTTTTTTGCCTGTGGGAGGATGAACCTAGTGGATCTCTGTGACGAGAAGCAACCGTACCCTTATGGAAAAATTAACTCACTCCTGACCCCATTGTCACCCAAATCACAAGCCCCAACAAACAAACCCATAATGACAGACCACATTTTGTACTTCAGGAATATTTTCTTCAGTGACGAGTCCAATGGGTAGGCTAAGAAAAAACCCTAGTTTTCCATGAGCGCGCCCCATAATTCTTTCAGCCTCAAGTAGGGCAAATCAAACCCCATTTTTCATATCAACCGTATTTCAGCCTCAAGTACCCAACCCATAATTCTTTCCATTTCAGGCAAATCAAACCCCATTTTTCAATTATTTACGAAGCCTAGTTGTGCAAGAGTTGGCAGTGGAAACACAAGTACAATCAGTCAACATTCACTTGGCAGATGGGCAATTGGGTATGAGGCCTAGTGGTGGGAGTGAGGGTGTACGCTCCCCACTCACATGGATTTGATCTCTAGGATCTACACGGGTCACGGTGTGGCGTACTTGAATAAAGTACAGAGATGCATGTATGTTTGTGGTAAAGTATGTGCCGACGCTGTGAGGCTCCATGCCTCCACAAAAGTACCTGCCTCAACACCTCTTATGGTAAAACATGAGCTATATCTCCAGTTTGTATATGATCCAAGAATCAAGATAAGAAAGAGTAGAAGTACCTGATATCTAAAGAAGAAAGTGAGGAGAAGAGTCCGGATATGCGCACCATCTACATCAGCATCTGTCAGTATAATTATTTTATGATACCGAAGAGCTTCCTTCTTAAAATCCTCACCCTGAAAGAATATATTAGAGAGAAAACACCAATAGTAACAGAAGTTGAGAAGAAAACAATATGCACCTTCACTCCTAACCCAAGACCAAGAATAAGATTTTGGATCTCTTCGTTTTTGTACATGGCTGCTTCGTCCCTCCTTTCAATGTTGAGAATTTTGCCTCTAAGAAGCAAAATAGCCTGCATCCATGTTTGACTGCATGCTTAGATTTGACTATTTGAGTGAATGTCAGCAATATAATGTGTACGTTGCAAACAAACTTGACATAGAAAACCATATTATGAACATTTATCTCGCATTTCATAGTTAGGATATCTGTCTGCACTATAGCAGTGTAAATAAGGATTAGTCAAATAAAACTTCCTCTGTAAAAGGACACTATATGCCTATAATGATTTATTACACCTAATTTCATTTGGAATCTTGGAATGCTTTTGGAGATAGAACAGATGAGTGAGTATATCTTAGTAATCAATAGATTGGAAAGAACTTTATACCTGAAATTTCCTATCCCGGCCTTGCTTTGCACTACCTCCAGCCGAATCACCTTCAACTATGAAGATTTCTGAATTCATGTGCAATCAGCAAAAGTCAAAGCCTCGAAATAAGATAGCAAATCCACAAAATCATATAACTGGAACTGTCCGAATTAAGAAACTTCCCGTCAAAAGAATGCAAACACTAGATGTATAACAGTCAAATTTATGATGCTAATGTGCACCTAGATATATTGCATAAAGAGATGATGCTAGAGTTTCCCAGTACAAGTGGGAACTCACCGGATTCTGCAGGATTAGAAGATGCACAGTCAGCTAGTTTCCCAGGGAGTGAAGAAGATTTCAAGACACTCTTTGTCCTCACTAACTCTCTAGCCCGCTTGGCAGCCAATGCAGCCTGCAACAGAAAAATATGCCATACAGTGCATCAGAACCCTAATAATTGAGTTCTTGGGCAGGATTTTTTGCTACAGTGATTAATAGGATAAGACGTGTGTGTTTCCCTGTCCTTCCAATCAGAAATTTCCAAAACGTACATGGTAGCCTGTACCATGGGTATTCAGGACTCGAGATGAATCATTTTGGTCATGGCAAAGACTATTGTACCTTGAGAGCATTTAGGGACTTCGTCAGAATTGAATCTAAAACATCTGGATGTAACTCCAAGTACTCAGTTAAATTTTCTTGGACAGATTGTTCAACTATTCTTCGCACTTCTGGATTTCCCAGCCTGGTCTGCAAAAGAAACGAACCAAAAATTCAACACGTCAGGAGAAAATAAATCTTCTGGCTTATCTGTTGAGTTCCATGAAAGGTAGCATTACCTTTGTCTGCCCTTCAAACTCTGGATTAGGGACCTTCACTGAAATAATGCATGTCATTCCTTCCCTTACATGCTCCCCACTCAAACTAATATCTTTATCCTGCAAAAAGCATCATTTGTTTAGACAAATCCCTGACCAAATTACAGATCCATTTATTCAAATTTCCATTCGATGGAACAACTAAGTAAGCATCCCAAGTTCGGACTGAACAAACAATATTAACATACAGCCGTTGCTACAGTCCTTATTAAACACACTTTAACAGACTATTCAGCAGGCTAGAGTTGCAAATATGAAATAAGGTAGCATTTACCAGGGAAGAAGAAAATAAATAGTATGTAGTTATCAATTATAACCTTCATAATCTTTGACTTTTTTGCAAAGCTATTAATTGTTCTTGTCAGTGAAGTTTTCAGTCCCTCGATATGAGTACCACCATCAATAGTACGGATACTGTTGGCATATCCTAGCACTGTATCAGAGTAGGAATCCGTGCACCTGCAAATAGTGACAATTAGTTGTTTCAGAAGAAGGCACGCGACTCGTCTCTACAAACAGAGCAAATGAAATATGACACAAGCTTAAATGACCATGGAACATTGTTTTTGAAAATCAAAATAGCTCCTGATACATGCCAGGAATAAAACTATAAGGGAAGAAAAGAGAAACCCTTAAAACTGTTATTTCTAGATGGTCAGCATCATTTATTTACTTTGGCTAAAGGTCAGATCTGGTGCTGTACACTGAGTAATTGCACCACTGAAGAACATCACAGATACAAATTTACCTTACCAGTACACCGAAAAGCCCAAGCTAATGCTGAAATTTGGACAATATACCAAAACTTCAACACTCGCACTCAGGTCTGCTTCTTTTAAGCCTACACGACTTTTTTTACAACCAAAGAAAGCTCAAGTGCATGCTTGGTTGATGGCCAAACTATGCCACATTTGGTAACTATGGCTTTCCATAGAAAGTGTGGTGAAGATATTGGCCGCCACAACTTTGGCAAAGTTTGAAAAGATACAAACCTGTGACAAGAATAGGCTGAAGAGGAATTGTGGTGTGCCACAACTGCTGTAAAATTAAACAACAGTAGCCACCGACAGATGTCACACTGGGTGATGTTTGGCAATGTGCAGCTATGAACCACTTATGCTGTAAGCACGCCGAACTTTTTGGCTAACTTCTCTAACTTGCGGGCAAAGAAAATAGAGCCACAAGTTAGGTAAGCTTAGCCAAAGAAAAAAGAGTGACAAATGTAGCCATGAGGCTAAGAAAATGTGTGACTACTGACTAGCCATAGTTGTGGCAGTGAACCAAACACTAGGCACTAGCCTGCCTAACTTTCTTAGCCAGGTTGTGACAAACTTTGGCCTCCAACCAAATACACGTAGACTGAAAGAGGTATGAAAACTTGTGCTTTTAAATTGTGCTAACCAGGTCTCGAACTTGTGATATCTTGACTCTGAAACCATATTGGGTTGCACACACTAGCCAGTTCACCTAAAGCTCAAGTTGATGGGGGCAACATAGGTAACATGCTCGTACTCAACTGTCTCAAATATATATGATGACTCCAACAGTATTATTTAATATAGAACTAGGGAGCTATACATTTATTGTATGCCCCAACAAAAGTTTGACATTCATTCATCTATAACCCTAGATGATTTAGTCAAGGCTGTAGATCAGAGCATGTGGTTCATTGTAGCAAGAGGTAGGAAATATCTATCACGGCTATAGCTGTACATTGTGGTATACAAGAATGTCTTTACTGTTTGAAATATGATGTATATGCATTTAATATGCAATCACTAGAGTGCGTCGATCACTGATAATATTTAAAATACAACGTGCAAGAAAAAAATCATCTTAATTACTACATGAATACAGGGGAGGGATTTGGGATGCATTTAATTAATATTCCGTATCTACAACCAAAATAGATTTTAAAAATGTGATCAAAGTTTAGGAATGTAAAGGGAATTGACACATGCAGCATAGGTGTAGCTGGGTTTTAATAAAAAAATGACGAACTCAACAAAGTTTGTAGATCAACACATTGGTCTACAGAAGGGTAAATAGGAAGATGAATATGCAGGTAACAAGAAATTGGCAACCAGATACTTTACCAATCATTTAGCACATCAGATGAGTTATGCAAGATAAATGAAGATAACTGTGATTGACACTTTATAAAAAAACTGTAATTGACACCAACCAAATATAAATCCAAAAACGATAGTGATTTGTAATCCAAAATTTGGCAGAAAATTTCAGGAAAGATACAGTCATTCAGTTTGCTATTTCTAATAGTAAAAACAATATAAAAAATTAGGAAAGAAAACAGCATGTATAACTAGAAAAGATAGCCAACAAATTGTCAATATCTTCAATCAGATAAACAACCGTTGTTTGCTAACAGAACATGGAGCAAAACGATGTAAAATATAAGCAAGTTCAGTGCATAACACAGTGGTACTTTTAACTTTCCATGTCAATTTTCTTTTCTTTGCGAATTTCAAGCCAAATACAACTTACCACTGAAGAGAGACATCAACAATTATTCCATCCAATTCCTTTCTGAATGCTATTGGGTCGTGAAGGGGTTTCTAGGAAAAAAGCATACACAAGGAATAGTGTTAGGGTTGTTATGATAGTATAATTTGCAGATTGTTATATGCAGTAGAAGTAGCCTCCAATCTGATGTCTGCGTAGTACCAACATTTACGCTGTTGGCCTTTTTTGGAATTAGCTAATGTTAGTGGCTTCAATGGATTATTAAAGGTCGTGTGATGGCAGAAAATAACCATGAAAAATATAGATCATTAAGATTTCTAAAATTTCATATAAAGAAGGCAAGAGATCAGTTCAGTCTATGCACATCTGACACTTCTTTCACGCAATCTAGCATTTCTGATTAGCAACAGGATACACGTAGAGGGTACATGTTGCGGGACAAACCTTGTCCGTGTTCAACCAGGCAACATATTCAACCAGACCACCAGCATAACAGTATTCATTGTGTTGAACCTGTGCATCGTCTTCTTCCTTTGTCAATGTTATTGTCAGCTGGCATTGAGAGAACAGTATAATGAGAAACCAGAGGTCTACCTTTAAGCATAACATGTATCGCATGAAAGTTGTGCATGCAAACCAGCTTAAAAAAAGAAGATAATTAAAAATGCACACAAATAATGACAAGATGTACAAAACCAAACTACCCAATTGCAATTTGCAACCCTCATTGAATTTGAAAAGGACACAAAATTTAATTAAAAAATCGACAGATGATACAGGTAAAATTGAACAGAAATTTTAATCAACTTTCATGCATGTAAGTCATGAGAGAATAGCAAACATTTGATTTAAGCATCTGGTCAAAATTTAACTCAAAATTTCCATTGTAACAAATATTTCATTTTTCTCTCTGTTGTTTAGTGGTTTTCTCATCAGCAGTAGTGTAACAGCTCCACTGATACCCACAATTAGCTACTGCAGTCTTCACAACATATAGCATCATATCTCCAACAAAAGATTTTATGATGCAGAATGCCTTCTAAGCACAGAAGTCCAACGATATGTAATATGATTCTCTTGACTCTGAATAGAAACAGGAAGTGAATCACATCCTTGGTAATGACAAATACCAACAGATGTTTCATAAAATCTTGCTAGGAAAGAAAAGGATTAAAAAGATGTCCCCATGTAAGACAACACTAAAGTCTACCTAACAAGGTAAGTTACGCCAGTAATCTGATAACCAAGGTGTGTTAGCCTGACAGAGCAAGCATGATTCATTAATCAGGGAGGCAACAAACAAAAGAAGGAAATAATCACAATCATACCTCAGGATTTAAAAAAGCAAGCTCGCGGATGCGACTAGAGATTGTACTGTAGTCAAAGTCAATTGTGGTGGTAAATACTACAAAACAATGATTAAGCATTGGGTCAACACACCATACAAATAACGCTAAAACCGGAAAACTTTCTCTCATCAAAATAAAAGCATACTTTCTTTGTCGGGCCAAAATCTGATGCATGAGCCCTGACGAGAACTTGATTCGTCAGGCAGTGTGGTACTACTTAGCTTTGTCAGTGGTTTTCCACGAGAATAGTTTTGCCGGTATTCCTTTCCATCACGGCAAACAGTAACTTCTAGTGCCTGACATTGTAATATCATGAAAATGACAATTAATTGCACATCAATTGCAGAAATGTGTATGAGTAGCATATCCAAAACATGTTATCACTGTGATGAGATTTCTAGTAGGTTCATGGTTCAGGTCCTCATTCTCTTCTTAGAATGGAATAAGTACATAGTTCATACTACTATTCTAGTTTTATTTTCAAGGTCATCAAGCAACTAAGTTACTATGTACTGCGTTCCACTTTACAGACAAGCTAATTAACAACTAAGCTCAGAATATTTTCATGTGCATGCTTACTAGTAACATCAGTGTAATGCATTTTTACGAGAACATGTTATAAAAACAGAGATTTCCCTGTACTGCACCTGCACCATTATTACAATTCCTTAGTGCAGCGCATATCAACCCCCTTGGCAGTCATGTGTGTCCTCGACGGATCTCGCGTGGTTGCTCACCCTCCCTAGCCCAGCAAGGCGACCGTATTGGTGATTTTTTTTTTTTGTCTAGAACCATATGTGGTATTGCATGGCGGCTGCTTGTATTCAGCATTCTCGCCACCCTGTGGATCAAACCGCCACTTCTGCTATCCTATTCCAACATGCCTCATCACTAAGGATGGAGCTTGCTCGTCCTGGGCAGATTTATCGATATACATAGGTTTTTTGTGGCTTTATACCGCTACTACTCAAACATGCCCTTAAGGGAATTTCTAAATAGCATATATGTGAATTTACCTATTATGTTTTTTCTGGTTTGAGGGGTACGATCGTTATTAGACTTAGTCCATGGAATGCTAATATTCGTAGACAAATAATAAATCAAAAGCGTGAGAAGGCTTGAGATGAATTGTTTGATGTAGAGAGAATTTATCTTCCACCCAATGGATCATGATTTTGCTTAGAGAGGACTGCAATTTTCTCGAATATTTACAATTCCTACTTTTTTTTAATGCATATACAATTCGTATTCAATAAGGTGAAAACAAGAACCTCTGATAAAGCATTAACAACTGATAGGCCAACACCATGCAGCCCTCCAGCAACACTGTAGCTACTTGTTGAGCCTCCAAATTTGCCACCGGCATGCATTAACTGCACGATCAAAAGAAAAATTTTACAAGATGGAACATGGAAGTTGTTCAGCATTTAGACATGTCAATTGTTGATCACCCAAAAGAAAATTCTAGTGCTGCCATATGGCAAGCACCTTACAAGGCCATGTTGATGCACACGGCAATACAAATGTACTGAAACGTTTCTACAATATATGGGCATGCACTTATAGTAAGTAACAGCACACAATCATCATGTCAAGGTATCGGCTTAGAACCTAAACAACTGCAGAGGTACCATATGTCAGGGTTATTCATTCCAGAATATGATCTTACAAGTAAAATTTACTAGGATTGGGGTCAGGGTAGCTGGAAAATGCAATAAACAGTCTTGTTGAATGAATAGAGTTAGCCATACCGTTAAGACAGTCTCCACGCATGATTTCTTCGTCTGGGGGTGTATATCTGTAGGTATCTGAAGTATATCCAGGATTTAGTAGTAATTTTATATAACACGTAAGGAGATAATCATGATAATATGTTGCATGTTAATTACTCAAAAGTTTGTAAATCTCAACCGTCAAGAATCAAGCAAAACCAAAATTACAAATTATAAGAAGCAAAACAAAATGGTAATAGAGATGTTCAATTAACAAAGCACTATTGGTGGCATACAAAATAGTGTGCCACATGCCCACGTATGCAGCATGCATGTTGAAGCTCATCCAACAATCCAGGACAGGGTATCAGCCAAGGATAGCAGTGGCACGGAATAGAGTCCAAGCAGAGGCAGGAAAATATAGTCAAATAGTTGCAGCAATTCGAAGGGAGATCAGACAAGGAACTCTTTAGCGAGAAACATACTCGCACAGGGAGAGCTAGCCGGTGCAAGCATCATCCAGTCAGCAGTAGGACTAAGAGTTGCTAGTCAAGAGGAGTCCGGTTGGGATCAGAAATCAAATAGTTACAGTGTTAAGGATCCTTCTAGTTCAAATACCAAAGAGAACTGTGTTAAAAGTGTAATTACAGAGATTATTTTGCACACATCAATCATCGTTTTGTTTACTTCAATGATGACTTGCTTGGCGTGTCAAATCCGTACTAAAAGCAAAATAAATCTTACAGGTGAATATGATATAAATGCTTTGTTAAACTTCTATTTTGATTCGCCTACAAGTAGGTTTACTCACTAAGTCACTATAACAGTAACTAGTACAGCAGCTCGAAACTGAATTCTAATAGTCACATTGTTCACCGAACTTGTAAAAGCATTAAGCATTCAGGAAGTTTTCCTTGGATTTTAGGAGCTACATACCCCACGGCCGTTGTCTGTTACACTAACTGAATTGTCATCATGAAGGACTACATTAATCTCAGTAGCATAACCTGCTTGAGCTTCATCCACAGCATTATCCAATATTTCATAAACCTAAATTACACAGAACAGAATGATGATCAGCCAAGAAACAAAATGGAACACGTAGAAACATGGAAAAAAACAAAAGCATAATCTGTTGCAATATACCAGATGATGCAATCCACGTGGTCCTGTACTGCCTATGTACATACCAGGCCTTTTGCGAACTCCATCTAGCGCTTCTAAGACCTGCAAATTAGCCATTTAGTATAAACAAATATCAAGCCAATGAGCAATTTGTTCACATTTCACAAATAAAAGTTAATGGTGGCACACAGGAGAAACACATCAGGAAGCTGTGCATGGATGCATATTGTCCTTCTTTTTCTTTCTTTCTGATGAAAACGTTAGCAAGCTCTATGCTACACTCAATAGACGATTCCATTAACTGAAAATCTACCAGATTGATGAATTAACTACGTTTTGCTGGGCTTTTACAGTTAATATACAGTACATAATAAATGTTTTTGTGTTCGAGGGCCACTTAGAAATATCATATGCCTTGGCAATAGCATTTGCTAAATTCTCAGGAAAACGAAGTAGGAGACAGAGCCTACTTGTAGCAAACGAGTATTCTTAACTCCTTTAGCTCAGGTTCATAAATCACCATGTAAGTATGAAATCCGTAATATGCACTAAAATAGATAAAAGTATAAACCACTTTACATGATGTAAAATTATATGTGCATTGGTAAAAACAATGTCAAGTCAAAACAATCTACTTGCGGCTTTAAGTAGGATATCAACCAAAAGGAAGACCCTACAAAAAAAAGCTCCACAGCATCACTGTATCGACTAAAATGGTTGTACGGTTACCTCCCCCTAGGAAATGAGCACACGGTTACCTCAATTAATTTATCTAACATTCACGTGTACACCCACGTGACCTGGTGAGAACTATGATAAGAACATATGTCTAAGATTGCAAAGCTGCATGGCGCTGATTAACCTCGCTCCTGCCGTGCCTACCCCTTACATACTTGCACGCGTTTGCACTTTGCACTGCCCAGCGTCTACCCCGCTCCCCGCATCGCCCAATAGTGCACATGCCGTTTCAAATCCGAGACATATATTTCAACTACTTGCACCCGGACTACGAATTGACCCCTTATATAGCAAGGGAAGGCGCGTATGAGAAGGGAATCACCTGGACGTTTGCGGCGGTGTACTCCCCGGGGACCCGCTTTTCCTGCATCGCATCGGACGCTGCCGTGGAGGCCATGAAAGCCCTCGCCGCGACCCCATTCCGCTGCGGGGGCGCCGCCGCCGCCACAACCCTAGAGGGAAAAACACGCGCCGAAAAACACCACCAAATCAGCATCCAAACCGCTCCAACTGAAGGAATCTTCCTAACCGAGAGGCGTAGAGGGAAGGATGAAGCGGGCAAGGAGGCACCTGGGTCTGAAGAGGATTCGGGCGGAGGGGGAGGGCGGCGGGAGCAGCCGGGAGAGGGCAGGTGCGGTGGAGAGGAGGCGGCGGAGGAGGAGGCGGAGGTGGGGTGGGGGAGGCGACGGCCGGAGGAGGAGCGCCATTGGCGGCGGCGGCGAGGTCGCGTCGTGTCCGCCTCGCTTCTGGCTGGGGTTGCTGCTGCTGTTGCTCGCTTGTTTTTTTTTTTTTTGAGCGTATGCTGTTGCTCGCTTGTGGTGGGGGAAAAATGGGAAGAGGCCAGGAGGAGGGTTTAGACGGGGTGGGACGGAAGGATGAGGCAACACGGAGCTCGAGGAGGGTTTTACGAAGGGAACGGCCCAATCCCCCAACAAAAGAGGAGTTTATTGGGCTGTCGTTCGGCCTGGCCTGGACGGTGGGCACTTGTGGTTCTGCCTCGGGCCTGTTCGAGATTCTCGGATGCAAGTTGTGAATTCTCTCTAACAAAAAAAGGGCTACAAAACTTCCAGGACGCCAGGACGGCCACCCTGACATGTTCCTGCCCCCACAACATTGATGTCTGAGGGAGGAACATGAATATGAGCAAACCACCAATTATGGGGTAAGCTTGAAAATGCTTCATCTCATATTAGTAAGGATGATTAAGTTGTAGATGATTTTTCATATGAGTCCTCCTAGATTGAGGTGGCTAGCAGAAAAAAAAAGTAAGAGGAAACTTGATTTTAACCTTAATAAATGATAGGTTTCATTTGAATTCTAGACTCTAGAGGTCTAAATAGACCTGATAAGCTTTATAGAGCTGGGGAGCTCATTAGAAAACATCTCTCGGGTTTAACTAGTTTCTCTGGAAAAAAAGATGACTTTACTGTCATGCAACTTCAAACCTTGAATAACCAAAACATGTACACATGGAACTAGTTACCAGCTGTTGGCACTGCTAGTGGTATACTGGTTGGTGTCAATATTGACTTGTTTGAGGTCTTGAATGTTAACATTCATAAATATTGTGTTGCTTGTTCTCTTAAGAATAAGAAAGAAAGATAACCGCTCACTTCTTTCCCTCTCCCCTCTCTCCTCTCCCTTCCGTTTGAGAGTCCGCCGGCCTCGCGGCCCAGATCCGGCCGCTCCCGTCGCCGGCGTTCGCGCTGGTCGACGTCGAGCTGGTCCTGGATGCTGGGTCCTTCTGTATAGCAGTAGTTTAGGCCGTAGTTTCGGCGAGTTGTCCTCTGAGGCGCTTGGCGTTTTGCCTCTTTTCTTGCCCCGAAGGTCTTCGTCTCCGGCGTCTTGGCGCGGCGTCGAGCTCGCTGTGGTGTTTCTCCTCGTCGAGCCTCCATGGTGGGGGGTGGTCGGTGGAGGTGAATCACGGCGGCCTTCTTCAATAATTGCGTCTGGTTCCTTGGTCTGTGGTTTCCCCTTTTGCTCCTGGCCGGCCTCGGTGGCGAGGGGGAGGAGAAGCGGGATGCAGGGCTGGGGAAGCTTTGCGGCTATCCCGGCGGTGAGACGGACGCACCGTCGGAGTGCTAGGTCCTGGCGTCTTCTGGAGCTCCATGGAGGAGATCAGGTTCGTCACTGGCTTCGCGCCGCTTCCTTCTGTTGGCGTGCCGTGCTTGGTGGTGGTTCTTCCATGATGGTTTTGCTCCGGCCGGCCGTGGCGGCGAGGGGAGCGGGCGCATGGAGATGGGTTGATGACGGCGGCTGGGCTAGGCGAAGCAGAGCTGGCGGGAAGATGGGCGGATTGGGGAGGATGGTGCTACGGCCGGATGCGTTCAACGTTCTGGGTCTTCGTCGCGTGGCGGCGGGCGGGTCTGCGGCCATCTACAGCGAGTGGAGGTGCCTTCTCCCCGGAGGTCGATGGTACGGCGGCTCTGGCGACGCCTAGAGTTTGGGGAAAGAGGAGGTGGATCCGATTGTAATTCTTCACAGTTGACTCGGGGGGCTTGGTGCACTTTGCAGGGTCTTTTTGTAATTTTCTTTCTTTCCAGGACCTGGCTGTAATTTGTACTGAGTTTTCTGATTTTAAGTATCGGATCCTTTCAAAAAAAAAAAGAATAAGAAAGATACAGTAAATTGGATTTTGTCTCATTAGTCTCATTTTGATTGGTGGGGAATTCAATTTAGTTAGAAAGAGCAACGAAAAAAGCTCATGTGTGGTTAACCAACACTGAGTTAATTACTTAATTTGTTTAATGACTGGATTAATAAATTCGGTATGTTGGAGTTAAAATGTGCTGGTAGGATGTATACATGTAGTAACAATCAGGACAATGCTTAATGGCAACCCTATCTAGGTCTTTGTTTCTACTTGCTGGGATAATTTATATCCTTCCCCAAGCCGTTGCCGGCCCTAAATGGGCCCTAGGCCCAGCCGAGCTAGGGTTGGGGAGGGGCGCCTCCCTCCTTACCCTAGCCGCCGCCGTCAACTTTGCTCGGAGGCCAAGCAATGTGGGGTGGCTACCCTAGATGGGCCTTCTGGCCCATCTGGTTGCCCCCACTTGGGTCTAACCCAGTGGGTCAGCCCATCACATGGATCCCTCCGGTATATTTTAGAACTTTCCAGATTTTTTGGACCCTTCTAAAGGTCTAACGTGACAAAAAAAATTCTTCGAATGTAAAATGTTAAAATTGTTTCTACAATGTGCAATCAGGGAACAAAACCTTATAATGCTCAACATCGTCAACTTAAAAAAAATCACTTTTGCTAGCTCTCGGCTATTGAGAAATCTATTAGCGCTTGGTCCATCCTAGTGCAGAGAGAGAGAGAGGAGTACGACGAAGGATGGAGCGAGCTGGAGCCGCGACCAATACGGCCGGCTGATGACTCCCAAGTGCAGGAGATCAATTGTAGTACCTTTCGAATAGAAAAGGTTGTCGAACCCACGAGGAGCTGAAGGTATTGGTTATTAGAAATGATAAATAGACAATAAAAGATGCAAGTGTTTTTGGTATTTTCGATTGTATAATTGCAAGACAGTGACAATGCAGCAAATAAATGGTAACAAGTAAAAGCTCTCAAAGAGAGAGAAAGCCCAATCCTCTATGTGTAAGAGGACAAGCTCAAGTGATGTGTAACTTATATGTGGAAAACGTTCTCGAGGACAGCATGGATATTGCTAGGCATATAGATTTATTAAACAACACGTTGAATATCTTGTCTAGTTTTAATCTTCTTCGGACGGAGCTATTATTAGGTACAGCTAAATAAATAGACTAAACCCCTTATGATGGATCATGTGGCCAATTAAATGACAGCACAAGAATTATTAAGATATAAAATCCCACCATAGCATCACGCTCTAGGTCCCCGATACTAATACCCCGTAAAGTAACTTAATGATTCGGTCTCAGGCTTTCGTGTCCTCCCAAGTCTCCCTCACGCCATTACACTACGGTGTTCTCCTATGAGCCCATATAGGTGAAGTGTTGTGCAGTCGACGTTCGCACAACACCATCATAGAATCACACAAAAAGATAAACACTAGACAAAATACCAACACATGTCATATATAAATCATTGCCAATTCATCCTATGCCCTCAGGAACATACGGGAACTACTCACAACGTGCAAACATGGTGATATTCAGTGGCATAAGTGGTACAACACAATCTGAAAATATAACTTCACCACCAAATAATGACAAGTACTCAATCACAAACATGAATAGTAGCACAAGACAAGTATCTAAGGTATAGCAACTCTCAAACTACGAGGGGGACGGAGTGGATCACGGAGATGATGATGGAGATGGTGCTGGTCTTGGTGATGGTGATGATGTAGAGGCCTCCTCCCACGCCAAGGAGGAGAGGTGATGACGATGACGATGATTTCCCCCTTCTCCGGAGCTCCGGAGCAGCAGGATCTGATCCCCCTCGGAGGGAATCAGGAGTTTTGCCGCCGCCGCGACCTCGGATAGTCTCGTAAAAATTAGGGCGTTTCTTTTCGGGCGAGACGGAGACCTCGTTAAAAAGCCCCAGGCGAGGAAGTGCCCGAGGCTCCATTTGGTGGGTCCCACGCGGTCAGGGAATCTGGCCACGTGGGCCCACCCATTTTGGGCCTCGTGGCCTTCTTCGCTTGCTTCTTCTTCCCTCTGGTGTTTTCCCGAAGAAAAACCAGCTGTGCAATTTTCCTTTTATTAATTGGGCCTTCGTAGCTCCTGAAACAATAAAAACACGAAAAAGGAGGTTTTCTGCCTCCCAGAAATTAAATACTAAAAATAGGGACTTTGTAGGAAAGTCCCCTAAATCATCTAAAACATGTAAAAACAATGATATAATTATGCAAATAACATCCTAATATGGTGGTATAAGTGGTATAGATGATGATATAAAATGCACGTATCACCGGCTGCGGCGGAGGCGAGTAAGAACTTAACTTTGGGAGTAGGGGTACCGAGGCGGAGGAGAAGACGCCGTAGAATCGCCGAACTTAGAGGGTTGACCAGGGATGGCGTTGGACCGACAGAGGAGGAGATTGGGAAGGCAGAGTGCCGGCCGTGGGCGGGGAAGATGGCGGTCAGCCTAGCGATGGCTGCGGGGATCACCTGAGAGGAAGAAAGGGTGGCGACGAGTCGACCTAGAGCTATCTCATTTCTCGGTTGCCCTAGGCGCGTCCTTAAAAATAGCGAATTTTTATGATAGCCGCGTCCAGTTTCCTGCCTTAGGGCGTCTCCAATGCTTATTTCTAACTTGGGTCATAAGCTGGGTCCCATAGTATGTGCTATAGCAAACTGAATTTCTCACGATGCTTAAGTACCAGATGGGCTTTAAGCTGGAGCCCACCTGACAGATTTCTTTTATTTTTTGCCCAACCGCCGGTTGTTTCGTCGCACGAAGTCAATCCCCACAATCCCCAAATCCCTCCGCTCTCTCGACTAAAACGGCGACGAACATGGCGACGGCCTCGTCGTCGTGGCCCTCTGATTCGACCCCTCCACGCTCAACGTTGGGCGAGGTGGCCCTCGTCGCGACCGCTGGTCTCGGCCGCCTCCGCGCTGGCCGGTACGCATGGCAGGCCTCATCGCGGCCGTCGATCTCGGCCGCCTCCGCGCTGGCCGGTGGGCGTGGCAGCCTTCATCGAGTCTTGCTAGCCTATGTCTTCCTTCCATTCAACCTCAAGCATCCGATGGGAGCAGCACGTGCCTGTGAAAGTGCATGTGTTGCCCCATGCGTGGTTTTGGTAATTAATGACAATCCTTATGGACTAATGTTTGCATTGAGATATTCTTGTAGATCTTGTCCATAGGAAAAGATTGGAGTTCATGTGTTGGACTCTAGAAGATTACATGATGGTCAATGCTCTATTCAAGGGTTTATATGAAGAATGGTCATGTGTAGAGTTGAGCATATTGCAAATATGTCTTGAAGGATTCAAGACATCATCTTTGTGAAACGGAGCTTAGCGAGGCTCTCCCATAATGGAGTATGGGGGAGCATTTGGAGAAGTCTTCATCAAGCATGTGCTAGCAAGCACAATCAAGAAAGGTGTTTCAACTTGAGGGAGTCAAGATCGTCATCTAGCTCAAGTGGAATGCTGATACGTCCCAAACATATCTATAATTTTTGATGTTCCATGCATGTTTTATGTCAATTGGCACATGTTTTATATACACTTTATATCATATTATGACATTTATTGGATTAACCTACTAATAGTTGCCAAAGTGCAAAATCTTCTTGTTTTCCTATTTGTTGTGTAGGAATTATCAAAAATACAAAAGGAAACCTTGTTGGAGTCAAATTGGGATTTTCCTGAAATCTGTCTGAGAACTTTTTACGGAGATTGTCAGTTTGACCCTCGAAGATGGCGTCCAATGGAAATTAAAGAGAAAGTTGTCACAATTTTCCATACGAAGATTTTAAGCCCGAGATCAGCCCAATCGGAGTTCGGACGCGGCCTGTAGGCCCGTTTTGGTGGAACCCTAAAAGGGGGTGACGGAAATCCGAGAGTCCATATAAAGAAGGAAACCCTAGGTCGTGAAGGGCACCAAAAGCCACGAATTTTCCTCCTCTTGGCAGCCGCCAAGGAGGGGGAGGAGCTCCTCCATTGCTGCACCATCACCAAGGAAGAAGAAGGGGGGCCAAGGGCCGCCGCCGCTCGCCGCTGCCGCGCCGTGGCTGCTGCGGGCCGCCGCCTCCACTCCGGGCTGCACCTCTTCATCAACCTCTCCATCAAGTGTGCTCACCATGACCATGTGTGAGTAGTTTTCACCGAGGCTGAGGGCTCTACCGGTAGCTATGTGGTTCATCTCTCTCTCCCATGGTGTGATCTTTATGTGATCATGAGCTTTGTAATCTAGTTGGATCCATGGATGTTACTCTTCGTTATCTTATGAATTATGCTACTTGAGTGGTTTTATTAATGTAAACTCCGGAGTCACCTTTGTCCCATGGTGCGAAGTTGACAGTGTGCGTACCGTGTGTGACTCTTAGGCTAAAGATTACATGAATACTTATCATGAGTTATTATTTGTGTTGGATGTCTCTATGAAATTGTGGTGTTTGTCTAGTACTATTTTGGGGCGCTCTTAGTGACATTGGGGTTCCCTAGATGTGGAATGCAACTTTAAGGTGTGCTTTTATAGCCCTACGCAGTGGATTGGTGTTCGTTATCCAACAAGGGAATAGCTCAGAGTAGCATAGTGAAGAGGAAATATCTATGTATTTAATTATATTATTATTGTTGAGAGTGTCCACTAGTGAAAGTATGATCCCTAGGCCTTATTTCCAAGCATTGAAACACCGTTTGCTCTCATTTTGTCTCATGTTTGCTTGCTGCCATTTTTATTTCAGATTGCAATTACCACTTATAATCATCCATATTACTTGCATTTCACTATCTCTTCGCCGAACTAGTGCACCTATACATCTGACAAGTGTATTAGGTGTGTTGGGGACACAAGAGACTTCTTGTATCTTAATTGCAGGTTGCTTGAGAGGGATATCTTTGACCTCTACCTCCCTGAGTTCGATAAACCTTGGGTGATTCACTTAAGGGAAACTTGCTGCTGTTCTACAAACCTCTGCACTTGGAGGCCCAACACTGTCTACAAGAATAGAAGCGTGCGTAGACATCAAGCTATTTTCTGGCGCCGTTGCCGGGGAGGTAAGGTAAAAGGTACTCACATCCTCCAGCTACTTAGCTATTTTCTAGCACTGTTGCTGACGTGTGAGTGCTTGAAGGTATTTCCTTTAGATTCTGCAGTTATATCTTTTTGTTTCTTGTTTTTATTTCACTAGTTAGGCTTAATGGAAAACAACAAAAAAATTAGAGATCTTTATGAAATTTATATTGAGTTAGGACATGATGTTTTGAAGAGAAAATTAAAAAATCTATGGAAAATGTTTGCATAATGTGTAGCAATGTTATTACATAAATTCTTTGAACACCATTATTGCTAATGCTATGGAAAAGTCTAAGCTTGGGGAAGCTGGTTTTGATGAATATGGTATTTTTAGTCCCCCAAGTTTTGAGGAGAAAATTTCTTTGATGATACTTTGCCTCCAATTTATGATGATTATAATCATTGTGATGTTTTCAGTCCACCTACTATTGAGGATATAGTTTATGTTGATTATGATATGCCTCCTATTTATGATGATTACAATGATGGATGTGATAGTTTTACTCCCACTATTACTAATGAAACTGTTTTTACTTATGTGGAGAGTATTGATACTTTTATGCATATGGATCATGGTAAGAATGTTTCATGTGATGGTTATATTGTGGATTTTATCAATGATGCTACTGAAAGTTTTTATGAGAGAGGGAGACATGACTTCATATACCACAATAATATTAAGTCTCCTCTCTTTTTGTTGAAAATTTTGAAGTTGCACTTGCTTTGCCTTCCTATGCTAGTCACTTTGTGCTTTATTGATTTATTTTCTTACAAGATCCCAATGCATAGGAAGTGGGTTAGACTTAAATGTGTTTCACATTTTTCTCTTGATGCTCTCTTTTGCATTTCAATTCTTGTTCCTATGTGAGCATCATTAAAACTATCATGGCTGTCCAGAAAACAGATTCCTAAGCTTCACTGCGAAAAATGTTAAAAATCACAGAAAAGGAATTTTGACCTGAAATTTTACGACAGCAATCTTCAGTTATTAATACACATTTCATTAGTTCAAAATTTTCTGATTTGAGCAACGTAAGTGCCTCTGAAAATTCACTCTTTACGGGCTGTCCAGTTTTTGACAGATTCTGTCTTTATTTTGCATTACTCTCATTACTTGTGTTTTGTGTAGTTCTATTGATCAAAGGGCAATGCACAACCATAGTAACAGTAGCTAATGTTTAGAATCAACTCATGATATGTCTTTGCTGTACCTATGAGGATTTAATTTATGGAGACACTAACCCCTCTAATCAAGTTTTATGTTGAGTTTTGTGTAAAGAGAATTTTTCAAGTGGAAGAGTTGAGGGTGATGAACAAAGATCAAGAGGGACAACCACTCAAGCTTGGGGATGTTACCCCTAGACTCACCCAACATATATCAAATAAGTACAAGAATTCAAGCTTGGGGATGCCAAGCCACCTCACTCCAACCATCTTGATAACAAGTAAGTAAGCCTAGCTACATGGCTATAAAGAAAGCGCTTTACGGGAGGCAACCCGGTTGTTTTTATTTTCTTTGTGTCCTCTTGCTGTAACAAGAGACTTAGTTTTAGTTTAGTTTCTAGAATTTTTAATAAAGTGCCAAGTTTTACTCATTTTGGTTTGAAGAAGTTGCTTATAGCGTTCGGAGATTTTATTCCTGCACGAATCTGTGCACGGTATGATTTTTAATTCTTATTCTGTAACTCCGAATGAGCTCATATTTGAACTGTAGTGCAACTTTTCATCCTCTGTATGCATGAATTTTTCGGAATTTTTCGACAAAGTTAAGTAGGGTAGAAAAATACGTTTTGCTGCTGCTGTTTTTCTGGACAGATTCTGTCCCATTTTGTTTGATGCATGCTTAGAACTTTTAACTTGAACTTTTTGATCCAATTGAGTTTATGAGTAGGCATACAACATTATACACTTTCTGGACATCATATGAATTTTTGTCAAGGATTATATGCAGCAAGAAATCTATTTGTTTATCACTACTAATGCACCCCACAGAAAAGAAATGGGAGAAACGGTGTTTTGAAGTTTTTTCACAGGGATTAGAGGAGATGCACCAAGAGCTATCCAAGGATGGTGAAGACCATAAGCTTGGGGATGTGAAGACAACCCCACTGGACCTACACACTCTCGGTTTGCACACGTCTAACTTCTGTTTTTCGATCGAAACACTTTATCGCATAAACTTGGAGCGTCTTTTTGTTTGTTTTGGTTTGATTTTTATTTTGTGAGACCACCACACTATCATTTATATATGAGAGAGCTACTGGAAATTTGGGTTGAATTATGTTGGATGCTATTATTAGATTGGGAAAAGGGATGTTGGAGTTGATTTTAAAAGATACATATAGTTGCATGATTCATGAGCTTGTTAATGAGTAATAATTTGCAAGTATTTTATCAAGAGCTATCTTTTATTCATGTTTTGATGCTGAATGTTATTTACTTTGTTTAACATGGATTGGTTAGTTCTATGGACACTCATGCATGCATTTAGATGGTCAACTTTCTCCCTCTTGCTAGCCCAAAAATTCCAACAAGTAAAAACTTGTTTCCAACACCTTCAACCAAAGTTTTTCCAGTGAGTCCACCATATCTACCTATTAGCTTTATGCTATTCCGAGTATGTTTATCATGATATTTGTGTTATCTATACCTCTGAATGAAAATGCTTATGTTGTTGATTGTTATGGGAAAAGTTGGTTATAGAGCTCTCTCGAACTTGATGCACACTTTACTTTCATTGCATAAATAAAACATGACCCATTGTGATTAAAATTATGATGTTGTGGGCTTGACAAATGTCTTTGGTTGAGAGTTAGCTCATATGTGCTGTCACATGGCAAGCTTTCAACATGCACTTCATTTCATTTAGTTGATATCATGTACTTTTGTTTATGGATGCTTACCATGGGTGAAATAAATGTGGAAATGAAGTGAGTTTAAATGAGTTTGTATAAATGGTTAGAGAGACGCCTGGGCCGCTAATCTAAGCCATGCATCATTCATGGTGGAAATTTACTTACATGCTATGGTGAACCTTCTGTGATACACCTTACAATAAAAAGCTATCTAATGGTAAATAAAAAGGGTGTTGAGATTGTTCATTGTGTTTGTTTGTCTTGTCATTTTGATATGGGCTTGTTCCATATCCTGGGACAAGAGGTACCCCAGTTGACGCTCTTAATGATACTATTATTACTTACAATGATATTTAACTTGAACTTGCTTTGTTTCCCAAGATGAGTAACACATGGAGTAGGTACTTGTATTCAAGGGGCATGAGACTTTCAACCTGTACTTTGTCAAGCACACTACTCGTATTTGCTTTCACTTTAAACTTAATCATTCAAGATGCTATGATAGGGGTAATGAGAGCTTGACACCAAGGATTACCATATTACAATCATTGATTTAAGTAGGGAAGTTCAGAAGTTAGATGAAACTTATTCATGCTTTACCTCTACTCATATATATCTTTCCAAAGTGTCCACCTTTTATATTCAGATTTTCGTCAATACTCTATGGATGCATGTAAAATGCATACATGAACTTTGCACTTTAATTGCTTATATTCCAATCATATTTGCATCATATAAGGGTTATATCAATGTTTTATAATGATTTTGGGAATACTTCATAGTTTGCCCATTTATTTGGAATTAACCCTGTTTTTCCAGAAAACGTCTTTTTTAGTGTTTCAGACTTTTCGGGAGCTTCGGGACTCCAAAAAGGGCAAGGTCAAAGAGCACGGTTCAGAATTTTCGAGACGAACGCAATGGGCTTAAATTGAAGACCAGAAGCCCAACAGGCTGGAAATGGGAGGGTCCCGCGCGGCCTAAAGTACATGGCCGCGTGGACCCAGTTCGTTTCCCCTAGGAGCTCCGTGGCCGTCGATCTTTGCTCCACCGACATAGTCTTGACCTAAAAACGCCTATAAAAAAGGTCCCATGACGTTTCGCGAAAGGAGGCGCCGGAGAAACACAGAACCACGAAACAGAGAGTCAGAAGGCTGCCGCCGGAGAAGATCGAAGGGGGGAAACGCCGCCGGAATCGCCTCCGAAGGGCTCCACCCCCCCTCCGGCGTGTTCATCATCAACATCTACAGCAAGAACTTCTCCATCATCACCACCGTGAAGACCAGCACCATCTCCATCACCATCTTCGTGATCCACTTCATCCCCCTCATAGTTTGAGATTGTTCGAACCCTAGCTATTGTCTAAGTACTATTCTACATGTTTGTGAATTGTTACTTGCCATTGTTTTGTGGGGAGATTATAATTTCAGATTGTGTTGTATCACTTATACCATTGAATCATATCATGTCTTCGCGTTGTGAGTAGTTCTCTCGTGTTCCTAGGGGCATAGGATGGATTGTCAATGATTTCTACTTAACATGTATTGAGTATTTGGTCAAGTTTTTATCTTTTATGATTGTCTTGATGTACAATGTATGAAGTGCACCATACATTGAGTAATGCATGAAGGTGTTTCACACTAGTGTAATGAATTGAGGGAGACTTGGGAGGACACGTAAACCTGAGACCGAGTCATGAAGTTACATTAGGAGGGGATTTATATCGGGGACCTTAGAGTGTAATGCTATGGTGGGACTTTTTGTCTTAATAACTCTTGTGCAGTCATTAATTGGCCACATGATTCATCATAAGGGGTTTAGTTTATTTATTTAGCTACACCTAATTATGGCTCCGTCCAAAGAAGATTAAAACTTGACAAAATGTTTACCTTGTTATTCTAGAAATATCTTTGCCATGAAATCCATGTAGCCCTTGGGAACGTTTTCCACGCATAAGAAACACCACTCAAGCTTGTCCTCTTGCTGCATAGGGGATTGGGTTTTCTCTCTCTTTGAGAGCTTTCACTCATCATATTTTATTTTCAGCTTTGCATTCTCTACACCAAAAAACCCAAAAACACTTGCATCATTTTAGTTTGTCTAGTGCATAGATAATAAGAGAAGTGACACTCTTATTTGAGAGGATAAATACTTATACCTTCTACTCCTCGTGGGATCGATACTAATACTTACACAGCGAAGACTTCAACGATCTCCTGCACTTGGGAGTCATCATCTATGACCATTATAGGATGTTCTTTCTTTTCATTATGCATACATGTGGTCCAGAGTACCTTCTTCTATGTTACACTTTGTGAATTATCATTGAACATCCTTACATTAAATATTTGATATCACTTCATAATCTATCTTGTACATTGCTACTCTTTGAAGAATGAATCATTTGACTATATGTAGTAGTAACTTCATCACTTCATTCATAACATGTGCCTTACAATATTATATGATCAAGATTATGATGGTAGCATGTCACTTCAAAAATTATTTTGTTTTATTATTTACCTACTCGAGGACGAGTAGGAACTAAGCTTGGGGATGCTTGATACGTCCCAAACGTATCTATAATTTTTGATGTTCCATGCATGTTTTATGTCAATTGGCACATGTTTTATATACACTTTATATCATATTATGACATTTATTGGATTAACCTACTAATAGTTGCCAAAGTGCAAAATCTTCTTGTTTTCCTATTTGTTGTGTAGGAATTATCAAAAATACAAAAGGAAACCTTGTTGGAGTCAAATTGGGACTTTCCTGAAATCTGTCTGAGAACTTTTTACGGAGATTGTCAGTTTGAACCTCGAAGATGGCGTCCAATGGAAATTAAAGAGAAAGTTGTCACCATTTTCCATACGAAGATTTTAAGCCCGAGATCAGCCCAATCGGAGTTCGGACGCGGCCTGTAGGCCCGTTTTGGTGGAACCCTAAAAGGGGGTGACGGAAATCCGAGAGTCCATATAAAGAAGGAAACCCTAGGTCGTGAAGGGCACCAAAAGCCACGAATTTTCCTCCTCCTGGCAGCCGCCAAGGAGGGGGAGGAGCTCCTCCATTGCTGCACCATCACCAAGGAAGAAGAAGGGGGGCCAAGGGCCGCCGCCGCTCGCCGCCGCCGCGCCGTGGCTGCTGCGGGCCGCCGCCTTCACTCCGGGCTGCACCTCTTCATCAACCTCTCCATCAAGTGTGCTCACCATGTGTGGCGCCCCGACCCGACTGCTATACAGTGATACTGTGTCCCCGGTTATCCGATACCACCAGACACACTATCAAAGCATAATAGAGAGATCAAGACTTGTGGAACTACTGGCACATCACAGACTCTACGACACAAATCATTATAGTTCAACTCTTATAATAGAGAAAGATAGCAAATGACAACCAGAGGTCACAGACCCACCATTACAACAAGCGGAATCAAATTAAGTTGTTCTAAACAACAAGATCCAGATTATGGCCTAAGAGGCCTACAAATAAACATCCAGCGCCAGCTGTTCCGAGATGTCCCAAGCTACCACATGGGAACCCCAGACTACTCGTCGACGTCCACAAAGAACCCACCTTCGAGGTCGGTGAAGTCCTCCTCTGAAACAAAACAAACGACGTTGAGTTCGACGAACTCGCAAGATTATATATAGAGCTTTAGCTCGATGAGGCTTTCAAGGTTTTAGGCTGTTTTGCATAAAGCTGATTTTATTTATGAAAACATAACTCAATGGCATCGACTATTCAGAGTATTTTCAAAAGAGGTAAGAAGTGACTCTTTTCTTTGATCACTTTTCTCATCATCAACCACCATCACTGTACCTGTGATACAAAGGCACCTCCCCGAATCACCCTCGAGGAAGCTCACCTTACATTCTTGAATGGTACCTTTAGTACCCAGTTTTTAATCATTCCGTTAAAGTTATTCTATGATCTTACCTTCACTTCCCAAGTCGTCCATAACCGCGGACACGGCTTTTCGAAAAGATTTACCCTGCAGGGGTGTACAATGTTTGCCACGCGTACCGTCCGGCCCATTACCTAGCTTTTAGCTCTCTTCCTTGGAGAACCGGCTGGGTGGGAGCGGTGTCGACTTCTCCCTCGTTAAGGACTTTCCAGGATCATCAGTGGCGGCAGGACAGCCAGTGCCTTCAACACCCGCCCCACGGCCACTCATTTTCCTAACACCACCATCCTCATCTCAGTTCATCCCACCATCATCACGCACGCGCAAATGGAAGCCCGAACTAGAGGACCCTGGCTAGCCCCGCCCGAGTTATTTAGTCTATGAGGGTTCCTGCACTGCGAATGCATAGGCCTCACGCATGGTTGCACGCTCAGTCGTGGTTCAAGAGGTACAGAACTCGCACCTAGGCGGCGAGAACGAGACAAAGCACCACAACCACAGTGGCCTCTCATCCCCACCTTTAAGCATTTTATTACCTGTCTCCACAGTTTCTCCACCATCATCCGAACATTTAAGCACCTGTTCCCGACATGATACATCCATCGGACGAATAACATTCAACTAAGCATGGCTAAGCATCAACATTGCATAGCTAAGTATCTCAGGCCAACAATACAAACCTATGGATAATAGGAGGGAAACAGGTATTGGCATCGGAAACTTAATGCAACTATAGGATACTCTAATCCAAGGAAATAGACATTTGGAACCGCATGCAATATTGTAGTGGAGAAAATAATTGCGGAAAATAGGATAAGACATGCTCAGAGGGGGGATTACGCTTGCCTTGTTGAGCGGAGTAGTCAAACTGCTCGTCGGAGTAATGTTGTTCAACTCCGAACTCGTGATCTACCGGAGAGCAAACAACACCGGAAAGCAAAAACAACAATCAACACATGGCAATTGTGCAATGCATACAAAGATGATGAGATGTCAATTTAATGCATTTAAGATACCCTTAGGGCCCACTTAACAATTTAAAAGGAGTACCATATTTGTTTTTAGCAAATTTAGGATCAAACCTTCACAATCTTATCAAGGAGGCTTTTTTAACCTTCCATATACAGTACCAAACTAAGCTCCAATGAAGACCACTCCAGCAACGAGCCACGGCGGACGGAACGCTCGGCCAACGGTGCTACGGCGAACTAGCACGCGAACGGGAGGGAACTATGTCTAGGATCTTCGCCTGCTCACCTTGGTACCTAGGAGACCTTCAGGGAGGAGAGGGGTGGTCGGAGACGGCCGGAGCCAGGTCGACGAGCGGCGGCCGGAGGCGGGGAAGAAGGTCGCGATTCACCCGTCTCGGTACGCCCCAGCAAGCGTCCTTCGGGGGAGAGGTAGAGGGTGGCACGGCGGTGCTCGTGGTGGCCTCGGCTTGCCTCGGGGAGGCCCGCAGTGGTGGCGATGTGCGTCGGCGGAGGCGAAGCTCGGCGGCCATGTCGAGAGCAAGAGGGGAGAGAGGGAGCAGAGGAAGAATATCGGGGGGAGTGGGAGCAGGTGAGGCGCGTGTGGCTTGCTCTCCGTGCAGGTGAGAGGAGAGAAGGGGGGCCTGGCGCGTGCGACGCGCAGAAGCGCAGCACGGCGACATGGCGCCAGTGCGCGGGAGGTGAGAGAGAGATGGCAAACTTGCAAAAAGCCCCCTGGACTTCTTTTCCTCCTTCTTCTTTTATTTCCAGTACAATCCGTGAATTAAATGTAGCACATAAACACTTTCGAAAATTCTAAAATTATTTGTGTAACTTCTCCCTCACATGTAGAAGCTCCACAATTTTTGGTGTCTCTAAATAAAATAGTTTGGACAACATTTGTTAGTAGGGATTGAAAATAAGGCATTTTGCTAAATTCCCATTTGTCATTATTTTGGTAAATTTTAAGCATGTGCAAAATACCATTTTGAACTCTTGAAACTTCCTTGACAAATATACGATGTCAAAGTGTTTTGTTTTGCAATTTTGAGTGCCTTCGTTAATTTGAAAATTTGTTGAAGCAAATTTGGCAATTTGGTTTTAAGTGGTGCCAAACCAGCACAATTCCCTAGCAACCACACAATTCCCTAGCAACAACATGATGCATGGATGCCATGATGCAATTAAACACAAAAGCGAAAATTTTACTCTGGTTTTTAGGTTCTCAGACTTTGGGCTGTTACAATTCTACCCCCTTACAGGAATCTCGTCCGAGATTCTTAGAGTAGGAAAGAGGGAAAAGGGTTACAACGGTCTTCAATGATCTTCTCTGTGTAGATTGATTCAGCGCATCCTGGAGATCTTCATCGGCCTCACTTCGAGTTCATCATCCGAATACACCATAGGAAAGAAGGAAACCTCACCGGAAGGATGGATCTTGGTGAATATACCATGATCAGGTACCTCCTAGTAGAACTTAGGATGAGAGTTCAATCATCTCGTGCATGAACAGTTAGGGGACACAGTCGTTTGACGGCAGATTGATTAGAAGTTTCCGGTTGGCAGACAACTGTTTTCTCAAACGATTCAGAATATGAACTTTGCACGAGGCCTTAAATCTCTGAGGGAGAGTGTTGGAACCAGGCTCCAACAGATGAAGAGGTAACTTGTACTAGTCGGCTTGAGTAGAACATTCCTCGCGGAGGAGCATTTCAGATCACTGGAGAAGGATCGGAAGCTAGACCGAGTGCACTTTAAAAACCCCGGGAAAGTTAGTATCGGGAAAAACTTCTTGCTTTTCTAGACGTCGGGAACAAGCTTTTTGAGGATCACCAGCTATCGTTTCTGATTGAGATTTAGATCTGGTCAGGTGTAGAGATACTTCAGACTCAACATGTATGAATCGGGAGTCTTTGCCACGGATACCACCGGATTACTTTTGCTAGAACCCCAGGAGCTGGACTAGAAGGTCTAACTCCAAGGAGGAACGTGATTGCGAAACTCAAGTATTAGCAACTTGTCAGAGGACAGCTGCCCTACCTGATTTACTTGCAACGAGACACGATTTAATCTTTGTTGGGAAACACCAAAGAAGACGAAGGAGTTCTCAGACTTCTTCTCTTTCTGGAACAATTCAATCAGTGGCTTGGATGCAGAAATGGAATTCTCAACGAATGGAGGTAACAACATACCATTCCGAGAATATTCTACACGTGCATGATCGAGTTGAGATGATTTCGAGGAAACCAGACAATTTACTCAGATCCACGGCGACATCTTTCAGCAATTGCACGTGAACCAGGGAAAGTCACTTCTAACTCCAGAACACATACCTTGTGAGGACACAAAGTTAGTTCCAACAAATTTCCAATGCTAACGCCCAATATCCAATATGAATCTCCTCAAACATGGAGAAAATAAGAATGTAGTTGATGGGCTCAACAACAAACTTATTCAGATACTCCCAGACGGTAGACTCATATGACACAGGAACAGGGCATAAGTATGGGTCAGACTAACACATTCCGGTAGGTTGGTCTGAGTTTGATTTGACGATAGCCCAATTCAAATCAAAGATTTGTAGGATAGCATATCCACAAAGGAGATACCACCTAGCTTCAACACGGACAGACTAGACATCCCTTTAGGAAGGAACTATATCGGGATAGAGCTATTATCTTTCAACTCTCCAAGTTGTTTAAGCTCAACCAAATAATTCAGGACATCCAGCACGATTTTCTTGGAGAAGGAAGTGGTTCAGAGAACCGGCTTACTCATAAACTGAACATCACGGTCAGGTAACAACCTGGCGATACTTCTGGAAAGACCTCCAGAATATCACAATCCACATATAGGATATCACGACATACCGGTGGATCTTGAGTTCAAGAGAGGATCATGCCTTTCAAGGCACAACGAGGTGGTCTTGGGAGCTTCGGCACGAACCTAGCTCTTTGACCGAGGGAGTGCATCAGAGCCAACTGACTTGGTAGCACAGTCAAACTCAACTTATTGATTGGCTAACCAATCATGCTAAGGAGGACAATAAATGTCCTTGGATTTTTGCGCAGTAAGAACTGCTGAGAATATCCGATAGTTACATTATTACTCACGACTTATCAGCCTCGAGTAACAGGTCACTCGGAAAACGGAGAGTAACGAGGTGGGAGATCATCACTCCATCAGGAATATCATGATACTTAGCACGATTGCACACTCTTTATACCAAGATATCGTGCTACTCTAAGATGGAACAGAAACAGAGATTAATAAACCGCTTATTCTGTGGACTACAAAACTTTGACCTAGCCCGAGAGGTGGACAAGGTACTGGAGTTTGTTTCTCCTAACAAGATGAAGTGGAAAGTCTTGTCGGATCAACAGGGTGACTTGCATCGGAACATACCAACGCACGATAAAACTTTACTGTCAACTGACAGACAAAGGTTGGGAAACAGATCAGAGTACGAAACATGCTCAGGAGAATCCTAAGATGTTGAAGATGCACCGGTTATTACTCAATTGTGATAACCATGCCAGAAAAGGAGAGATGCAGCAGAGTCAAGAACATAGATGGGGGATTCGTTAAGAGAATTCTGGTCATAACCCAGATGGTTCCAAGACAGAACCTAAAACAAGGCTAAGGGAAGAGCTAAAGTTACATAGCCATCCGAGGTGTGGGAAATTAAGGTTCAACCATTTACCACACAGACCACATGAAGGACTTGGGTTAAAGGTCAGCTTCATGTACCGGGATTCACAATTAGCATGAGGATCACATGGGTAACAACCCACATAATTCAACACACCGGAACCAAAGTACAATCCGGGACCTTCGGTTCAAGACCTTGGGTTAAAACCCAACAGAGGAGCAAACGATTAGACTTGGTAGAAACATCTGAGTTGATTTGGGATTGCAACGCAGCGGGAGCAACGTGACACATAACACTAAAGGTCGAACCCCACCCACGTTATACTCCTAATTTTGAAGTAACAGATGAGAAGTAAAACCTTTAAGTCAAATCGAGGTAAGATTGCTCCGAGATTAGAGGGTAACCGGATAAGGAGTAAAAAGAATCCTAAGATGGTTTTCACAACTCATTTTTAGGTTAAAATATTTTCATAAACACTAGACTCAACATCGACCAGTAGAAGGGTTTCCTACAGGCAGTACTGCTCTGATACCAACTTGTGGCGCCCCGACCCGACTGCTATACAGTGATACTGTGTCCCCGGTTATCCGATACCACCAGACACACTATCAAAGCATAATAGAGAGATCAAGACTTGTGGAACTACTGGCACATCACAGACTCTACGACACAAATCATTATAGTTCAACTCTTATAATAGAGAAAGATAGCAAATAACAACCAGAGGTCACAGACCCAACATTACAACAAGCGGAAGCAAATTAAGTTGTTCTAAACAACAAGATCCAGATTATGGCCTAAGAGGCCTACAAATAAACATCCAGCGCCAGCTGTTCCGGGATGTCCCAAGCTGCCACCTGGGAACCCCAGACTACTCGTCGACGTCCACAAAGAACCCACCTTCGAGGTCGGTGAAGTCCTCCTCTGAAACAAAACAAACGACGTTGAGTTCAACGAACTCGCAAGATTATATATAGAGCTTTAGCTCGATGAGGCTTTCAAGGTTTTAGGCTGTTTTGCATAAAGCTGATTTTATTTATGAAAACATAACTCAATGGCATCGACTATTCAGAGTATTTTCAAAAGAGGTAAGAAGTGACTCTTTTCTTTGATCACTTTTCTCATCATCAACCACCATCACTGTACCTGTGATACAAAGGCACCTCCCCGAATCACCCTCGAGGAAGCTCACCTTACATTCTTGAATGGTACCTTTAGTACCCAGTTTTTAATTATTCCGTTAAAGTTATTCTATGATCTTACCTTCACTTCCCAAGTCGTCCATAACCGCGGACACGGCTTTTCGAAAAGATTTACCCTGCAGGGGTGTACAATGTTTGCCACGCGTACCGTCCGGCCCATTACCTAGCTTTTAGCTCTCTTCCTTGGAGAACCGGCTGGGTGGGAGCGGTGTCGACTTCTCCCTCGTTAAGGACTTTCCAGGATCATCAGTGGCGGCAGGACAACCAGTGCCTTCAACACCCGCCCCACGGCCACTCATTTTCCTAACACCACCATCCTCATCTCAGTTCATCCCACCATCATCACGCACGCGCAAATGGAAGCCCGAACTAGAGGACCCTGGCTAGCCCCGCCCGAGTTATTTAGTCTATGAGGGTTCCTGCACTGCGAATGCATAGGCCTCACGCATGGTTGCACGCTCAGTCGTGGTTCAAGAGGTACAGAACTCGCACCTAGGCGGCGAGAACGAGACAAAGCACCACAACCACAGTGGCCTCTCATCCCCACCTTTAAGCATTTTATTACCTGTCTCCACAGTTTCTCCACCATCATCCGAACATTTAAGCACCTGTTCCCGACATGATACATCCATCGGACGAATAACATTCAACTAAGCATGGCTAAGCATCAACATTGCATAGCTAAGTATCTCAGGCCAACAATACAAACCTATGGATAATAGGAGGGAAACAGGTATTGGCATCGGAAACTTAATGCAACTATAGGATACTCTAATCCAAGGAAATAGACATTTGGAACCGCATGCAATATTGTAGTGGAGAAAATAATTGCGGAAAATAGGATAAGACATGCTCAGAGGGGGGATTACGCTTGCCTTGTTGAGCGGAGTAGTCAAACTGCTCGTCGGAGTAATGTTGTTCAACTCCGAACTCGTGATCTACCGGAGAGCAAACAACACCGGAAAGCAAAAACAACAATCAACACATGGCAATTGTGCAATGCATACAAAGATGATGAGATGTCAATTTAATGCATTTAAGATACCCTTAGGGTCCACTTAACAATTTAAAAGGGGTACCATATTTGTTTTTAGCAAATTTAGGATCAAACCTTCACAATCTTATCAAGGAGGCTTTTTTAACCTTCCATATACAGTACCAAACTAAGCTCCAATGAAGCATGGCACTGGTACCTTTGGATAGGCCCTAATTTTCTAAAAAAATTGGTACCTTGTTTGCATTTTTCCGATAAGAATTGAATTCGATATGAATTTTCAAAGTTTCTATCGTTTTAGCAAGTTTTCAAAATTGTTCAAAATTTATTCAGTTCCAACATGCATGAATATGATGTAAAATGTTAGGGTTTGTCTTACTGAACATTTTGATATATCATTTACAAATTTTGGATAACATCTCAAAAGTTGTTGATTTTTAGAGGTGTACAATATTTTTCCTGCCTTTTATTAATTTCCCAGACGTACTGCTTAAATTCGGAATATCCGGTTGGGGTTGAATCGGAATATCCGAGGGAAGGCAAAATTGAGTACTGGTTATTTTCGGAATATCCGAATTCTTCTAACTCGGAATATCCGGTCGTCTCAGGTGTCGTGAAAATCCACTAAGGACTGGAGTTTACGTCGCACTGGAGTATCCCGGATATTCCGACTGTGTTGGAATCGGAACATCCGATCAACTCGGATGGCACGGCGGCGATGATTTAGCACGCGCGCGAGCAGTTGGGCGTTCCCTACGCGATGCACACGTCGCGGCCTACCTACTGGCGGCACCTGGTGCCAGATGGTCACCGGAGACCACTCCAGCGACGAGCCACGGCGGACGGAACGCTCGGCCAACGGTGCTACGGCGAACTAGCACGCGAACGGGAGGGAAACTATGTCTAGGATCTTCGCCTGCTCACCTTGGTACCTAGGAGACCTTCAGGGAGGAGAGGGGTGGTCGGAAAAGGCCGGAGCCAGGTCGACGAGCGGCGGCCGGAGGCGGGGAAGAAGGTCGCGATTCACCCGTCTCGGTACGCCCCAGCAAGCGTCCTTCGGGGAGAGGTAGAGGGTGGCACGGAGGTGCTCGTGGTGGCCTCGGCTTGTTTCGGGGAGGCCCGCAGTGGTGGCGATGTGCGTCGGCGGAGGCGAAGCTCGGCGGCCATGTCGAGAGCGAGAGGGGAGAGAGGGAGCAGAGGAAGAATATCGGGGGGGAGTGGGAGCAGGTGAGGCGCGTGTGGCTTGCTCTCCGTGCAGGTGAGAGGAGAGAAGGGGGGGCCTGGCGCGTGCGACGCGCAGAAGCGTAGCACGGCGACATGGCGCCAGTGCGCGGGAGGTGAGAGAGAGAGATGGCAAACTTGCAAAAAGCCCCCTGGACTTCTTTTCCTCCTTCTTCTTTTATTTCCAGTACAATCCGTGAATTAAATGTAGCACATAAACACTTTCGAAAATTCTAAAATTATTTGTGTAACTTCTCCCTCACATGTAGAAGCTCCACAATTTTTGGTGTCTCTAAATAAAATAGTTTGGACAACATTTGTTAGTAGGGATTGAAAATAAGGCATTTTGCTAAATTCCCAATTGTCATTATTTTGGTAAATTTTAAGCATGTGCAAAATACCATTTTGAACTCTTGAAACTTCCTTGACAAATATACGATGTCAAAGTGTTTTGTTTTGCAATTTTGAGTGCCTTCCTTAATTTGAAAATTTGTTGAAGCAAATTTGGCAATTTGGTTTTAAGTGGTGCCAAACCACCACAATTCCCTAGCAACCACACAATTCCCTAGCAACAATTCCCTAGCAACAACATGATGCATGGATGCCATGATGCAATTAAACACAAAAGCGAAAATTTTACTCTGGTTTTTAGGTTCTCAGACTTTGGGCTGTTACACCATGACCATGTGTGAGTAGTTTTCACCGAGGCTAAGGGCTCTACCGGTAGCTATGTGGTTCATCTCTCTCTCCCATGGTGTGATCTTTATGTGATCATGAGCTTTGTAATCTGGTTGGATCCATGGATGTTACTCTTCGTTATCTTATGAATTATGCTACTTGAGTGGTTTTATTAATGTAAACTCCGGAGTCACCTTTGTCCCATGGTGCGAAGTTGACAGTGTGCGTACCGTGTGTGACTCTTAGGCTAAAGATTACATGAGTACTTATCATGAGTTATTATTTGTGTTGGATGTCTCTATGAAATTGTGGTGTTTGTCTAGTACTATTTTGGGGCGCTCTTAGTGACATTGGGGTTCCCTAGATGTGGAATGCAACTTTAAGGTGTGCTTTTATAGCCCTACGCAGTGGATTGGTGTTCGTTATCCAACAAGGGAATAGCTCAGAGTAGCATAGTGAAGAGGAAATATCTATATATTTAATTATATTATTATTGTTGAGAGTGTCCACTAGTGAAAGTATGATCCCTAGGCCTTATTTCCAAGCATTGAAACACCGTTTGCTCTCATTTTGTCTCATGTTTGCTTGCTGTCATTTTTATTTCAGATTGCAATTACCACTTATAATCATCCATATTACTTGTATTTCACAATCTCTTCGCCGAACTAGTGCACCTATACGCCAGACAAGTGTATTGGGTTTGTTGGGGACACAAGAGACTTCTTGTATCTTAATTGCAGGGTTGCTTGAGAGGGATATCTTTGACCTCTACCTCCCTTGTGTTCATCTTTCTAGGTTCTTATTTTAGATTTTATCCATGTGAGAATTTAGAGCTTGTGTTCATCTCCATACCAAGCTCTAGTTCATCAAAAACAGATTTCATTTGAATATCTTGTGGTGTTTTTTATGTTGGAGGTTTTATCGGTTCATCTCTTGTAGAGAGGTCAAACTCTCCTCTTGTGTTATCCTCCTCACATGATGGACTATGATGTGTATATGCATGATCTTGTAGTGCTTGTGATTATCTTCGGAGCAAGCCCAAGATCATAGAAAACGGAGTCCGGATGAAAAACTTGTTGCGTTTTCTTGTTGGACATATTATCGGTTTATCCTTGAGGAAAGTTCCACACCTTCCCATGTGTGGCAACTTAACTATATTTATGGTTCTTAATATTTGTAGGAAAGCTCTTGTCGCTACCTTTCTACCAAAGTTGGTTTCATCCCATTTAGAGTTTTCTCGCAAAAGTTATGGGTGTTACAATTTCGGGTTCTGGGTGGCCAGCCCCCAGGCCGGCCTAGCCGGCTCCCAGGTCGGGCGCCTCTGCTGGGTGGCTAGCCTCCATGCCAGGCGAGTCGGGCCCCCAGCCGGCCCAGGCCGGGTCCCAGGCTGGTTCCCAGGACGGGTGCCTCGGCTGGGTGGCCGGCCTCCAGGCCAGCCAGGCCGGCTCCCAGGCCGGGCTATCTGAGCCGCCGAGCGACGCGTGAGGCCGGCCTCCAGGCCGGCTCCCAGGCCGGCCTCCTTGCACTGTCCAACAGGCAGATTTTTTAGGGGACCTTTTAAGGGGCTTTCTTCCCCAACGTTTCACCAATCTCTTGAGCTCGTTTTTCCTCTCTCTCTCTCCTCCATTGTTGACCTTTGGAAAAGCTTGCCTACCTCTCAATCCCTCCCATGATTCTTGCATATCTTTGAGGGAAAGTGAGAGGAGATCTAGATCTACATTTCCACCAATCCATTCCTGCTCTAAGTGAGGGGAACCTAGTTGATCTTGATCTTAGAGTTCTTGGTGTTTCTCCTCCATTGTTCATCCTCTCTTATTCCCCCATAAGCATTTGTTACTTTGTTGGAATTTGAGAGTGAAGGATTTGAGCACTTGTGCTCTTGCCATTGCTTTGTGCATCGGTTTGTGCTCACCACGAGGATTCGTGGAAGTTGAAAGTTTGTGAGCTTGTTACTCTTGGGTCTTTGGACCCTAGATGCCTTTGTGATGGTTGAGACCTTTGTGGTTACTTGTAGCCGTTCGGGAGCCCCCAATCCAATTGTGGGTTGTGCCTCGGATTGTTATTGTAAAGGCTCAGGATTCCGCCTTGAACGATTCCGATAGTGGAAGGTGAACCAATCCTTTGTGGTGCGGTTCATCGGAGAATAGGGTGAGCCTTTGTGGCGTTGAGATCGACCTTTGTGGTGCCTCATACCTCTCCAACGAGACGTACTCCCCTTAAAAGGAGGAACTCGGGAATACATCATCGTCTCCGTGTGCCTCGGTTATTTCTATACCCGAACTTTTTACTTATGCACTTTACATTGTAATAGCCTTCGTGCTTGAAGTATTCTATTGCTATCACTTTGTTGCTTGTCTTGCTTAGCATAAGTTATTGGTGCATATAGGTGAGCCTAGTATATTTAGCTTGTTGGCTTGTTAATTTAAACACCTAGTTTTATTCCGCAATTATCAAGACTAAACCGGAAAAGTTTTAATCGCCTATTCACCCCCTTCTAGGCGACATCCTTGTCCTTTCAGCTTGAACCTGATTTTTCTTTGATTCGTTTCTTACACATGCTAAATTTTTCTCTCACCGTGAGTGCTAGTATCTGTTTTTTGCTTAAGAGGGTCTGAAATTGGATAGATTAGCTCTTGTTAGCATGCATAATGTTGTCCTCTTTTTGCAAATTCGGATCGTGTTCTTCTCTCTTGTCTACATGGCGAGTAGGCAGGTCAGTTTTGGCCAGCAGGTCAGATATGGACCATGGGCGACAACCTCCACCGACAGTCCGGCAGCGCGCCCTTTTCCTTCGTGGGCACAGGTGTTCGTCGTCGGCAACTTTTCTCCTCCACGGCGAGGTGCTGGTGGCGGATGTGCCCGTGCCCTACCGTCCTAGAGCTCGCGGGAGAGAAACGGCCATGCGCCTCTGCTGCGACCTGCGAAGAGCGGAGAGAGAAAGAATTGTTTTTTCCCTTGTGGCTCGGCCATACCGGTGTGGTCGACCACAAGAATTTTTCTCTTTAAGACCGACGCGCACAATGCTTATTTCAGCCTATGGGTGACCTCAGGACCTTAAGACCGAGGCTTAGAGCATCTCCACCGGGGGCCTCCAAATGACCCCCCAAAGGCCCATTGGGGGTCTGGACGCCTAAAAACGCCACCAGCGGCACCCCCAAAGGGTCACCCCGAGCAAAAACATGTCCGGCACCCCCGAAGAGGCCTCCAAATTTGGAGGCCTCTTCGAGGGTGCCGGACATGGGGGCGGACATGCGTCTAACAGGGCTGGCCCTCCCGTCATACACACAGCCCCGGCGTGACCTGAATCATTCGCTCCCCACACCCTCCTTCTCTTTACCTCTCGCCGGCGATTCGCACCATCTCCACTCTCGTCTCCGCCTGCTTGCTTCGCACCTCGGGCACCTAGCCGGAGCGGCAACGCAGACACACGTGCCGCCGTTCCCCGCCTGTCTGCGACCAGTCCAGCGCCGGTGTAGCTAGGGTACGCCTCTTCTTTCCTCCCACCCCGCCCGCAACCTGTTCGACCATTCGTTCGTAGGCTCATATGGTTGATTCTTCATTTGTGGCTTTGTTCCATTGCTTTCTTTCATCCAATAGGCCATGGACGGCGACGACGAGGTCATGTTTTTTGAAATGATGAATGAGGATGCCGCCCTTGCGGCCGACATCGAGGAGAATGAGATGGTCATGGCCGCACTTGTACAAGCCGCGATCGAGGAAGACGCGGCGCCGAAGTTTGGAGGATCAGAGAAGGGGTGGAGGGCCAACAAGGAACGCAACAGGGCAACTGGGCACATGCTCTTGTACCAAGATTACTTTGCCGACAATCCGACGAACTTTCCTCATGAATTTCGCCTGCGCTTTAGGATGAGCAGGTCATTGTTCAGGACGATTGTGCATGGCGTTCGGGAATACGACAAGTACTTCGAGCTGAAGAGAGACTGCACCGGCCTCCTTGGGTTTTCATCACTTCAGAAATACGCGGCGGCCATACGGTGCCTTGCTTACGGGCTTCCCGCCGATGCGTTGAATGACTATCTCCGCATGTCTGAGTCCACCGCCGTCGAAGCCACCTACAGATTCTGTAAGACAGTTGTGAAAGTGTTCAGAGAGCGATATCTGAGGACACCAAATGAGGCAGACACAGCTCGTCTCTTGGCACAAGGCGAAGCAAGAGGATTTCCAGGGATGCTTGGAAGCATCGATTGCATGCATTGGAACAGGAAGAACTGTCCATTTTCTTGGCAAGAGATGTACAAGTCAGGGCATCACGGAAAGTGCAGTGTTATACTTGAGGCCATGGCAGATTATGATCTTTGGATATGGCATGCATATTTCGGCACCGTTGGTGCCGCCAATGACATCAACGTGCTCCACAAATCCAATGTGTTCAAAAAACTTTGTGATGGCCTAACTCCACCATGCAACTATGTGATCAATGACCATGAGTACGATAAGGGGTACTATCTTGCTGACGGCATCTATCCCACTTGGTCTACATTTGTGAAGACCATCCGCAACCCTCACGGCGAGACAGATTGTCATTTTGCAAAGAGACAAGAGTCAGTTCGCAAAGATGTGGAGCGGCCTTTTGGTGTGGTATGATACGTCTCAAACGTATCTATAATTTCTGATGTTCCATGTTGATCTTATACCAATTGTTACATGTTTTATATACACTTCATAGCATTTTTATGCATTTTCTGGGACTAACCTATTAACAAGATGCCACAGTGCCAGTTCCTGTTTTCTGCTGTTTTTGTATTCCAGAAAAGCTAGTATGGAAATATTCTCGGAATTGGACGAAACTTGGACAGAACCTCCTATTTTTCCAACACGAAGACGGAGTCCAGAGGAGACACGGAGGGGAGCCACGTGGCGCCCACACCATGGGGCCATGCGGACCCCCCTGCCGCGCCGTGGGGTGGTGTGGGGCCCTCGTGGCTCTGCAGCCGCCGCCCTTTCGCCTATTTATTCCTCCCGACGCGAAAACCCTAAATACCCGAGCCATTATCCACGAAAAGTTCCAGAGACGCCGCCGCCGTCAACCCTAGCTCGGGAGGGTTCATAAGCTCTTCCCGGCACCCTGCCGGAGAGGGGAATCATCACCGGAGGGCTCTACATCACCATGCCTGCCTCCGGAGTGATGCGTGAGTAGTTCATCCTTGGACTACGGGTCCATGGCAGTAGCTAGATGGTTGTCTCTCCACTTTATGCTATCATGTTTAGATCTTGTGAGCTGCCTATCATGATCAAGATCATCTTATTGTAATACTACATGTTGTGTTTGCTGGGATCCGATGAATATTGAATACTATGTCAAGTTGATTATTAATCTATCTTATATGTTATTTATGATCTTGCATGCTTTCCGTTACTAGTAGACGCTTTGGTCAAGTAGATGTTTGTAACTCCAAGAGTGAGTATTTATACTAGATAGTGGGTTCATGCCTCCGGTAATCTGAGAGAGTGACAATAACTTCTAAGATTGTGGATGTGCTGTTGCCACTAGGGATAAAATAACCGATGCTTAGCTTAAGGGTACGCCGTTAGGTCTAATGCATTTGTTTACTTTACGCACATTACATAACGCAATTATCCGTTGCTTGCAACTTAATACCAACGGGGAACTCGGTATGACAACCTGGCGGTGGATTATTAGTCATAGACGCTGTTGGATAACGGTCTATATATTTTGTCGTAATGCCCACATGAATATCATAGTAATCATCATGTCATATATATGTGCATTGTTATGCGCTCAATATTTTTTCAATTGCCCAGCTGTAATTTGTTCACCCAGCATGTTAGTTATCTGTTATGGAGAGACACCACTAGTGAACTGTAGACCCCGGTCCATTCTTTTACACTGATAATACAACCAACTGCAAACACTGTTCCTTTTCATTCTCTGCAATTTACTACTGTTTTCCACACCATACATTTAATCCTTTGTTTTCAGCAAGCCGGTGAGATTGACAACCTCACTGTTTCAATGGGGCAAAATAGTTTGACTGTGTTGTGTGCAGATTCCACGTCAGCGCACCACTGACAACCTTCCGAAGTGATTTCTTGCTCCTACTGGTTCGATTAAACCTTGGTTTCATACTGAGTGAAAACTGCTGCTACATTGCATCATACCTTCCTCTTGGGGTCTCCCAGCGAACGTGTGATCCACGCAATCAAGCATATTTTCTGGCGCCGTTGCCGGGGAGCAGAAGCACTTCGGTTCAGCAATCTCCTTGCCTTCCTTCCACACGCCATATTTTCTGACGCCATATTGGGAAGCAAGAGGATTTCTGCAAGGGGAGTTTCACGCTTCCAATCTCTTTACTTTGTTATTGTCTTGCTTAGTTTATTTTTATTTAGTCTTGTTTGCTTTATTTATCAAAAACACAAAAAAATTAGTTACTTTTATTTTTCGAATTGTTTTTTTCAGTCTTGTTATCATGTCTAGCCCTGTTCCTGTCATCATGTCACCTGATGAAGAGATCTTTACTTTCAAGCAAGGAAGTGAGGAGAGTTTTAAAGATGCTTGGTCTAGAATTTTTGAGTCTTATGCTAAAACTGAACCTAAAATGACTTTAAGCCTGCTTCTTAGTAGCTTTTTTTTTGGTCTTGTTCTTTGCTACAGGTATGCTTTAGATGCTGTGGTAGGAGGAGATTTCCTTCGTTATGATGGGGATCAAGCTTTTAATGCTATAAAAAAAATGATTACAATTTCTAGCCCTCCAATCAGTAAAATTGATTTGGCTTTGACAAGCATAAGTGATAGACTTAATACTCTTGAAACATACATATCTGGTCTAAAAGAAGGGTATAATCAAATTTGTGAACACTATGATAATGTGCCAGTAACTTTTGAACCATCGGGATGGGTTCCCTCAGTAAAATTTGTTATCAATAGTGAAACTTTTCGTGCTCGCTGTGATATTATGTCTGAATTCTGTTTAATGCCCAAGGATATTTTTGATTACTTAAATCTTTGGGAGCTTTCCAAATGCGAAGATTGTATAATTTTGGGTGATAATACTATTAACTTACCAAGAGGAGTAGCCGAAGGAGTATTTACAAAACTCCTAGGGATAACAATATCTATTGATTATCTTGTCATTGAATGTGCAGGAGTAGGACAAATTACGCTTGGAAGATCTCTGTTGAAATGCTTTGGAGCAATAATAGATGTGGGCCAAGGCACTATGAATTTCGCCTATTCACCTATGTGTAACCAAGTATTTCCTAAAGATATCTCCTCAGGCAGCGGCGACCAGTTCGTGGTCGCCCCCTCGCAACGTGTCGAGGGAAAGGAGGAAAGCGACGACGATGATGCTTCGTCGGGCCACTGCGAGCCCCGCTCCAAGGCGATCCATGACAGGAACGCCGGGGCTCGGGAGGAGGCAGAGGCCGGTGCCAAGGCGGGCCAGGCCAGGCCTGTCAAGGCCCAGAAGAGCGCGGAGCCTAGTGCTCCGCCTGCGCGGCGGATGCCGAAGAGGAAGTGGGTCGACACCGCGGCGTAAGTCTTGTATTTCTCCTCTTTGGTTTGATGTTGTTCTGGTGTAGTCCTCTCGAGGGATTTCTGAACTTCTTCCTCTCCAGGCGCCCCGTGGAGCCAAAGCGGCGGAGGCTCCGGAGGCTTGGAGAGATCCCCAGCGTGGCAGCGGCGTCTGCCGCGTCTACGGCTGAAGCGGTGCTCCACGAGGCCACCGCCCCTTCTCCCGAGACTGCGGCACCGACTCCCGAGGTGGAGGAGCGTCACGAGGAGGAGGCGGAGGCTGAGGCGACGGCACCGCCGTCCGCGTGGCCCGACGCCTCTCCTAAGCGGCAGGAGGAGGTGACGGAGGAGGATGCGGCGAGGACCGCGTCGCCGGCGAAGGAGTGCGCGGCAGAGACAGCGGCGTCGGCGGGGACGCGCGCTGATGTTGAGATGGAGGAGGCTACCGTGCCATCACCTCCACCAAGCGTGGGCCCTGAAGAGCCGGCGATGGATACTGAGGCTGCTGCGGGGGCGGCCTCAGCAGAGAAGACTGACCCTGCCCCTGGGGAAAAGGAGGACGCATCCCAGGGGCAGAAGGATGGTGGGGCTGATGGCGAGGGCGCTCCGAGCCCCCAGAAAGCCCCCAGCGTGGAGGAAGAGGGAGGCCCTCACCAGAGCCCCCAGGCGCGCCTCGAGACTACTCAGAGCCCAAGGCGTGATGTTCCGGAGTCCTCAGCAGGCGCCGGCGCCTCCGGGCCTTCTGGTGAGACATGGGCCTTAGTCCTGCGGGGTCGGCGCCCGGTTGCGGCTCGCCGAGATGCTGTCCTTCGTTCGGCAAGGGAGGTGCTCGATGGGCTTGAGGCCCAGCTCGCCGAGGAAGACCGCGCCAGGGCGGAGGAGGACGCCGAGCTTGCGCGGGGCTGGGCCTGCCTCCAGGAGACCGTGGAGCGCTGCCGCCGGAAGGACGAGGCAGCCCAGGCGCAACGCGAGGCGGCGCTGTGCTCTGCTGAAGAGATCCACATCAGCGTGGTCCGCGAGGCTGAAGAGACCCTTGCGGACTTGAGTGTTAGGCGCGAGGCTCTCGAGGCGGAGACTGAGGCCAAGCACCAGGAGCTGGCGGCGCGCGAGGCGGCAGTCGCCACCAAGCACCAAGAGCTTGTGGACCGCGAGGCGGTGATCATCGCCGAGTCGGAGACCGTGCGGCAGGGCTTGGAGAAATTCCGCGAGGACCTTCGCATCCGCGAAGGCATGATCGTGCAGCGCGGGTGATGGCCCTTCACGTAGTTACCCCACAATGGTGCCAGAAAACACTTGCTAGCCCTTCGCGTGGTTACCTGCGTGAAAAGTAAATGGGTTAGGTTGAGACTCCAAGTGCAGAGTGTGCAGTAAGTGGAAGACGTGTTTTCCCCACGAGGGTGACTCGAGGGTTTAATATCGAACTCTCGGGGAATCAGTAGTGAAGATTTATCTTCCTATCCTTCTTTTGGTTACCTACAAAACAAAGTAAATGTTATGGTCCTCAACCTCACCTAGTGGTTGTCAAGCACAAGGTGTTAGAATGATATCAAGATAATATGCAATGCAAACAAGAAATAAATATGCAATGGTGGTAAATAAATATGCAAGGATGGTGGTAGCAATGATAAATGATATTTTTGGTTTTTTCTATAATGAATGCAAGATGTAAAAGTGTTTTTGTATTTTTGGATTTAATAATGACAGAAAATGGAAAAGTGGTAAAAGTTGTTGGAAAGGTGTTTCTTATGATTAAAAATGGACCGGGGTTCATGGTTTCACAAATGCACTCTCTCTTTAATAAAGTGGTAGACAATGGAACACTAGAGTTGACATATGAGATTGCAACACAACAGTTTAATGACAAGTTATAATTATATGGGCATCACGTCCTAACATAGAGACCTTTTGGTTATTAGTCTCTCTTATACTCCACCAAGATGCGAACTAAATCATAACACCTCAGTAATTAAGATAACTCAGAGTATAGCAATAAGTATCATGACATGAAGTTAAAATAAGAACATGCTAGATCTAGTCATGGAGTAGTGGCAATGGTCACACCCACATCTCCGGTAGCATGGTATTTCTTTTTATCCCTACTGAGGCAACAAAGTAAGGTAAAACACCCAAGTGGATCGCGGAACTTTCTCTCACGTTCACCGCACTAGCCACCCCCGTTACTCCAACAAATGCACACGTTCCCCCTCACACGCTCTCATAAACATGCTTGATCATAACAAGTAAATAAGAACGGGGTACATAATATGCATCTACTTTCATAACTGAAACAAAACCATTGCAATCTCAAACATATATTAACTCATAAAAAGATCCACCACAAAGGTATTACATAGATGACCGTAATCATGTTCAGCAGCTCATACGGTACTAATTAGTGAAGCTCGAGAGAGAGAGATACATAAGTTACTTCCACAAACCCATAGTCCAGAGGTGGACTACTCCCTCTTCATCATGGAGACGGTGGAGAAGTCGTTGGAGAAGATGGAGACCACGCCGGCAGCGCCCCGCCGGAGTTTTCCCCTCCAATCTGCAGCTCCAGGTCTCTGTTTCGGTGTTTCTGTGTTTCTGCGGCGCTCCTTTCAGAGAACGTCGGGGGATAATTTTTATAGGCGTTTTTAGGTCAAAACGGAGTCGGTGGAGGAAAGATTGACGACAATGGAGCCTCGAGGGCCAAAGTGGGGGTCCCACGCGGCCAGGTGCTTGGGCCGCGTGGGCCCACTCATCTGGGCCCTCGGGCCTCTTGTTTGCTTCTTTCGCTCCCAGGTCTTGTTCCTTCCAAAAAATGATGCTCGTAAATTTCCAGGTCATTTGGACGTCGTTTGGGTCCCTGAAACATTAAAGGAAAGAAATAGGGTTTTCTGCCTGCGCAGGGTTAATTCCATAAAAAATAGGAAACATATTAAATATTCCCAAAATCATTATAAAACAGTGATATAACCCTTATATGATGCAAATATGACTGGAATATAAGTAGAAATAATGCAAAGTTCATGTATGCATTTTACATGCATCAACATCCCCAAGCTTAACCTATACTCGTCCTCGAGTATGAAGGTGATAAAACTAACATGGACTTTGCAATTTTAATACTATCAATGGATATCAAAGATGATTACTATTGCTACATAGAGTAAAATGATTCATTCTTAAAAAGGAGTAGCAATATGCAAGATAGTTTATGAAGTGATATCAAGTATTCAATGCAAGGATGTTCAATGATAATTCACAAATTGTAACATAGGAGAAAAAGTACTATGGACCACATGTATGCATAATAATAAGTAAGAAGATCCTACAATGGTCATAGAGTATTGGTGAAAATCTGAATATAAAAGGTGGACACTTTGGAAAGATATATATATGAGTAGAGGTAAAGCATGAATAAATTTCATCTATCTTCTGAACTTCTCTACTTAAATCAATGATTGTAATATGGTAATCCTTGGTGTCAAGCTCTCATTCCCCTATCATAGCATCTTGAATGATTAAGTTTAAAGTGAAAGCAATAAGAGTAGTGAGCTTGACAAAGTACAGGTTGAAAGTCTCATGCCCCTTCAACACAAGTACCTACTCCATGTGTTACTCAACTTTAGAAAACAAAGCAAGTTCAAGTTAAATATCATTGTAAGTAATAACAGTATCATTAAGAGCGTCAACTAGGGTACCTCTTGTCCCAGGATATGGAACAAGCCCATATCAAAATGACAAGACAAACAAACATAATGAACAATCTCAACACCATTTTTATTTACCATTGGATAGCTTTTTATTGTAAGGTGTATCACAGTAGGTTCATGCTGGCGCCAAATTGACGGGAGAGTATTTGAGGATGATGATGATGGTGATGATGAGTACTTCCCCGTCAACGGCGCCAGAAAAAGCGCTTGATGGCGTGAATCACACGTTCGTTGGGAGACCCCAAGAGGAAGGTATGATGCAGTTCAGCAGCAAGTTTTCCCTCAGAAAGAAACCAAGGTTATCGAATCAGTAGGAGCAGCAACTCTTCAGAAGGTTGTTGGTGGCTCGCGCGGCGCAACACGATCACCAACGTGGAATCTGCACACAACACAATCAAACTACTTTGCCCCAACGAAACAGTGAGGTTGTCAATCTCACCGGCTTGCTGAAAACAAAGGATTAAACGTATGGTGTGGAAAATGAGTATTAAATTGCAGAGAATGAAAAAGGAACAGTTTGCAGTTTGTGGTGGTTTAATCAGTGTAAAAGAATGGACCGGGGTCCACAGTTCACTAGTGGTGTCTCTCCATAAAAGATAACTAACATGTTGGGTGAACAAATTACAGCTGGGCAATTGACAAATAGTGAGCGCATGACAATGCATATATATGACATGATGATTACTATGATATTTAATTGGGCATTACGACATAATACATATACCGTCATCCAACAGCGTCTATGACTAATAATCCACCGCCGGGTTGTCATCCGAGTCCCCCGTTGGTATTAAGTTGCAAGCAACGGATAATTGCGTTAAGTAAAGTGCGTAATGTAAACAAATACATATGACCGTGGACATAGCATTGTTAGGTTATCCCTACTGGCAACATCACATCCGCAACCTTAGAAGTTGCTGTCACTCTCCCAGATTACCGGAGGCATGAACCCACTATCTAGCATAAATACTCTCTCTTGGAGTTACAAGCATCTACTTGGCCAAAGCATCTACGAGTAACAGAAAGCATGCAAGATCTTAAATAACATAGGGCATAGATTGATAATCAACTTGACATAGTATTCAATATTCATCGGATCCCAGCAAACACAACATGTAGCATTACAATAATATGATCTTGATCATGTAGGGCAGCTCACAAGATCTAAACATGATGGCACAAATTGGAGAGACAACCATCTAGCTACTGCTATGGACCCGTAGTCCAAGGATGAACTACTCACGCATCACTCCGGAGGCAGGCATGGCGATGTAGAAGCCTCCGGTGACGATTCCCCTCTCCGGCAGGGTGCCGGGAAGAGGTTCTGGACCCTCCCGAGCTAGGGTTGACGGCGGCGGCGTCTATGGAACTTTTCGTGGATATTGGCTCAGGCCCTTAGGGTTTTCGCGTCGGGGGGAATAAGTAGGCGAAAGGGCGGCGGCTGACGACCCCCGAGGGGCCCACACCACCCTAGGGCGCGCCAGGGGGACCCGCGCCCTAGTGGCGTGTGGGGCCCTGGTGGTTCTCCTCTGCTGCTCCTTTGGTCCTTCAGGTGTGTTCTGGTAAAATAGGGATCCCCGTGAAGTTTCGTCCAATTCCGAGAATATTTCCAGACTAGCTTTTCTGGAATACAAAAACAGCAGAAAACAGGAACTGGCACTTCGGCATCTTGTTAATAGGTTAGTCCCAAAAAATGTATAAAAGTGATATAAAGTAGATGCAAAACATGTAGCAATTGGTATAAAACAAGCACGGAACATCAAAAATTATAAATACGTTTGAGACGTATCAGCATCCCCAAGCTTAGTTCTTGCTCGTCCTCGAGTAGGTAAACGATAAAAACAAAATAATTTTGAGGTGACATGCTTCCATCATAATCTTGATCATATAATATTGCAAGGCACATGTAAATGAATGAAGTGATCCAAGTCAATGGTCTATAATTTGCTACCAAATAGATAATGAGTAAACAATGAATCACACAAGCTAAACGTTTTCATGAATAGTACTTTCGAGACAAGCATCAAACAGTTTTGCACAAGTGTTAACTCATAAAGCAATAGTCTCTAATAAAAGATATTTAATCAACACAAAGGAAGAATTAAGTTTCAGCATTTGCTTCAACTTTCAACATATTTATCTCATGGATATCGTCAACACAAAGTAGTATAACAAGTCCAATACGTAGCATATAACGCATGTTGTAACAAAGTTGACACTAGTGTTTGCTTGTGGAAGACAGAAAGAATAGGAAAACTGACTCAACATAAAAGTAAAAGAAAGGCTCTTCGCAGAGGGAAGCAGGGATTAAGTCATGTGCTAGAGCTTTTAGGTTTTTGAAAGCATATAGAGATTGCATAAAATATTTGATACTCCTCCCAACCTTGCTAACACAAGCCATGGCTAACCGAATCCTCGGGTGCCTTCCATCAATCACATACCATGGAGAAGTATCTATTTTTGAGAGGTGTTTGTTAATTGTCAACGAATGGTAGTGGGTGAGAACAGTATTCTACCTGTCAAACGGACTTTTAAGAGCGGCTCCCATGAAGAACGTTATTTCTACCAGTAAGGCAGATCATCCCTCGTTCTCTTTGGTTTACACACATGCAGGTATTTCACTGTTTGTCATTGATTACTGATGAATCAGGGCAAAAGTGTGAAGAGAATTAATGGTTAAAGTTGTAATTAATTGGGACTAAGCACCCCGTTGCCAGCTCTTTTTGCAAAATTAGAGGATAAGCGGATGTATATGCCGCTAGTCCAGGTGTAAAAGTCTATTTGGCAAATAGAATAAAGAATAACCACACTAATTGCTCATGAGCTAGTAAATATTGACACAAAAAGGGAATAATAACATTTTGAATAATTTAAAGGTAGCACATGAAAAATTTACTTGGAGTGGCAAAGAAATACCACATATAGGTAGTTATGGTGGACACAAATGGCATGGATTTTGGCTCAAGGATTTGGATGCACGAGAAGCATTTCCTCTCAGTACAGAGTTTAGACTAGTAAGGTTTATGTAAGCAAACAAGAATATCAACCCGTACACCAAGTTTTATATGACAAACATATCTATTATATAATTAAAACAATCAACAGTTAAGATTTACCACTCTAAGGTTAAAATATATTAACGGACGAGATCCAGCATCATCGACCAATCGGAATAGCCTGGTCACGTGTACAGGCAAAACACGATCAATTGAGTCATCAAAAAAAATCGGCAAGATGCGCGTATGAGAAACACGAAACCCTCGCCCGATCTCCCTCCTCTGCTCCCGCATGCCGCCGAAAAGAATTTCTCCCGTCTTTTCGCATCCTTCCATGCTTGACCCGATAGATCTACTAACAAAGCCACGATTCAATCTAGAAAGCCTTCTCTTCATCTCCAACCTTGGAATCTCCTCCGTTCCAAAATCTGCAGTAGCAAACGCGTGATGGTAGCGCAGTAGCAAACGCACCAATGACAGTTTGAAGAAAAAGTACGTATAGCTGCCAACGTAGGGGAACTACAGAGGATTCCTTCAAGACGTTCTCTTGCCTCCTTGCATCAGCCCCATGCGAGCCTCTACAGCAAGGAGGTTAGGATGTCCAGTGGTTGGCGTCGAAACGTCGGCGGAATCATCACCCACCGTCCCAGAGTTGTGTGGCACGGATGAGAAATTTTGTTGGTCATTGCCTACTCATCATGTCCCGATCTACCAATACTCATGATTTGCTAATACTTAATGTGTGTTATTGCAGGGAGTTATCAAAATATTGGACAGATTTTGAGTTCCTGACTATTCTGATGTCATGTTTGCTAATACTTCATGTGTGTTATTGCAGGGAGCTAACAAAATTTGTGCTCCGCACAGATTTTCTAGATTGGGCAAAGAGGATAGGATGTTCAGAGGTTGGCAATGTGTCCGGACGCCGGCAAAATCATCACCCACCGTCCAAGAATTGTGTAGTACGCATGAGAAATTTTGTTGGTAATTGCCTACTCATGTCCTGATCTACTGATATTCATGATTCAAGTATTTCTCAATTTCCTAGTCTGAATAACGAAAAGATCCTGAGATCCTGACTCTTCTAATGTCATGTTTGCTGATGCTTCATGTGTGTTATTGCAGGGAGCTATCAACATATAGTGTTTGTTCTCCTCACAGATTTGCTGATGCTTTATATGGTTTCCTTTTCCCTTACTTGCATCAAAGTGTATAACTAACTTCTTCATGGAATTGGTCACACATGAGATTTAGATTACAGGAAGTATGAAGTAAGAGATTTGTACAATTACAACTACTATACTTGCTTTGTAGTTCCTCAAACACCAACGTTTTCTGAGTTTTCTTATTATTTGTCTAGATTTAGTAAATTTATTTGATTCACCGGTGTTTCTATGTTTACAGTCTATAGGTCGTCAAAAGCATATGGATTTGGAAAACATGAACAAGAAATGACTTATGATGCTCCAAATATTGCACATTCTATTTACCAAGTTCAATTTATCTTTTTTTTAAAATATAAGTTCAATTTATCTTGATGTATCTTTAGTTTTGCACTTGGCCCAGGACATAAGCCACGTGCTGCTATCATCTATTTGGAGAAGTTTATGGATGGTACAAGGCAGGATGCTCTGAAAACGGTATCACAGAAATTCTTATGTAGGTAGCAGGCACATTTCCTTTCATATACTTCTTGGTCAATAATGTACTGAGGTCAAATCCCATGTTCACTTCTACAACTGCCTGTTCCAATTTATAAAGATCTCCACATGATAGCTAACAGCGTTTGTTCCTGCTATTTTTTTCAGAACTATTTAGAGTCTACTAGACAACAACGACCAACTTTGCTAGACTATTTTCTGCCCTCTCTCCCATGTTACATATTGGTAATTTACTTCTAATATTTTTTTCACATAAACAACTGAGGAAAAATTGCAGCTCGAAAACAGGACAGTCAACTTATGTAACAAGAACCAGAGCACACTAGAATAATAGTTCTATATAAAAAAACTAGATTACCGAGGAAAGAACTAGCCTGTGCCCAGTTGCTAGAGAAGGTGTAAATTTAGTGGAGGGAGCAGATTTCCAATGGCACTTTGAATTAGATCGGATAGTTTGCATATTTGGGTGACTACGACGGACTCCCTTGACAATCATCTGATCCACCACGCCATGAACACAGTACTAGAAATTGCAACAGAGCGGAGTGGATGTGTATGGGCCGGCGGCGACGTATGACGATGCTGAAGGCAGCATTACCGGTGTCGAGTGGTGGCCATTGCTGCACTACAGGTACGTTCACTGGATTCTTATGTCAAAATTTGTGTTGGTATTTACCCACTCATCACATCTTAATAGTCATGTACTCCGAATATTTTGGCCTACAAACCTTATTGATTATAATTATGTTGCTGCTGTAGGGAGCTTCCAGTTATTGCATCTTCCCTCCTTATTATCATCCTGCAGATTTTGTAGCTTTCCCCGTATGAAGTCAGATGCTTTGGTATTGCGTTTTCTGAGGTTTGCATTTAGCTTAACAACCATCTACATACTGAAATTAGCCACAAGTTGGAGTGCAGTCTGAAGGTCAAGAAGATGCATGTTATGCTATCAAGGATTCCATGGTCAGCAACTGCGTATTTTCACATTCTATTTCTTTGCATATGTTTAGTGATATAGCACAGGAACTCGACTAAAATATTCATGGTTGTTCCAGTTATATAGATCCCTCCTTGAGGATATTGATTGGTTCAGGTGGAACTGTTTCGTTCAACGGACATTATTGTTCAGTTTATGATTGAGTGCCTACCTCTGAATTTTGTGCGAGGGCTCATGTACGTTCATCGGGTTAACAATGTGAGGGCATGAAAAATCACTACATCTGAATCATGACACAATTATCTAATTCTAAAGCAATACTTATGAGGTGTTTGACTTGAAAAAAAACTAAAGTATATCATACAAGATTAAGATGTTCAGAAAATAAACCAAGAAGCAAGGAAATAGGTACAAGAGCCAGTATGTTGTTCTCTGCATTACTTAGCTGATCTTTCAGCTCTAACCATACCAACAGAGTAATGTTTGTTCCATATCTTCTCTCATGGATGTTAGCCTGCAGCACTGCACAGCAACTTGCACGATCATGAATTGGTAGTATAACTCTTGCAAGGATGGATTCAAGATGGAGCTGGTAAAGTATCTGCATCAATGCAAGGACAAGATGGAGAGTAGTAAAATAAAAATCCCCTTTTTCTTAATAATTATTGAGTTACTATGTGATTTATCTAAGAATGAAACTATCTTACTGCAAGGTGTCATGGTGAGTCAAACAACAATCACTGTAGAAGGTGTGCTGAAGGTAATATTTTTTCACCATTAAGTGCTCTCAGTAGTTGAAACAATGTGGGGGCTGAAGTTGAACACTTGGACTAGATGGTACGCCTAGGTGAAAAGTACTAATTTATAGCTGGTCCTGAAACATGGATGTACAGTTGCACACAATACATGTGTAAACAGAATGTGCTGTTAATTTTTGGTAAGTAGAATTTCGACGGTTCTTAGTGTACATATAACATGTTCTGTTATTTCGACATAGTTCTGCTAATGATGCCATTTAATTTTCTAACTATCGTAAATTCGCTTGGTTTGATGCAGAGAAAAATCATTTACTTGCAGATGGCTCAGTGATATGTACTACCGATATTTTTGGCCAGGGATCATAAAATAGCTTAGTGCTTCAGTCATGTAAATCACTAAACAAAGCTTCCAAAAAAATAGATTAGTGCTTCAGTCATGTAAATCACTGAACTCATTGTTTGTATGTTTATCTGATCTTCATTTTCGCTGGATTCGGATACGTTTGGATAAGGGTTTTCGGAATACATGACAATATAATTTCAGTAAAATCTTATGGTTGGATCTTCGGTAGATTTTACTTATTGTTGTTTATTTATATCTGTTGTCTGTGGTTCTTTAGTTACACATCAGTATACTTATTTACTGTTATTCGAGCGCTCCCTTAAACTGGTGAAAGGATCAGAGGAAGTATTGAGACATTTTGTAATAAAGTAATCTGAAGAAGTGCATTAGTATACAGAAAAGGTGAACATGCTATATTCTTATCTTCAAACAAAAGAGGTGCAAGGCATACTACAGTAGGCTACGATATTTATTAAAGTGTGTACATACTCATATCAAATATTTTTATTTTTAGTTCTCTTTTGACCTTTAGGGATGCACAGATTTTAGGGATGAAGAAATTTTATTCAAATAGGGGAAGTAAAGGCTTTTCTAAATTGTTGCCAGAGAAAAAATATTGTGAACCATACTTTAAGTCTTATGATGTTAGGTAAGCTGCCGGACTAATAGTGGAATAGATAGGCTATGATTTAATTTCTGTTTATGATGGTAGAAGGAAAACAAAAACAAAAATGATCGGTTTCGTGAATTTACTCATCCATCCACGATGATTTTAACCTTGGATAATTTATGCTTTCTATGAAAGGAAATTTCATATATCTTGGTTGTGTCTTTCTATAGCAATAATAAATAAAATTGGACGATTCTATTAGAAATATTATGATTCTACTATAGGTGATGTCCCGAATGTATCCAGGTTATCCAGCTGGACATAACAGATATTTCTTGACGTTACATGACATGGCAAAATCACTCTACGAGCGATGTGACACAATTGATTGCTGGAATTTGAAACAATAAAAATTTAATGGTATAGTCCACTGCTGCATAATAAAACATGGAAGCCTAAACAAAAAGGTATTCATGTGTTGCATGTTTAACATTTTAATATGTTTTATCACGTACATTGGAACGTGGAAGAGGCTGTTCGAAACTCAACAAACTGAGTATCCTAAATATTTATATACATTTAAATTTATTTGAAATTGTTTAAAAATATAATATCTAGCATAAAAAATGATACATTACATATCAATATTTTTTATGAAGGCTAGCCGCGCAATTGTGCGGGCCACCCAGCTAGTTGCAAACGTTATAAGACTTCATACCGTCTTCCTTGTTAACCAAACCCTGTTATTAGAAAATATCTAGACCTTAGAGATACCACCGATGCAAACCAAATTTTCAACAAGCTTTACGGTAGTTCTTCACTAATAGGCTTAACTCATGTGATGCACAATTTAATCATGATCTACTTGTTAACTCAAAACAATTGACAAGCATCAAGTTATCCATTAGTGATCTACAAGATTAAGCAAGTTTTTCCTTATACCAATTACCACATGCAACATTTTCTGAACCAACCAAACACCAATCAATTTATTTAATCAACTCTCCAAACAAATATAAGTGAAGCAAGAGAGTACTTTCTACAAAAGAAAGCTAATAGCTCTGACAAGAGATACATGAAAACAAGAGCTAAAAGCTGAACAGCGCTAGATATGAATACTCAACAAATATAAGTGAAGAATAGGAGTATTCTCATGAAAAAGCGGAGCGTGTCTCTCTCCCAATCAAGAATGCTAGGGTCCAGTCAAGCTTTATTGAAAATAAAAGTGCAATACTGAAAATAAAAACACACAGACGCTCCAAGAAAAGCACATATGATGTGAAAGAATTAAAATATAGTTTCACTAGAGATGACCTGATAATTTTGACGATGAAGAAGGGGATGCCTTGGGCATCCCCAAGCTTAGACGCTTGAGTCTTCTTGAAATATGCTGGGGAGATCCATGGGAGCCTCCCCAAGCTTAAGCTCTTCACTCTTCTTGATCCTATTATATCATCCTTCTCTCTTGACCCTTGAAAACTTCCGTCACACCAAACTCAAAGTAGATCTCATTAGAGGGTTAGTGCATAATCAAAAACTCACATGTTCTATAAAGACGCAATATGATTTGTTACTTTAAACATTAGCTACAGCCACTGATGTTATGTGAAGCTCTTCCACCCAAAGAATTTCACTCAACACTAGTAAAAGAGAGAATGCAAAATAAAAAGGCATAATCTGTCTAAAACAGAACAGTCCGCAAAGACGAATTTTTTCGAGGCACTTACGACGCTCAGATCGAAAAACTTGAACTAATGAAAGATTCAGACATTCATAAAGATTACGCACAAAAATTTTCAGATTTAATTAACAATCTGGTGATTTTAGGAATTTCGTACAGTGAACAGCAAAAATCTGTTTCTGCGCAGCAATCAAAATTAAGCATCATCTTAACATTAGAGGCTACTCTTGGCACAACAATGCGAGAAAATAAAGATACAAAGGAGTTGCTACAGAAGTAAACATCCTTTGACTCAATAAAAAAAAATTGCAGAAATAAAAATAATGGGTTGCCTCCCATAAGCGCTTTTCTTTAACGCCTTTTAGCTAGGCACAAAGCATGCATCAAGTATTACCAAGTGAAGAAGCATCAACATTGTAATTTGTTCGAACAATAGAATCATAAGGTGGCTTAATCTTCTTCCTAGGAAAGTGTTCCATACCTTTCTTGAGAGGAAATTGATATTTTATATTCCCTTCTTTCATATCAATAATAGCACCTACAGTTCTAAGAAAAGGTCTTCCCAGCACAATAGGGCATGATGGATTGCATTCAATATCCAAGACAATAAAATCAACGGGGACATAATTGTTGTTAACCATGATAAGAACATCATCAATTCTTCCCAAAGGTTTTTTAATGGTAGAATCAGCAAGGTGAACATCCAAGTAACAATTTTCCAAAGGTGCTAAATCAAGCATATCATAAATCTTTTAGGCATAACAGAAATACTAGCACCAAGGTCACACAAAGCATTGCAATCAAAGTCATTCAATTTCATTTTAATGATGGGCTCCCAACCATCTTCTAACTTCCTAGGGATAGAAGCTTCACGTTTAATTTTTCCTCCCTAACTTGTATGAGAGCATTAGTAATATGTTTAGTAAAAGCCATGTTTATCTCACTAGCATTAGGACTTCTAGCTAGCTTTTGCAAGAACTTAATTACTTCAGAAATATTGCAACCATCAAAATCAAAGTCATTATCATCAAAAGTAATGGAGTTATTATCTTCCTTATTGCTAGAAATTTCAGCATCTTTATCAAGGACAGTTTCAGAGTTATCAGGCAATTTAGGACATTTTGCAATAGAAGTGGAAACATTACCAACACCAATTATCTTGCCATTAATGGTAGGAGGTTTGTTAACACTTGAGTTTGAAGCATTTTCAGAAGTAGTAATAGTATAAACTCTAGCAATATTATTCTTTCTAGCAATTTCATCCTCTCTTTCCCATCTAGCATGCAATTCAGCTAACATCCTCACATTGTTATCAATTTTAACTTGTATAGCATTGAGAGTTTTGCTCTCTTTAACATCATGAGGCATGTTCTTTAGTTTCAACAAGTCAACATCAAGAGCAAGACTATCAACTTTAGAGGCAAGAACATCAATTTTCCCAAATTTCTCCTCAACAGTTTTATTGAAAGCAGTTTGTGTACTAATAAAATCCTTAAGCATAACTTCAAGATCGGAGGGTACACTCTTATTATTGTTGTAGGAGTTACTATAGGAATTTCCATAACCATTGCCACTATTAGAAGGATAGGGCCTATAATTGCTATTACCAAAATTATTCCTATAAGCATTGTTGTTGAAGTAATTATTTTTAATGAAGTTCACATCAACATGCTCTTCTTGAGCAACCAAAGAAGCTAAAGGAACATTATTTGGATCAACATGTGTTTGACCATTTGCAAGCATAGACATAATAGTATCAATTTTGGCACTCAAGGAGAGGTTTCCTCAACAGAATTTACCTTCTTACCTGTTGGAGCTCTCTCGGTGTGCCACTCAGAATAATTAATCATCATATCATAGAAGCTTTGTTGCAGCACCCAAAGTGATGGACATAAAGGTACCTCCAGCGGCCGAATCCAATAAATTCCTTGAAGAAAAATTTAATCCTGCATAGAAGGTTTGGATGATCATCCAAGTAGTCAGTCCATGAGTGGGACAATTTTTAACCAATGATTTCATTCTCTCCCATGCTTGAGCAACATGTTCATTATCAAATTGCTTAAAATTCATTATGCTACTTCTCAAAGAAATAATCTTAGCAGGAGGATAATATTTTCCAATAAAAGCATCTTTGCATTTAGTCCATGAATCAATACTATTTCTAGGCAAAGATAGCAACCATTCTTTAGCACGTCCTCTCAAGGAGAAAGGAAAAAGTTTCAGTTTAATAATATCACCATCTACTTCCTTGAGCTTTTGCATTTCACAAAGTTCAACAAAGTTATTAAGGTGAACAGCAGCATCATCAGTACTAACACCAGAAAATTGCTCTTTCATAACAAGATTTAAAAGTGCAGGTTTAATTTCATAAAATTCTGCTGAAGCAGCAGGTGGAGCAATAGGTGTGCATATGAAATCATTGTTGTTCGTGCTAGTGAAATCACACAACTTAGTGTTCTCAGGAGTACTCATTTTAGCAGAATTAAAAACAGACAGAAAATAACTTGAAAGTAAACTAGATGCAAGTAACTAATTTTTTGTGTTTTTGATAATTGAAAGCAAACAAGATAAAATAAAATAAACTAAGCAAGACAAAAACAAAGTAAAGAGATTGGAAGCGTGAAACTCCCCTTGCAGAAGACTGCTGTCTCCCCGGCAGCGGCGCTAGAAAAAGATGCTGGCGCCTGATTGACAGGAGAGTATTTGAGGATGATGATGATGAGTACTTCCCCGTCAACGGCGCCAGAAAAAGAGCTTGATGGCGTGAATCACACGTTCGTTGGGAGACCCCAAGAGGAAGGTATGATGCAGTTCAGCAGCAAGTTTTCCCTCAGAAAGAAACCAAGGTTATCGAACCAGTAGGAGCAGCAACTCTTTAGAAGGTTGGTGGTGGCTCGCGCGGCGCAATGATACGTCTCAAACGTATCTATAATTTTTGATGTTCCATGCTTGTTTTATACCAATTGCTACATGTTTTGTATCTACTTTATATCACTTTTATACATTTTTTGGGACTAACCTATTAACAAGATGCCGAAGTGCCAGTTCCTGTTTTCTGCTGTTTTTGTATTCCAGAAAAGCTAGCCTGGAAATATTCTCGGAATTGGACGAAACTACACGGGGGTGCCTATTTTTCCAGAACACACCTGACGGAGCGAAGGAGCAGCAGAGGAGGGCCACCAGGGCCCCACACGCCACGAGGGCGCGGGCCCCCTTCTGCCGCGCCCTGGGGTGGTGTGGGCCCCTCGGGGGTCCGCAGCCGCCGCCCTTTCGCCTACTTATTCCCCCCGACGCGAAAACCCTAAGTACCTGAGCAAATATCCACGAAAAGATCCAGAGACGCCGCCGTCGTCAACCCTAGCTCGGGAGGGTTCAGAACCTCTTCCCGGCACCCTGCCGGAGAGGGGAATCGTCACCGGAGGCTTCTACATCGCCATGCCTGCCTCCGGAGTGATGCGTGAGTAGTTCATCCTTGGACTATGGGTCCATAGCAGTAGCTAGATGGTTGTCTCTCCACTTTGTGCCATCATGTTTAGATCTTGTGAGCTGCCCTACATGATCAAGATCATATTATTGTAATGCTACATGTTGTGTTTGCTGGGATCCGATGAATATTGAATATTATGTCAAGTTGATTATCAATCTATCATATATGTTATTTAAGATCTTGCATGCTTTCCGTTACTCGTAGATGCTTTGGCCAAGTAGATGCTTGTAACTCCAAGAGAGAGTATTTATGCTAGATAGTGGGTTAATGTCTCCGTTTAACCTGGGACAGTGACAGAAAGTTCTAAGGTTGTGAATGTGCTGTTGCCACTAGGGATAACCTAACGATGCTATGTCCACGGGCATATGTGTTTGTTTACATTACGCACTTTACTTAATGCAATTATCCGTTGCTTGCAACTTAATACCAACGGGGGACTCGGATGACAACCCGGCGGTGGATTATTAGTCGTAGATGCTGTTGGATAACGATCTATGTATTATGTCGTAATGCCCAATTAAATATCATAGTAGTCAACATGTCATGTACATGCATTGTCATGCGCTCACTATTCGTCAATTGCCCAGCTGTAATTTGTTCACCCAACATGTTAGTTATCTTTTATGGAGAGACACCACTAGTGAACTGTGGACCCCGGTCCATTCTTTTACACTGATTAAACAACCACAAACTGCAAACTGTTCCTTTTTCATTCTCTGCAATTTAATACTCATTTTCCACACCATACGTTTAATCCTTTGTTTTCAGCAAGCCAGTGAGATTGACAACCTCACTGTTTCGTTGGGGCAAAGTAGTTTGATTGTGTTGTGTGCAGATTCCACGTCAACAGTCCAGACTCCCTGCGACAGCTATTTTTCTGGCGCCGTTGACAACCTTCTGAAGAGTTGCTGCTCCTACTGGTTCGATAACCTTGGTTTTTTTCTGAGGGAAAACTTGCTGCTGACTACATCATACCTTCCTCTTGGGTCTCCCAACGAACGTGTGTTTCACGTCATCACGCAACACGATCACCAACGTGGAATCTGCACACAACACAATCAAACTACTTTGCCCCAACGAAACAGTGAGGTTGTCAATCTCACCGGCTTGCTGAAAACAAAGGATTAAACGTATGGTGTGGAAAATGAGTATTAAATTGCAGAGAATGAAAAAGGAACAGTTTGCAGTTTGTGATGGTTTAATCAGTGTAAAAGAATGGACCGAGGTCCACAGTTCACTAGTGGTGTCTCTCCATAAAAGATAACTAACATGTTGGGTGAACAAATTACAGCTGGGCAATTGACAAATAGTGAGCGCATGACAATGCATATATATGACATGATGATTACTATGATATTTAATTGGGCATTACGACATAATACATAGACCGTCATCCAACAGCGTCTATGACTAATAATCCACCGCCGGGTTGTCATCCGAGTCCCCCGTTGGTATTAAGTTGCAAGCAACGGATAATTGCATTAAGTAAAGTGCGTAATGTAAACAAATACATATGACCGTGGACATAGCATTGTTAGGTTATCCCTACTGGCAACAGCACATCCGCAACCTTAGAAGTTGCTGTCACTCTCCCAGATTACCGGAGGCATGAACCCACTATCTAGCATAAATACTCTCTCTTGGAGTTACAAGCATCTACTTGGCCAAAGCATCTACGAGTAACGAAAAGTATGCAAGATTTTAAATAACATAGGGCATAGATTGATAATCAACTTGACATAGTATTCAATATTCATCGGATCCCAGCAAACACAACATGTAGCATTACAATAATATGATCTTGATCATGTAGGGCAGCTCACAAGATCTAAACATGATGGCACAAATTGGAGAGACAACCATCTAGCTACTGCTATGGACCCGTAGTCCAAGGATGAACTACTCACGCATCACTCCGGAGGCAGGCATGGCGATGTAGAAGCCTCCGGTGATGATTCCCCTCTCCGGCAGGGTGCCGGGAAGAGGTTCTGGACCCTCCCGAGCTAGGGTTGACGGCGGCGGCGTCTCTGGAACTTTCGTGGATATTGGCTCAGGCCCTTAGGGTTTTCGCGTCGGGGGGAATAAGTAGGCGAAAGGGCGGCGGCTGACGACCCCCGAGGGGCCCACACCACCCTAGGGCGCGCCAGGGGGGACCCGCGCCCTAGTGGCGTGTGGGGCCCTGGTGGCTCTCCTCTGCTGCTCCTTTGGTCCTTCAGGTGTGTTCTGGTAAAATAGGGATCCCCGTGAAGTTTTGTCCAATTCCGAGAATATTTCCAGACTAGCTTTTCTGGAATACAAAAATAGCAGAAAACAGGAACTGGCACTTCGGCATCTTGTTAATAGGTTAGTCCCAAAAAATGTATAAAAGTGATATAAAGTAGATGCAAAACATGTAGCAATTGGTATAAAACAAGCATGGAACATCAAAAATTATAGATACGTTTGAGACGTATCAGCATCCCCAAGCTTAGTTCCTGCTCGTCCTCGAGTAGGTAAATGATAAAAACAAAATAATTTTTGAGGTGACATGCTTCCATCATAATCTTGATCATATAATATTGCAAGGCACATGTAAATGAATGAAGTGATCCAAGTCAATGGTCTATAATTTGCTACCAAATAGATAATGAGTAAACAATGAATCACACAAGCTAAACGTTTTCATGAATAGTACTTTCGAGACAAGCAGCAAACAGTTTTGCACAAGTGTTAACTCATAAAGCAATAGTCTCTAATAAAAGGTATTTAATCAACACAAAGGAACATCAAAAATTATAGATACGTTTGAGACGTATCAGTTCACCATAGCATGTAAGTAAATTTCCACCATGAATGATGCATGGCTTAGATTAGCGGCCCAGGCGTCTCTCAACCATTTATACAAACTCATTTAAACTCACTTCATTTCCCCATTTATTTCACCCATGGTAAGCATCCATAAACAAAAGTACATGATATCAACTAAATGAGATGATGTGCAATGTTGAAAGCTTGCCATGTGACAGCACATATGGGCTAACTCTCAACCAAAGACATTTGTCAAGTCCACAACTTCATAATTTTAATCACAATGGGTCATATTTATTTATGCAATGAAAGTAAAGTGTGCATCAAGTTCACGAGAGCTATATAACCAACTTTTCCCACAACAATTAACAACATAAGCATTTTCATTCAGAGGTATAGATAACTCAAATATCATGATAAACATACTCGGAATAGCATAAAGCTAATAGGTAGATATGGTGGACTCACTGGAAAAACTTTGGTTGAAGGTGTTGGAAACAAGTTTTTGCTTGTTGGAATTTTTGGGCTAGCAAGAGGGAGAAAGTTGACCATCTAAATGCATGCATGAGTGTCCATAGAACTAACTAATCCATGTTAAAACAAGGTAGAATAACATTTAGCATCAAAACATGAATAAAGATAGCTCTTGATAAAATATTTGCAAATTATTACTCATTAACAAGCTCATGAATCATGCAATTATATGTATCTTTTAAAATTAACTTCAACATCCCTTTTCCCAATCTTATAATAGCATCCAACATAATTCAACCCAAATTTCCAGTAGCTCTCTCATATATAAATGATAGTGTGGTGGTCTCACAAAATAAAAATCTAACCTAAACAAACAAAAAGACGCTCCAAGTTTATGCGATAAAGTGTTTCGATCGAAAAACAGAAGTTAGACGTGTGCAAACCGAGAGTGTGTAGGTCCAGTGGGGTTGTCTTCACATCCCCAAGCTTATGGTCTTCACCATCCTTGGATAGCTCTTGGTGCATCTCCTCTAATCCCTGTGAAAAAACTTCAAAACACCGTTTCTCCCATTTCTTTTTCTGTGGGGCACATTAGTAGTGATAAACAAATAGATTTCTTGCTGCATATAATCCTTAGACAAAAATTCATATGAATGTCCAGAACATGTATAATGTTGTATGCCTACTCATAAACTCAATTGGATCAAAAAGATTCATGTTAAAAGTTCTAAGCATGCATCAAACAAAATGGGACAGAATCTGTCCAGAAAAACAGCAGCAGCAAAACGTATTTTTCTACCCTACTTAACTTTGTCGGAAAATTCCGAAAAATTCATGCATACAGAGGATGAAAAGTTGCACTACAGTTTAAATATGAGCTCATTCGGAGTTACAGAATAAGAATTAAAAATCATACCGTGCACAGATTCGTGCAGGAATAATCTCCGAACGCTATAAGCAACTTCTTCATACCAAAATGAGTAAAACTTGGCACTTTATTAAAAATTCCAGAAACTAAACTAAACACTAAGTCTCTTGTTACAGCAAGAGGACACAAAGAAAATCACAAATAAAAACAACCGGGTTGCCTCCCGTAAAGCGCTTTCTTTATAGCCATATAGCTAGGCTTCTTACTTGATGTTTATTGTGGACGAAGCTCATGAGGGAGCTTGAATGATGTGCCCCTCTTCCTTGGGAAGTGTTCCATACATTTCTTGTGTGGAAACTGAAACTTCACATTCCCTTCTTTTGAATCAATGATAGCACCTGTAGTACGAAGAAAAGGTCTTCCAAGAATAATTGGACTAGAGGTTTTATTCCCCATATCCATGATTAGAAAATCAACAGGCACAAATGTCATATGTAACTCTACCAAAACATCACTTACTTTTCCTAAAGCATGTTTAATGGAATCATCAGCAAGTGCAAGTTCAATAGAGCATTTTTCAAGATTTTTCAATTCAAGTACTTCATATAGTTCTTTAGATAAAACAGAGACACTAGATCCTAGATCAAGTATAGCATGGTGTGTCTCTTTTCCAATGGTTACTAGGACTTTGGGAATCCATACATCCCCAAGCTTAGGTGGTATCATAGCCTCTTGGTTGTACCTAGCAATCTTTTCTTTCAAGACATGATTAGCAATATAAGAACCAAAACCAGCTTGGTTAACATTAATAGAAGGATCACTTGCAAATTTTTGTAAGATAGATATTAATTCATGCAAGCTACAATTCTCTAAGTCAAGCAATGGTTCCTTTACTTCACTAAGCATTTTAACTTCTTCAACTTTCTTCTCTTTCACAACCATAATAGTTTCCTTAGCAATTCTCTCTTGCTCATGAATATGTTCCCAAGATTTATTTATAACCTCTTGACAATATTTAATTGTTTCCTCATGTTTTTGAGCTATAATGGTGTTCTTTAATGAGGAAACTTCCTTAGTGAGCTGATCTACCCTTTCAAACAAAGAGTCTTGTTTTTCAAACTTAGATATAAATTCCTTATTAAGCTCCTTTTGAGTAGATATAAATGATCTAATGGTGTTTTCCAAATCACTAGAAACATTACCACTAGTAGTATATTTGTTTGGCACATATGGGGGTTTATTATAAGAGTTATAATTGTTGTTACCATACCCATTATTACCATAGTTCCTAATGAAGTTGACATCAATATTTTCAGGATTATTACCAACTAGTTCTTGCAAAGGCACATTTTCAATATTTTGTTTATTAATGAAAGCAAGAATAGTATCCATTTTAGATGACAAATCATTTGTTTCTTCTATGGAGTTCACTTTCTTAGAAGGATTAGGTGCTCTATCAGTATGCCATTGACTATAGTTTTGCAAAATGCTTTCCAATATGTTCTTAGCTTCTACTATAGTTTTTCCCATAAAAGCACCTCCAGCAGCAGAATCAAGAATATTTCTAGACATGTAATTTAGACCATTGTAAAAAGAGTGTAATATGGTCCATTCGTTGACCCCATGTGATGGACAAGTTCTAAGCATAAGTTTAATCCTATCCCAAGCCATAGCAACATGTTCATTTTCATTTTGCCTAAAAGAAAGAATGTTGTTTCTATTTTGCAAAATTTTAACAGGAGGATAGTATTTCTTAATGAAAGCTTCTTTTAAATCATCCCAAGTTTTAATGCTATCAATAGGTAATGAATGCAGCCACTCTTTAGCTTTTCCTCTAAGTGAGAAAGGAAATAACTTCAGTTTTAGAATATCACTTTCCACATTTTTAAATTTCTGCATGTCACATATTTCAACAAAATCATGAAGATGCATAGAGGCATCCTCCATAGCACTACCGCCAAATTGTTCCCTAGTTATCAAGTTCAACAAACTAGGACTTACTTCATAACTCTCAGCATTTATCTTAGGTGTGGCAATGGGCCTAGCAATAAATTGATCATTTGGAGTGTTTGTGTAATCACACAACTTAGTTCTTTCTCCCATTTTAGCAAGTTTTTATGTGTTTTTTAATTTTTTATGCAAAACTGAAAATAAATATGCAAACCGAAATAACAAATGCAAGACAATGACAAAACAAGATAAATTGCTTTGAAGGTAAAGATGGATAAGATGATGCTCACGTAGGTGCAACCTCCCCAAGCTTAGGTGTTAGCACAAGTTGGTGATGAAGTTGACTTGGTGAGATATCCTTGGATAAACCTTTCAGCAATGATTCCCCGGCAACGGCGCCAGAAAACAGTCTTGATGGCCCTTCACGTAGTTACCCCACAATGGCGCCAGAAAACACTTGCTAGCCCTTCGCGTGGTTACCTGCGTGAAAAGTAAATGGGTTAGGTTGAGACTCCAAGTGCAGAGTGTGTAGTAAGTGGAAGACGTGTTTTCCCCACGAGGGTGACTCGAGGGTTTAATATCGAACTCTCGGGGAATCAGTAGTGAAGATTTATCTTCCTATCCTTCTTTTGGTTACCTACAAAACAAAGTAAATGTTTTGGTCCTCAACCTCACCTAGTGGTTGTCAAGCACAAGGTGTTAGAATGATATCAAGATAATATGCAATGCAAACAAGAAATAAATATGCAATGGTGGTAAATAAATATGCAAGGATGGTGGTAGCAATGATAAATGATATTTTTGGGTTTTTTATAATGAATGCAAGATGTAAAAGTGTTTTTGTATTTTCGGATTTAATAATGGCAGAAAATGGAAAAGTGGTAAAAGTTGTTGGAAAGGTGTTTCTTATGATTAAAAATGGACCGGGGTTCATGGTTTCACAAATGCACTCTCTCTTTAATAAAGTGGTAGACAATGGAACACTAGAGTTGACATATGAGATTGCAACACAACAGTTTAATGACAAGTTATAATTATATGGGCATCACGTCCTAACATAGAGACCTTTTGGTTATTAGTCTCTCTTATACTCCACCAAGATGCGAACTAAATCATAACACCTCAGTAATTAAGATAACTCAGAGTATAGCAATAAGTATCATGACATGAAGTTAAAATAAGAACATGCTAGATCTAGTCATGGAGTAGTGGCAATGGTCACACCCACATCTCCGGTAGCATGGTATTTCTTTTTATCCCTAGTGAGGCAACAAAGTAAGGTAAAACACCCAAGTGGATCGCGAACTTTCTCTCACGTTCACTGCACTAGCCACCCCCCGTTACTCCAACTAATGCACACGTTCCCCTCACACGCTCTCATAAACATGCTTGATCATAACAAGTAAATAAGAACGGGGTACATAATATGCATCTACTTTCATAACTGAAACAAAACCATTGCAATCTCAAACATATATTAACTCATAAAAAGATCCACCACAAAGGTATTACATAGATGACCGTAATCATGTTCAGCAGCTCATACGGTACTAATTAGTGAAGCTCGAGAGAGAGAGATACATAAGTTACTTCCACAAACCCATAGTCCAGAGGTGGACTACTCCCTCTTCATCATGGAGACGGTGGAGAAGTCGTTGGAGAAGATGGAGACCACGCCGGCAGCGCCCCACCGGAGTTTTCCCCTCCAATCTGCAGCTCCAGGTCTCTGTTTCGGTGTTTCTGTGTTTCTGTGGCGCTCCTTCCAGAGAACGTCGGGGGATAATTTTTATAGACGTTTTTAGGTCAAAACGGAGTCGGTGGAGGAAAGATCGACGGCAACGGAGCTCGAGGGCCAAAGTGGGGGGTCCCACGCGGCCAGGTACTTGGGCCACGTGGGCCCACTCATCTGGCCCTCGGGCCTCCTCTTGTTTGCTTCTTTCGCTCCAGGTCTTGTTCCTTCCAAAAAATGATGCTCGTAAATTTCCAGGTCATTTGGACGTCGTTTGGGTCCCTGAAACATTAAAGGAAAGAAATAGGGTTTTCTGCCTGCGCAGGGTTAATTCCATAAAAAATAGGAAACATATTAAATATTCCCAAAATCATTATAAAACAGTGATATAACCCTTATATGATGCAAATATGACTGGAATGTTAGTAGAAATAATGCAAAGTTCATGTATGCATTTTACATGCATCAACATCCCCAAGCTTAACCTATACTCGTCCTCGAGTATGAAGGTGATAAAACTAACATGGACTTTGCAATTTTAATACTATCAATGGATATCAAAGATGATTACTATTGCTACATAGAGTAAAATGATTCATTCTTAAAAGGAGTAGCAATATGCAAGATAGTTTATGAAGTGATATCAAGTATTCAATGCAAGGATGTTCAATGATAATTCACAAAGTGTAACATAGGAGAAAAAGTACTATGGACCACATGTATGCATAATAATAAGTAGGAACATCCTACAATGGTCATAGAGTATTGGTGAAAATCTGAATATAAAAGGTGGACACTTTGGAAAGATATATATATGAGTAGAGGTAAAGCATGAATAAATTTCATCTATCTTCTGAACTTCTCTACTTAAGTCAATGATTGTAATATGGTAATCCTTGGTGTCAAGCTCTCATTCCCCTATCATAGCATCTTGAATGATTAAGTTTAAAATGAAAACAATAAGAGTAGTGTGCTTGACAAAGTACAGGTTGAAAGTCTCATGCCCCTTAAATACAAGTACCTACTCCATGTGTTACTCAACTTTAGAAAACAAAGCAAGTTCAAGTTAAATATCATTGTAAGTAATAACAGTATAATTAAGAGCGTCAACTGGGGTACCTCTTGTCCCAGGATATGGAACAAGCCCATATCAAAATGACAAGACAAACAACAGCAGGTGGGGCCTATTGTAGAGCTTGTCGAGGAGGCTCGGCAGAGCGCTCTGGCTGCGCAGGTCCTGTCGCGCCAGCGGGAACGCATGTTCCTCTCCCTGGTAGGCCGCGCGCGGACCGTCGCGGGCCGCCTGGGTGCCGAAGCCCCCGTACTCCCTGCCGAGGGGAATGCCGACGTCGCCACCTATCTCGGCTTCTTCGAGCAACTCCTCACCAGCCTTGAGGAGGTTGTGACGAACCTCGACGATCTGGTCGACAACGAGAGCCGCGAGCTCCTTGGCGAAGCGGTCGGCCGCATCTTTGCCAACCTTGCGCATCTTCATCCCAGCTTCGACTTCACGACTGTGACGGAGCCTCTAGAGGGGAGGCTCTCCTCGAAGCTGAACTCCTCGTGTGGGACGATGTGGAGAGGTACGTCTAGCGCTTCCAGAGGGTTGAGGTCGAGGAGGACCCGGCCCAGGAGGGCGATGGTGAGGCAGGCGCTGAGGAGGAAGACGACGAGGCCGTCGATGGCGATGACGACGATAGCCCTGCTGCTTAATCTGCTCCCGCGGAGAGAGGTGCCTGGAGCACCAGTTATCTTAGGATTTGCTATTTCCACTTTGTAATGGCTTGTAAAGACATCTTTATTATATGCAAGTATGAGCGCCCCTCGGGAGGCCTTTCATCTGTTTCCTCATGTCTTTTTCGCTCTACATCGTTAGGACCCTGCTCTCAGCGCAAATAGCACCGCCGCTTCGGTATGCCGGAGTCAGGGCTCGACAAGGCCGGGGGGTGCGTAAGGCTTAGAGAGGTAAGAGCTCTCGAGGCACGATGCTCGGAGCTCCCCTTTGACGTGCAAGCAGCCCATGAGGCGTAAGAGAGAAAAGAGAGCTCGAGGGGCGACAAAACCAGCGAGAGAGAAAAACTCGTGAGGCGTAAGCTCTGGACTTAGCTTTCTCGAGACGTTTGTCTCGTGGGGGGTGTTGTGTTCCCTGGTGAGACGTTTCCCCTCTCAGGGTTGCCTGAGTCTGGTTTGGAGCTCCACGGCCTTGTAGGGCGTCTTGTTCCCTGCGTTGGAGAGAGAGGCATGCCCACAAGCAATGCACAGTTGTACAACTCATGCGCGCTCATAGGTTTCCTCATGGGTATCTCACGAGGAGAGTAAGCACCAAGGTCCTTGGTGAGGTGACGTGCATGGGAGCTAGCCCACGAGTCAGAGCTCTTTGGTGAGATAACGGTCGTGGGCGGAGAACCACGAGTTAGAGCTCAGATCCTTTGGGTTTTGCGGTGTTGCTGGGATGCTCCCGAGGCACAGCCACCGTGCTCAGCCCGCGCTCGCGAGGCGCATGGGGAAAAATGTGAGCGCGAATGAACATAAGAAAAACAACTCACCAAGCAATATTATATAACGGCGCCACGGCGCAAAGGTTCATGGTGACCTAAAATTGTTCATTACACTTGGCGAGCCAAGACAAAGTCCGCCATGTCTGGGCATGGGTTCCACATAGAGTGGTTGAGGCCTCTCGCGGCCCGTGGCGACGCGTTGTAGAGAGCTCTCAGTAGAGAAGACCCTCGTGAAGGGAAAAGCTTGGTGAAGCTGGGAGGTGAAGATGCGTGCTTCCCTCTTGAGACAAAAAATGCCTGCCACGACGTGATCACGGGTAGAACTTGCGTAGATGCTCGATGTTCCACGGGTTTTTGATTGGATCGCCGTCTTCCGTCTCGAGCCATACCGCGCCAGGCCTGGCGATGTGCGCGACCCTGTAGGGGCCTTCCCACATGGGTGATAGCTTGTGGAGGCCCTCTCTGGAGAGAATCCTCCCCAGGACGAGGGCGAACGGCAGCAAGTCGTCGTTGTGGAGCTCCTCTTGATTGTCCTCGTTGAAAGCAAGGATCCGTGGGGACCCATGCTTGATCTCGGTGGGGAGGACTGCTTCAGCGCCATAGACGAGAGCGAACGGCGTTTCTCCAGTGGGCTTCGTGGCGGTGGTGCGGATGGACCAGAGCACAGAGGGGAGCTCTTCGATCCAATTCTTGCCGTGGGCCTTGAGGCGATTGAAGCTTCTTGTCTTGAGGCCTTTGAGCACTTCGCGTTCGCTCGCTCAGCCTGCCCGTTGCTTCGTGGATGAGCCACCGAGGCGAAGCAGAGCCGGTGCCGACTCTCGCAGTAGGCCCTGAAGATGCCACTGGTGAACTGTGAGCCGTTGTCGGTGATGATGCGATTTGGCACGCCGAAGCGACAGGCCAGGCCTCTGATGAATTTCACCGCTGATCTCGCCGGGATGCTGCGCACCGCTTCGACCTCCGCCCATTTGGTGAACTTGTCATGGCGACGTAGAGGTAGCGGTAGCCCCCGCTGGAGCGTGGGAATGGTCCCAGGATGTCCAGCCCCCAGACCGCGAAGGGCCAGGAGAGCGGGATGGTCTGGAGCCCCAGTGCAGGCTGGTGGACTTGCTTGGCGTGGAATTGGCATGCCTCGCAAGCCTGGACAACGGTGGTTGCATCTTGAAGCACTGAGGGCCAGTAGAATCCACTCCTGAAGACTTTCCCTGCAAGGGTGCGTGATGATGAGTGGTGGCCACATTCTCCACTGTGTATGTCCTTGATCAGCTGGCGGCCTTCTTCAGGGGGGACGCATTTTAGTGCAACTCCATTTGGACGCTTGCGGTACAGGTCTCCCTCGTGAAGGCAGTATGACTTGGCCTGGCGAGCAATTCTCTCTGCTTCTGCATCCTCTTCAGGGAGGACTCCGTCCCTGAGGTACTCCTTGAGCTCATCGATCCAGCCCGTCTCTTGATGCGTCATGGCCAACAGCAGGCGTTCTCCTGAGGGGGACCGCAGCTCGGTGCTCCAGATGTTGGTGCTGGTGGGAGCTCTTCGTCGTGTCCATGACCGCTTCTTTTGGCTGTTTCACCGATGCCCTGGTGAGTCTCTCCTCGAACACGCCTGCCTGCTGGGCTTCTCTGCGCGATGCTCGCCTGGCGATGTCGTCGGCCTCCTGGTTCTCCCTTCGTGGGATGTGCCTGAGCTCCATCCCCTTGAAGTGTTTCTCGAGCTTGCGGACCTCCTCGAGGTAAGCGGCCATGTGACCGTCCTTAGGCGTGTAGCTCTTGTTGGAGAAGTTGACGAGGAGCTGGGAGTCGCCCTTGATGAGTAAGTGCTTGATGCCGAGGGCGATTGCGGCTCTGAGCCCGGCGAGGAGGCCCTCGTACTCGGCGATGTTGTTGGAGACCTTGTCAGTCGTGAAGCACAGCTGGACGGCGTAGTAGAGCTTGTCGCCCTTGGGTGAGGTCAGGACGACGCCAGCCCCTGCGTTCGGCATGCGAATGCTCCGTCGAAGTGCATGGTCCAGTGGCTTGGCACTGTGTCTCCAGCTGGCGTGGTTTCTGCCTCATGAGGCTCTTCTTGCTGCGTGTCTGTCCACTCGGCGACGAAGTCCGCCAATGCCCTTCCCTTGATGACCCTGGTGGTGTCGAAGCGCAGGCCAAAAGGTTGCAGCTCAATGTTCCACCCTGCGACGCGATCAGTGGCGTTTGGGTTGCGCAGGATTTGCTCCAGAGGGAATGATGTGACCACCGTGATGGGGTGGCCCTGGAAGTAGTGGCGCAGCTTCCTGGAAGCGATGAGGAGCGCGAGGAGGAGCTTCTGCTGCATAGTGTACCGCTCGCGAGCGTCTCGCAGCACAGTGCTGACGAAGTAGACGGGATGCTCGACGAGGTTGTCGATGGTGAGCAGCTGGGCTCCTCGGGAGCCTTGTCGAGCCTCTCTTGAGGGGACCCTCGCGAGGGTGCCTTCTGGTTGCGCGGGCTGACATGAGGCTCGGGCCTGAAGAGGGTGCTTCCTTATCGGGGGGATCTGGGCTTGGCGTGGCGGTCCTTCTTGGCGAGGACTGGCTCTTCCCTTTCTGCCACCAAGGCTGCGCTCACTGTTTGTGGAGTGGCTGATAGGTACAGCTTCAGATGCTCGCCAGGCCTTGGGGCAACCATGACAGGTGGGCTAGCCAAGTACTTCTTCAGGTCTTCAAATGCTTGTCCGCCTCGGCGTCCACTTGAACGTGCCAGACCGCTTCATGAGCTTGAAAAATGGCAGCGCCCTCTCGCCGAACTTGGAGATGAAACGGCCTAGGCTGGCCATGCATCCCGCAGGCGCTGCATGTCCTTGAGGCGACGAGGTGGCTGCATTTCTTCTATGGCTTGATCTTGTCAGGATTTGCTTCTATGCCGCGGTGAGACACTAGGAACCCGAGGAGTTTGCCTGATGGTACCCCGAAGACGCACTTGGCGGGGTTCAGCTTGATGTTACTTTGCGCAGGCTGGCAAAGGTCTCCTCGAGGTCCTCCATGAGGGTGTGCTCTTCGCGAGTCTTGACCACGATGTCGTCGACGTAGGCTTCTGCGTTTCTTCCCATCTGAGCCCCCAAGGCCTTCCTCATGAGCCTCTGGAAGGTGGCGCCGGCGTTCTTCAAGCCAAAGGGCATGCAGACGTAGCAATACACACCACAAGGGGTGAGAAATGCTGTCTTCTCCTCATCCTCCTTCGCCATCTTGATCTGGTGGTAGCCTGAGAAGGCATCCAGAAAACAGAGGAGGTCGCAGCCGGCGGTGGAGTCCACGATCTGGTCTATCGAGGCATGGGGTACGGGTCCTTGGGGCAGGCCTTGTTGAGGTCGGTGTAGTCGATGCAGAGCCTGCCGCCCCGGTGTGCTTGGGAACGACCACCGTGTTGGAGAGCCATGTGGGGTGTGGAACTTCTCGATTATGTGTGCTTCTTTCAACTTCTCTACTTCCTTGATGATGAACTCTTGCTTCTCTGGCGCCTGGCGCCGTGCTTTCTGCTTCACGGGGCGTGCGTTTGGACACACGGCTAAGTGGTGCTCGATCACCTCCCTCGGTACTCCGGACATCTCTGACGGTGTCCATGCGAACATGTCAGAGTTTGCCCTGAGGAAGGCGACGAGCGCGCTTTCCTATTTGGGAGGCAAGCCAGCGCCTATGGTGACGCTAGCCCCCGAGCCGCTGGCGTCCAATGACACCTTCTTCGTGGCTGCCTGCTCCTGTGAGAACAGCTGCTTCTTCTTCGCGGGCCTCTCGAGGGGCTCCATGTCCTCGTCAGCGGGGAATGCCACGGCAGCGGCCTTGTAGGCGGTCTCGACAGAGCGCATTGCGTCCTGGACTTGACCGTGGATGGCGATGGTGCCGCCGCTGCCTGGAAGCTTGACGATGTTGTACGCGTGGTGAGTGACGGCCATGAACTTCGCGAGGGCGGGGTAGCCGAGGATGGCGTTGTAGGGCAGGCCAATGTGCGCGACGTCGAAGTCGATCTGCTCGGTGCGGTAGTTCTGCGGCGTGCCGAAGGTGACCGCGAGCCTCACCTGCCCCAGAGGTGTGGAGCCACTTGTCACCCCCGTGAAGGGCCTAGAGGGCATCAGCCACTCGTAGGGCACTTGAAGCTGCTCGAAGGTCTCGACAGAGATGACGTTCAAGCCCGCACCCCCATCTATGAGTGTCTTGGCGACGGCGATGTTGTTGATGATGGGAGTGCACACCAGAGGGATGGTGCCAACAGCCTTGGTCGACTTGGGGTGGTCCTTGGAGTCGAAGGCGATGGTGTACTGCGACCACTTGAGGGGCTGGGAGCCTCAATCCCTGGAAGCGCTGCGTTGACCTCGCGAGAGAATTGCTTGAAGTGGTTGTTGGACTTGGGCGCCTGGACCCGCCGAGGATGCAGGCTATTGCCCCCTGAGGGGCCTGGTAGCCCCCAGGGTTCTCGTCGGGGAGGTTGCCGTTTTGCCCGGTTTGTTCCCCCGAGCCCTCTGCTGGAAGTTGTGGCGTCCACCTCCGCGGCCACCACGGCCTCCGCCGCGGCCGCCGCGGCCTGGTTCTTCTCGCGCTCCTTGCTGAGCTGCTTGAGCTCCCAGCAGTCTTCAGTGCGTGGTTGTGCCTGTTGTGGTAGATGCAGAACGGGCGATTGTCCACTTTTCTCTTCAGCCGCCGGAGAGGCCTCGCGAGGCTGCTTTGCGTCAGGCTCTGCCGCGAGGATGGCGGTGGTCTTGCGCTTCTCGACAGGCTTCTTCTTGCTCCTGGACCCCTCAGGAGGGTCATCCTCCGTTCCTTCTTGACGAAGAGGAGGCCCTCTTCAGCCTTGGCGCACTTGTCAGCCAGATCGAAGAGCTTCACCACGAGGTGAGGGTGTCGTGGATGCCGAGCTTCTCGAGCATCCGGCGGTTCGTGACGCCCTCCCTGAAGGCGGAGATGACGTGCGAGTCCGGGATGTTCGGAATCTTGTTGCGGACCTGGCTGAAGCGCTGGATGTATCTGCGGAGGGTCTCGTCAGGCTTCTGGCGCACCGCGCGAAGGTCGTTGTAGGTGAGCGCGCGCTCGTAGGTGCCCTTGAAGTTGGCGACGAAGACCTTGCAGAGGTCCTCCCACGTGTCGATGGTGTTCTCGGGGAGGTTCATGAGCCACGAGAGCGCGGAGTCCTTGAGCGCCATGGAGAGCCAGTTGGCCATCACCTTGTCGTCGCCTCCCGCAGCCTGGATGGAGACGGTGTAGAGCTGCAGGAACTCCAGAGGGTTGGTCCTGCCGTCGTAGCGCGGAGGGAGGTCTGGCTTGAACTTCACGGCCAGACGACGCGGCGCAGGTTGCGGGTGAAGGCGGTGCAGCCCGTGGCGTATGTCACGCGCCACCAGCGAGTGCGCCGCGGTTCTGGCGACCTGCAGCGCAATCTCCTGGACGACGCGGTTGTGGCGGTCCCTCTGGCGCTCGATCTCCACGCGCGCATCCGCTGGAGTTCGCTGCACAATCTGGCAGTCGTGCGGCGAGGATGCGTGCGACGCGGCGCGGTGGTTTGCTGCCGGAGCTGCAGCTGGAGGAGGTGGCGGAGGCGGAGGGGGAGGAGGAGCGCCGTGCGCTATGTTCCCCTCGCGTCCGGAGTGGCGCACCAGCGAGCGAGAGGCGCTGGTGCTGCAGTAGCGGCAGGAACGGCGGCGGCGTTGATGAGCTCCTCGAGGCGCCCGAGCCAGTTGTCGTGGCCCGCCTGCGTGGGACGGTAGCGCAGCAGCTCCTGCGCCATCAGTAGCGCAGTGGCTGGACTGGGCGCCGCTCGGCCCTGCGTGGAGGCGCTCTCGCGCCTGGATGGGTGCAGGGAGGAAGCTCCCTCGCCTCGTCGTCGTTGCCGCCGTCGTTGCCGCTGCCGTTGCCGCCGTCGTCCTCAGGGTGCTCGACGCGCGGCTCGGCGTTGCGCTCTGAAGCGCGGTTGGCGCGTGGGCGACCACGCGGGTTGTTGTTGGCGGCGGGCTCGGTGTTGGCTCTGCCGACGTCCGTCGCGCAAGGCGCAGCTCGCGTGTCAGTCATGGCGCGGAGAGGTTGAAGAAGTTGAAGACGCGCCTCAGCCCCCTACCTGGCGCGCCAAATGTCGGAGACTAGTCCCAGGAACTAGGGGTGTCTCTCAAAGCCAGGAATCGAGTAAGGGGCTGAACACAACGTCAAACAAATCCTCAACAACCTCGGCGACGGTGCTCGTCGAGCTCGGTGAGGAACATCACGACAGAGATGGAACACGAGCCGCTACCCAGGTTCAGGCCCACCGTGAGGTGTAAAGACCCTACGTCCTGCTAAGATGTATTGCACTGCTTGGAGAGGTTCACAGTACAAGGTGCTTGCCGAGGGCACAGTTATGGCTATGGTGGACTATGGTGGAATGAGCTCCGTCTTCTCCTTCAGACGTAGCTGCTTGGTGTGGAATGAGTTGGTGAATGCGGGATCCCCCTCCTTGGTCGTACACTGGCTCCTTATATACTGGCCTCGGTCCTCTTCCCCGAAAACCTCGGCGGGAAGGGATACCACAATGCCGCTAAGATGGAGCACAGCGCACGGCGTCGGGGTGTCCATGGACGCGGTCCATGGCAGAGAGCACGTCGTCTTGGCAGAAAAAGCCACCGTCCATCCAGGACGGTGGGCTGGCGCTGCAGAGTCTGTGGCATGCCCCACGGTGACGTCGCACTTGGAGCGTAGCGGCGGCCGGCCGCTTTATCACCAAAATGGCAAGTCTTGGAGTCCGCTTTGCTTGCTCCAGCTTGTTGACTGCTTTATACACGAGAATGGCAACTGCGGCGTCGTCATCGCGCGCAGGCGCGCGTCACTCTGCGGCGGGCGCAGAGCCCATGTGCGCTCTGCAGCGGGTGCAGGAGCTTGCTTCCACTTGAAGGAACCCCGCGAGGGCCTGAGCCTCGCCGAGGTTCTGCAGTACATGACCCTCGCGAGGGTGGCGCGGAGACGCGCCAGGACTTGATGGTTTCTGGGCAGGAGAGGCCTCCCGAGGCAGAGTTCCCTCGAGGCCCCTTGGCCGAGTGTCTGGTCCTTAGCAGAAGCTCGCAGGGTGAAGAAACCCTCGCGAGGGAAAAGTCCCTCACGAGGCTCGCCAGGCTTAACGCCTGGTCCTTACTAGAATTTCCCGCGGAGCGTCGAGGGCTGTGGCAGGCCGGCCCATGATACCCTGGTTTCCACTGGGCCGACAAGTCCCAATTAATTACAACTTTAACCGCTTAATTCTCTTCACATTTTTGCCCTGATTTATCAGTCAAGCAATGACAAACAGTGAAATATCTGCATGTGTAAACAAAAGAGAAAGAGAGATGATCTGCCTTGCTGGTAGAAATAACGTCCTTCCTGGGAGCCGCTCTAAAAGTCTGGTTGGCAGGGGTCATATTGTACTTTCCATTTTCTGATTCGCTGACAATTAACAAACACATCTCAAAACTTATTTTTACTCTCTATATGATTTCAAAAACTTAAAAAACTCAAGCACATGATTTAATCCCTGCTTCGCTCTGCGAAGGGCCTTTCTTTTACTTTTATGTTGAGTCAGTTTACCTACTTCTTTCTATCTTAGAAGCAAACACTAGTGTCAACTTTGGTGCAACAATTTTTATATGCTCATATATTGCACTTATTATATGCTTTGTGTTGACAAATATCCATGAGATATATATGTTGAAAGCTGAAAGCAATTGCTGAAACTTAAATCTTCTTTGTGTTGGTTAAATACCTTTTGCTTAGAATCTATTGCTTTATGAGTTAGCTCTTATACAAAACTCCTTGATGCTTGTCTCGAAAGTACTATTTATGAAAAGTTTTTGCTTATATGATTCAGTTGTTTGCTCATTATCTACTTGCTAGCAAACTATAGACCATTGACCTGGATCACTTCATTCATAACATGTGCTTTACAGTATTATTTGATCAAGATTATGATTGTAGCATGTCACCTCAGAAATTATTTTGTTTTTATCGTTTTACCTACTCGAGGACGAGTAGAACTAAGATTGGGGATGCTTGATACGTCTCAAACGTATCTATAATTTCTGATGTTCCATGTTGATATTATACCAATTGTTACATGTTTTATATACACTTCATAGCATTTTTATGCATTTTCTGTGACTAACCTATTAACAAGATGCCACAGTGCAAATTCCTGTTTTCTGCTTTTTTGTATTCCAGAAAAGCTAGTCTGGAAATATTCTCGGAATTGGACGAAACTTGGACAGAACCTCCTATTTTTCCAACACGAAGACGGAGTCCAGAGGAGACACGGAGGGGAGCCACGTGGCGCCCACACCATGGGGCCATGCGGGCCCCCTGCCGCGCGTGGGGTGGTGTGGGGCCCTTCCAACACGAAGACGGAGTCCAAAGTAGTTTGATTGTGTTGTGTGCAGATTCCACGTCAGCGCGCCACTGACAACCTTCCGAAGTGATTTCTTGCTCCTACTGGTTCGATTAAACCTTGGTTTCATACTGAGTGAAAACTGCTGCTACACTGCATCATACCTTCCTCTTGGGATCTCCCAGCGAACGTGTGATCCACGCAATCATGCTCCAGGGCAGGTTTGCCGTTGTTCGCTACCCTTGTCTTTCATGGTCGCTAGATGAAATGTGTGAGATCATGAATGCTTGTGTTATCATGCACAACATGATCATTAAAGACGAGCGTGATACGAGGAAGCAACTGGTCGGCGAAGTGTTTGATTTCCAAGGGCCTATGGCCCATCCACAACCGGGCGTGCCGACGCTGTATGCAGAATTCCTTGCCATACATCTGGAAATTTGTGTTGGAACAATGCATAAGCAGCTGCACGATGATCTCATGCACCACCTGTGGACCATCAAAGCGACTCAGCCGGCGGCTGTTTGATAGGTCATGGTTTAAACTTGAATTCTATTTAAACTTTGTATATCGAATTTGAACTTGTGTTGTAATATTTATTACTCACTCCGTTCAAAAATAAGTGTCTCAAGTTTGCCTAAAAATAGATGTATCTATACATTAAACATGTCTAGATACATCCACTTTTGGGCAAACTTGAGACACTTATTTTGGGACGGAGGGAGTACATCAATTCGTATTGAAATGCTAATACCGTCCGCAAGGTGTTCGATGATTTCCTCGCGTTTGGGGGGCGGACGTTTGGGGTGCGCCGCTGTGGGCGCGGTCGAAAACATGGGCGGACACATGTCCGGCACCCCTAAGGATGACTCCAACGGGCCGACGCAAACAGACGCGCGTTTGGTCTGTTTGCGTCGGCAAACGGACAGGACCAGTCCGCCCCTGTCCGCCGTTGGTGGCAGTGCGCCCAACGGCCCGACGCATTGAGTCCGCTCGGGATTTTTTTTAGCTAAACAGGCCATATATGGGCCTTTTGTAGTCATATATAGGGGGTGGGCCACAAACGGCCTTTTTACAAAAACAAAAATATATAAAAACTAGAAAATTTGCCCTTCGCGGGCTTCTACTCCTTTTCGTCATCCCCATCGAGGATGACATAGTCCGGCTGCTTCCAGAGGTGCGCCGGTGGTGGGGCGACGGCCGGCGGCGTGGGCGGCTGCTCCTGCACCTGCTCCTGCGCCTGCTCTGGGACCTCCCAGTCGCCGCCATTGAAGACCCATCGCTACCCTAGCAGGCCTTCTGGTAGCGGAGGCGCCGGTGGCAGGTCCACGTCCATGGCCTGCCACCATGGCTGTGGTTCCTCCAGGACCGCCACCTGCTGCTCCCGGGCGACGTCGGCGAGGATAATGGCCCAGCGCTTGGCCTCGTCCTCGGCCATCTGCTTGCGCGAGGCCTCCTTCGCGGCATCGAGCGCCTCGTCGTCGTCCATGTCGACCTCCGTCTTCACGCGTTGTGGCGGCGGCGGCGACCCAATCCGCAGCGCTCCTCCGCCGCGTGTGCCTCTTGGCACTGGTGGGGCGTCCCTCCGCCGCGTGTGCGGCGGCGGTGACCAACGGCCAGCTGGCGGCGTCGGTGGCCGCGTGTACAGGGCCTGCCGCCGCAGGCTGTGCTCGCCGCTGAACCAGGCATCCCAGTTCGGGGACCTAGCCGCATAGGCGGGGTCGTTGAGGAGGGAGGCCGGGAGGCGCGAGCGGCGGCGCTCAACCTCCAGATCCGTGCCCGCTTGCTCGTCGGCATCGGGGGCACCGGGATGCGCTGCGGGTTCAGATGCCAATGCTCGGGGAGCTTGACATCTGGCCATGGCAACGGGACTGCGTGGTCCCAGTACCACTGGCAGTCCTCCTTGCGCACGTAGACGCGGTCGCGCCGCGCAATCTCGGCGCCCGGCGGCGCGAGCTCGAAGACGGCGGGTAGCGGCTCCGGCTCCGGGGAAGACGATGGCGTCGGGGAGGGAGCGCGGTAGCGGCGGCGGCGGCCAGATGACGACCCGGCCTCGCCGTCGTTCTTGGCCTTGCCGAACCCTGGCCATCGGAGCGGCATTGCGGCTAGGGTTTGGTCGCCGGAGAGGGAACGGTAGTGGGGCAGTGGAGTGGGGGTGGGTGGGGGCTGGCCGTCCCTATCCCCTGGCATTAAAAAGGACTGGGCCAAGGGAGGCTGACCGTCCCCGTGTCACTGCCATGTGGGCCTGGGGAGGACGCCACGCGTGAGCACGCGGACACGCGGTCAGTCCGCAGCACGTCCGCGCCGACGCAAACCTGGCCCAAATTTGGGCCAGGAATGGGTCACGGCGGACCAAAAAACGGACCGCGGTCCGGATGGGTCGCCCCGTTGGGCCGTGTTTTTGGCTCGCGCGGACGCGCGCGGAACCGCGCGGACTCAATGGGTCGCCCGTTGGAGACATCCTAATTGGGCCTCGATTGAAGGTGCCGGACACAAATTTGGAGGTCCCGGTGGAGATGCTCTTATTTCCCCGTTGTAGACGCCCTTAACCCGCGTCGGTCCGCACGGAAAGCCAAAAAAGACCGGGAGCAAAGCAGGCCACGCCGCGCACCAAGATTCCTCGCCTCCTCCAGGCTCCAGGTCGGCGTCGGGCTTCGTCTGCCCTCCGTCTTAATATTATCCTGGGGCGGGGAGGGCAGGCGAGGAAGATGGGCGATGATGCCAGCGGAGGCGGGGCAGCCGAGCCGCTGCTGAAGAGACCGCGGTACCACCCGAACTGTCCCGGGTGCAGGGTGGACAGGAGGAAGGAGGAGAATGAGGGATTCCCCTTCACGGAGCTCTCCTGCCTGTGGCTCGTCACCATCTGCTCCTGTGCGTGATCGCCGCTCCTTCTTGTCCCTTGTTTCTTCAGTTGATTTCTGTTTTCTTTAACAACTGATATTGCTGGCGATATCATGCTAGTATCTGCACCTGTAACCACGTTATTTTCTGTTCCCTTTCGCTCGCTGCGAACATTTTAATCGCTGGAGTAACCGCTCTCTTGATGTTTTTCCTTTCTAATGTTGGTTAATTCTTCCGTTACCTCGTGATTGATGTGTCCAGCGTGTGGACTGTATTTCTGATAGCCGCAAAACAGCTTCTCATTGTTCTCCATCTGTTTGGCTTTGGCTGAAGCACACAGGCAGGTTTGGCCTGAAGAATGCAGCTTTGATTTCAATCACCTTCACTACTAGTACACCCTACATTCGAATTATTAGACGTTTTAACTTTTTCTGAATCGTGTGTATCTAGACGAATTGTGTGTCTGCTCAGTGCTCACTCATTTCATTTCAGTCTCTAGCAGTCCACAACTCCACATTGAAACATCCAAAACATTTTATAATTCAAAATGGAGTGAGTATTTCTTAACTTCTGATGTGACAGCACGGGCCACGGAGGTCGTCAACTCAAAGTTGCCTTCGTCAGTCCGTTCATGCCATCCGAATCTTTGTATCTTTCCCCTCAGCTCTCACCTACAAGCTTTGGATTCCGGGACCAACTCTTCCCAAAATTGCACGCGTGACACATGCCGCGCTAATAATGGGATCTTTATCTGATTTGTCTGTGTGCATTTGTTCCCTCGAATCTTTTTAAACAATTTCTGGGAACCTTTACATCGCCTGACGCTTATTTCATTCGCATTTGTACGGTTGAATTGGAAAGACACTCCTGCTCTTGTAGTCTTATTACGACACATGGTTGTTTGCAATGAGCTCCATTAGTGTACATACTAGGTTCGTACTGTTTGTTTTTTTCAAAATAATTACCCAGATAAGAGAAGTTAGTTAACTATTGGTACTAGTTCTGGGTATTGCTGTCATTGTGCGCCAGACTGCTACTTTTGTGCTACTGACTTTTCTATTTGCTAATTTTCTTACCTGGTCTCCTGCCTGAGACTTGGAGGACTCTTTCTTTACTCTGACGCTCATTTGAGATATAAGAAATTTCATATGTTTTTGTGTTTATGTCTTATTCGAGTTATCTCTTCATTATTCATCAGGAATTGATATTCTTAAGATTTGCATTTTGCAGCCTTGCCGATACAGTCCTTGTTTCCGTTCTTGTACTTTATGGTGAGCAATGTTACTTCACTTTCTTTTCAAAACATGCAATATGATTGCCATTTTGTTTCATGATAATAGAAGAAGAGTTACAAGTAGTATCAAATTTCAATGCTCTATATGTCGAGCAATGATATAAGCTTTGCATAGTTTTGTTGTTTCCTATTGTTTTGTTTTGTTCCATTACCTGACAACATTCCTTTTAATCAGATTTTTTTTCTTCAAGTAGGCTATCATAGCTAATGTTACAATTTTCATTAATCTATTATCGATTGTCAACACTGATATATCTGTTTGCAGATAAGAGACCTGCACGTTGCTAAAGAAGAAGAAGATATTGGATTTTATGCTGGTTTTATTGGTGAGTTTTCTTTCAAAACATAGTTCCTCTTCCTGTGTTAATCTTCTGAAACACTTTAACTTAGACGCATAAGGAGTTAAGGACATTGTTATGTAGCTTTATCTATCGGTAAACTAATGGTACCTTTTCTATTAACGAAGGAGCTTCATATATGTTTGGGAGAGCACTAACCTCTGTAATATGGGGAGTTGTGGCTGATAAGTACGGGAGGAAACCAGTTCTTGTAATTACCCTTTTTTCTGTGTAAGGATATTCTTTCAACAAACTTTAGTCTACTGAGCTTTCTTTGGTGTATTTTGACATATGCACCTAGAATTTTAGCATGTTTTCTCATCTATTTCAGAATTATATTCTTTTTTTTGCGAATATTTCAGAATTATATTCAATACACTCTTTGGACTCAGCTCAAGTTACTGGATGGCATTAACCACAAGAGGTCTGCTTGGGCTGTTGTCTGGTATGCTCGGACCAGTTAAGGTACGTAAAAGTACATAAAAGAGTGCTTTCCTTTCGGGTACTAGAACCTTCCATCACATTTTTATAACTTCTGCCAGAAATCGACAGGCAAAAAAGTGAAAGTAGATTAACTTGAGACATCCAATTTTTATGTCGAAAACCCTTGCGGAAAACCACGGGCGTGTGGCGGTGTTCTTCACTGTCTCAGGAGAGTGTTTGCAAACACAGGGATTAACAATGAGTCGTCAACCCACCCCGTTAGGTATACAAGAGGTATATATAGGTGGCATATGTGATTTGATTCGTGAAAACCTAATCCGCTATGAGGAACCCTTAACAATAAATACAATCTCCTTCGGCAATTATATATCCATTTAGCGCTGGAAGTCTCTTGGACTAAAGTTCAACACACCCCAAGCTCGAGTAAAGCTCGAACATAGTAATAGGAACTCACTTTATCATCATAATCAACAGGATTGTCATGAGTCCTCATCTTGCATACCTTCACATTACCAACCTTCCTCCCCTCCGATAGACACTGACCTCTCATTTTTGATTTGGATCTGTTGAATATATGAGCATTTCCATTATAATTAATCCATAAATAGACTAGAGATAACATGAAAAATAATCTATACAGATTAAACGGATCAACGACACTAAGAAAACTAGATGCAACTCGACAGGTAAGATAAACATAGGATCGAAAGCTTCGCGCTACGGTGCCGGCGACAGCGATGCCTATGGGTGCCATGTCCTACTTGGGGGCGTTGTTGTGGGTCCCCTCTTCGTGTCAGTGCTCCGGGTAAAAACCCTAATCCGCTTGTTCGGGCTTGGCGGCGGTGGTGCATCGTGTTGTCACCCTCTTGGGGTCATCGTCGTGGATCTCACGTACCTACTGGTTGCAGCACATCGGCATCCTTGGGCATGCTTTCATCCTAGGTGAAGCTTCTTCCTCTCGGGTATGGGGTGGCTTCGTTGGTCTCCGATCTTTACACGTGACCTTGTTGTCTCCGTTCTCGGTCCTCGCCGTCCGCTGGCAGGATCAGTGCTCCACGTCCCGAAGTGTAGCCGGCCCTCTCCAGCGATAGCTTGGTGTGTCCGGTGCAGCGGTGTTCGGTGGTTTCCCCATGAGGCACGACTTCATTCCTGGTCGGTAGTTTAGCTTGCCTAGTTTTAGGTGTGGCTACTCCGGTTGCTCGACGTTGAGTTGGCGGCTTTCTCGCTACCCTCTCGGATGTTGTTTTCTCTTTTGACCTGCTTTGTAAGAGGTTTGCCTCATCAACTTGTATTGGTTCGGCCATTTGTGCTTTATAAAGCAGAGAGAAAGCTTGTTTCAAGAGAGATAAACATAACATATTCACCTTAGTTGCTTTTCAGATAAAGGGTAACATATTAATTTCAAAATGATACCAATTACATCCGGTCTCTGCAACAACGTAATCTGAATAGCTAGTCGATACATCAAGAATGCAGAACCAAATTATTACATAAAAAAGAGTAAAAATAAAACGTAGCCCCGCCAAAGCAATCAGGGACTTGCAGCAGAAGGAAACAACCACCACCATTAGCAACACACTACGAAAGAGGTTCTCCAACAACGACGCCTCCAAGAAGGGAATAGTGCACAAAGGCCGCCGTCGACACGTCCAAAAAGGGAACAATGCACAAGTGTCACAGTCGCTCAATCCAACCACCAAAGTCAGATCATGGGTTTCCACATGAGCGGAAGTGCGAGCAATCTCCATACAATGACTTCAACAAGGAAACAGCTAGAACTCCGTCATTGCCAGGTACAACCAATAAGTTCAAACCAAGTGTTTTCACCCGGAAATCGAGAATAAATACTCGAATAGCACCACCAAAATGAAGGCACTGGGGTCAATAGTGCAACCATGGAGTCTTTCATAGCAACACCCGTGAAATTGTCGATGGAGTCATGCGAGCGGTCAATAAAGGACACACTCTACATGGATCTGAGTCTGGCTCGGCTCGTTCACAAAACACATGGCATGGTGAGGCAGTCGGTGGAGGAGGAGCATGCGTGGTCCACTCATCTTCTCAAGCCCCTAGTGGATGGTGAACTACAACCCTTATATGAAAGTCTAACTCCCCTCTACACTAGCAATGTGGGACTAAACTGGTTCCACCACTTGCCATGCATGAGTGGGCCTTTGAGACTTAACTAGTAATTATCTAATTAGTCAGCACGTTAATTCTAACAGTATCATATATCAACACTTTGTTGATTAGCTGCTCAAATACTCCAAGTCACACTCTTATCCCATTGGATTTAATTTCTGGCGTTCTTTCATGAGAGAATAATGGTTCACATATTTGGTTGAACACTCTTTTTTTTAAGAAGATGGCAGGAGCACTGCCTTTTTATTAGAGAAAAAGAGTTTTATAAAAATATATGATCTCGTTTAGAGGGGGAACGAGAGTCTAGAACCCACAAAATAAAAGGCTACTATGGCAGTAAGGCATTTATGCTACGTTCGGTCGGCACCCATATGACGCTTGGAGATATCTTCTTGAGCCATGAAAGCCACCCCTGTTTCATCAACCACCTTGCCCTAAAAAATTCTCATACTGTGTTCTTTCCAAACATGCCACCAAACGTAGAGTAATATTCCGCTGTGGTTGCGCTTGTCATTTCTTGCTGCTGCTATGCTTTTGTTCCACCAATCCTCCGGCGTGTCGGAGCTAGCTGGCATTGTTGCAGTGACTGTATTTAGATTGTTAGCCTGTTTTCGATGAAGGTTGTTTTGTTATAGTGATTGAAGCCTTTGTAACTGGGATGGCTGCACAACAGATAATTTTCAGCCAACCAGCTAGTATTCGCACGTGCACTGGTTTTGAATTTCTCAAAGCAGTATAAGGACTACCCATGGTCATGCCAATAAAACGAAATGAATTCACAAGCTGGAAGTCATAAAATTCAAACGTAGCGCTGTGTTAAATCATGTTTGACTTATTTGTATGTTCAGGCTTATGCTACAGAAGTATGCCGGAAAGAACACGGTCACCTGGCGTTATCACTTGTAAGATGCTATTTCAAATTCTTCTGTTACTCCCAAGTCCCAACTTTATTGGGTCATGATATAATGTCACTATTGCATCAGATCTCCTCCTCACGTGGCATAGGCCTTATTGTTGGACCAGCCATTGGTGGTTATCTTGCACAGGTAATAGATATAGATAATTTTATATTTGCAGAACGCTAATTTATGTATTGTCATCGAACTCTGTTTTAACGTATGATTTTCCATTATTTTTTTCATGATTTATTTGAACTCACATGTAAATCTAAAGATTATATACCTTATCGCAACTTATCACAAAAGTACTCCCCCGCTTATTTTTATTTTGCTAAAATATGAATGCATGAGGTTAATTATATTCATCATTCTATTGCTATGCTTCATGCAAACATCCACCAAAACGAGCTATTTTGATTGTTTCATTTTTCTAATGTAGACATTTGTGATTATAAAATTGTCAGAAGCCTTGAAGCTAATTTTGCTTGTGATCTCAGCCTGCAGATAAATATCCAGGCATATTCTCTACGAACTCCGTATTTGGGAGGTAAAGCATCTTCTTTGTGAATCCTCCTTGACATTTTCCTTCTTTGTGTATCCTTTTGATATCGCTTTATTCTATGATTTTAATTCTGTTTAAACATGCACTGTTTTAGGTTTCCGTATTTTCTCCCTGCCTTTGTATATCACTCCTTGCTGTTGCTGCTTTAATTGCTTGCTTCTGGCTTCCGGTGAGTTTGCTTTCACTCCGATAACTCTAACGAAAGGGAATCCTGTTTTTGGTACTAAAATCACATATTTTTGCGATGATCCACAAACTATATATGTATTGAAAGTGTTGATAAACATGATATTTGCTTTTTTTATCAGCACTAGATACAATTGCAGTGCCATAATGTCTTGACTAGGCACTCGACGAATGATAGGTGTAGAGTTAGGGCACAATCTATCAATGTGAAATTAGAAATTTTCCTTTAGATGGCTCTCCGCCCCGCACCCCTCCGTCCCATCCTAGCCTGCCCAACCCTACCCACTTCAACAACCCCTCTCAAGTGTGACGCGGAAAGTAAACACGTGAATAGAAGAAGAACAATCTCACATATGAGAGAAGAGGCCTATACGTGGACAAAGATGGGGGGAAACAACAATTTTTGGATAAATTACGAAAGTGAGGACTCGAACTTGAGACCCTGGGCTCTGATACCATGTTAAGTTTCATGCACTTGTCAACGCAACCAAAAGTCTGAACTGATGGAAAGGGCTAGATAATCCACATATACAAGTTGCCTATTTCCTCTCATGGTATAGCCCAAGGTCATAGCCCAATTAATATACACATATGTGCATGGTAAATATGCAGAAAACCCCATACACAATAGGGAATATACACAACTAATACATGAAAAGCATCTACAACTCTAACCCCCATATCTGACCGTCAGTCGCATAACCTTGCTCAATGGGAGGTCAGAGCTTGTAGACGCCGTGGCGGTCCAGAGTGGATGTGGTACGAAGGGTGAAAGAAGAGTTTGGGAAGATAGATAGCTTATTTCTTGCTTGATTGATAATGAACTAGGGGTAGGTATATAGTCTACATACAGGACTCTTGATGGAAAGCATCAACCTGTGGCCTAGTCCAACTTCTCATCTCTAGACAAAGCATCAACCTGTGGCCTAGTCCAACTTCTCATCTCTAGACTACAACATTCGGTGTGGGCCTGGGCTTGGACCGGCGGTGGTATGTGGAGCCCCACATAACATGTACATAGCACACACAGAACTCACCTGTACTTAACGTGTCTACAATGCTGCAGGAAACCTTGCATAAACATACTGAAGACACAATTTTAAATAATTCAATTGAAGCTGTCGAAGGATCTCTTTCTGATACAAATGCTGAACAAAATGGTGGTGGATGTCTCAGTTTATTCACAAACTGGCCATTGATGTCTGCTATCACTGTATATTGCATTTTCTCTCTGCAGGACTTGGCTTATGCAGAGGTAATGTGTGTATCATTTGGATATACTTCCGTGGTTGTTTAGCATATATTTTGAACTGCTTACATTTCCAACTATTACTGGATTTCATTCTAGAAAGACATAAACTGCAGGTATTTTCTCTTTGGGCTGTCAGTGACAGAAAATATGGTGGGCTAAGCTTTTCTTCTCAAGATGTGGGTAGCGTCCTCTCAATCTCAGGTATTTTACAGAAAACACAAGGAACTGTGAATTTACAGCTCATGGCACATAGATTTACTCACCGAGACTTGAAACTTTGAACATCATTGAAGTCTCGGAGATAGGGGATCCAAGGATATCTCTAGCCCCTTGTAATATGACTATTCGTATGGCAATGAATGTTCCTGTGAAGGGAAACGTACATATATGTCCCTGCAAATCGCATCTGTTATTTCCCAATTTTAACGACCATAATGGCATCTGAAGTTCTGAACGATTAGAGCGAGTGAGCAGTGGAATACTTATGAACCTGAACTTTCTTGTCAGGAAAAATACGACATCGAGCCTTCAGTGGCATTTCTGTAAGCCACAGACTTTGTACTGGCGCATATGAGATATCTTAACTTGCCTATAAAATATAAGATGGATACATATTTTGTCGTGTTGGTGGCACTGGAACTAATGATGCAGCTTTATCTAGTTTGACATGACTTAAATATATGCTTAATTTGAAGAACTACGACATACTGGAACCATAATTTGCATTAAACGTGTGATCATGAGAACTCACTGGGAACTCAGGAAATCATATCTTAGGCGTTGTGCTCTATCTGGCTGTATGCAAAGTTTTGTGTATTGACTGTACTTTTTGTCAGGTCTCCTACTCCTAATATATCAAATTTTGATTTATCCATCGATTGCAAAATCTATAGAACCATCACGTTAGTCCGTGCAATTGCGGTAAGACTTTTTATTGCTTGTTTGATCAGCTTAGTTATATTGTACTAACGGGTAAACTCATTTAGATATTCTGATGTGCAGCTTCTGACAATACCTCTTCTTTCGAGCTATCCATTTATGCCTGCATTATCAGGGTTCATTCTTCAGTTGGCAGTAAATTGTGCGTCTTTTCTGAAGAATTCTTTCTCAGTGAGTGCAACGATCTTACATTTTTGTTGTGGGGAACAATTCTTCAAGTTTAGGCATGCTATTAGTTCATAATTGTTTTGTAAATATTTCGAGTCTTATTTTCGAGCCGGGTCTATTTATCTTGTTGTTGGCTAAGCATAACCCCAGATATTGTTTCTGAACACCTTTTTGTTTGTTTGTTACTCCCATCTGTTCCGTATTATAAGCCATTTTGCCAAACTAATTTTAGTTTGGCAAAATGGCTTATAATACGGAACAGAGGTTGTAGAGAATAGCAGCAATGCAAATAGGACATGCTACTAGTTATTCATATTTTGACAAATGCTTGAATTGTTTCTATCCTTATCACACCGATCACTAAGATGTGTGATGCTTATAGACTTATTTATTTCAGGTAACTACCATGACTGTGTTCAGCATTTTAATGAATGATGCTGTCGTAAGTTCTCAATATTCCTCATAAATGATTAAAATGAATAGCTGCCTTCCATCCATGCCTACGAAGTTCAGTAATATGATTTTTTTTCTAACCTTGGGATAAACATAACAGAGTCAGGACGTAAGAGCTTCAGCCAATGGCCTTTCTGTAACACTAATGTCCATCTTTAAAACTATAGCTCCAGCTGTTGCAGGATTTATGTAAGTATATCCATGCTCCAACTTATTACATGCTAAGTATTGCAACCACATAAAGGAAAATATAGCACTTCACAACAGTATCCAGATTAGTTCCAGAGCCGGCGTCTTCACTGCTCCGTATCCATCCAATATTTTCTATTGCAAACAGCAATTATCTCAGTTCTTCAAAAAAAAAAATTGTGGATCGGTTCGTTGACAATGCAATCACTTGGCAGGCTTTTATCACATGTTTTCAGGAAAGAATGCACTCCACTTTATCATGGTAGTAGCATTTTTCCTTGTAGAATCTCCTTATTATGTTAACTCCATTTTTCTTTGTAGATTCTCATGGGCTCAAAAGCGTCAAACAGCTCCATTTCTTCCAGGTATTTAATTTTGACCTTTTTTTTTACATGTACAAATTTTCTATCCTCCTAGAGTATGTCATTTCTAGGAAGATTAAGCTTGCGTTTAACATGGAAAGATTTTCTGATATTAATACAGTGTAAACTAATAAAGCTCTAATTCGTTCTGATACCTGCTGTGAATTAATCTTACAGGCGACCACCTGGTGTTCTTCATGCTGAACGTGTTTACTGTTATTGGTCTTACGTTCACCTTCAGACCCTTCTACACTAGAAGCGGCCGGACGGAGCATTAACGCAATGACACCATGTGTTATGACCTAGAATACTGGTATACTTTTACTCCCTTAAACCTTATGTATCTGCTGCAGGATGCGCACTATTGTTATGTACATAGGACATTTTGGTTCGAATCCTACAAACGAAGAAATACGAAGAATGTAGAATTCAGATGAAGGATTAGGTATATGGTATAGTTGTCATAGAAGTAAACATTTAATTTCTATGAGGTTGGACTCAATGGCTTTTGCCTTGGAATTGCATGCATGACAGACCACATGACATTCTTATAGGCTGTAATCAGACAAACCAAGCAAGCCTTATGGAAAATTCCTAACTAATAGTATCCTCCTAAATTTCTTGAAATTCATTTGAGTCAAATGGGCCCTAAGAAGGGCACCAGGGAAGTATCAATTGCATTTTGTGTTTGTGAATGTATCTTGTGCGTCTTGAAACGGAAAAAAAGACTCTTTGAAACACTAGGGGCGCGTTTGGTTACCTGCAGCCTTTTTGGGCCTTTTGCATCCGTGGCCTGACCCTGGAAAAACGAGGCATGATCTACGTTGTGCAGCCCGTTTGGTTGCCCACAAAGGGGTAGTCAGACCCGTTTCCCTGAGACCAAGTTAATGATGTCCTGTTGTTTTGTTACATGTCTGCGTGTGAGAGAACCGATTACCTGGTGTTTGGTTGCTAAACAATGTTGGTTCCGGTCACCTTTTCGCGGTAGTGGTGACCTTACCACAGACAGAGTACGCCGAGGGGTAGATTTTACGAGCTTAACAATGTTTCAGCCCTAGCTAATACGGAGTAACAAATAGCAGTTCATCAAGACATACAAGTTCTCCTAGCTACTAGCAAATGAATATTTTTATCACACATACTGCTTAATGGGACAAATTCTGGTGGTAAGGTGAACTCCTCTTCTTCTTCTTCTTCTTCTTCTTCTTCTTCTTCTTCTGTAGGTGCCTCTATTTACCCACATAGAGTTAGCCCACTCCTTCCTCAAGATCTTATAAGCTTCTTGATCATGAGTTTCGACACCATGGTCCAAGTCCTGACCATCTGGTGTCATCTTCCTCATCAGGGAAATACTCATCTATACCCCATCCTAGGATCCAGTTATAAAGAATGCAACAAGCAAGAACAAGCTTGACTTGAGTGCGGAAAGGGTGGAACGGCTTCTAATCAAGGATCTTAAATCTGTTTTTCAAAGCAGCAAAAACTCTCTCCACCGTAACTCTAAGGCTAGTATGTCTCAGATTGAACAATTCATGGGCAGTCATAGGGTACTTTCTACCGCTAAACTCATTGATATGGTACCTGGTACACCTGAAGGGTGGAAGAACAGCAGGGTGACATGCATATCAAGCATCTTGAATTCTGGAATATTTATCCTATCTGCTCGACTCATGCTGTCACACAAGATACTAGCATCAGGGGCAGATCCTTCCCAACCAGCTAGCACATAAGTGAACTTGAGGTCAAAATCAACACTCGCAAGCACATTCTGGCCGATGTAGTGCTTTCTACCTCTGTAGGCGGCAGATTGTGACCTCGATACTCTTGATGTGACATGAGTACCATCAATTGCACCGATATAGCTGTCCTGTTGACATTAACATAATGTAGTGTTACACAACAATACAATGATGGCATTGCATGAACTAAAGAATCTGATTTGCTCACCTTGAAATATGGATACCACCTCTGTCTTTGCCATATCTTCTGTGGAGTCTGACCAGATGGTGGCTTGATCATCTCTCCTCTCAGCTCTCCAACCCATTCAAGACTTGCTTGAAATACCGGAAATTGTCTCACTGGATCTCCTGAATGTGATGTGAATCACTCTCAACCTCTGGTTATGCCCAACAACATGGAGTAACATTGCTACTTGCTCTTCCACACAGGTGTGGATGCTATCTTGTAACAAGCCTCTGGCCCTAAACGTCTCCACAAGCTTTGCAAAGGGGGCTCTACCCATTCACAACATGTTCACAGTCTCAACCTCATTGTTGTTGTAGGTGTAGTTCAGATTGGCCATCCTCTATTGGTTTCGGACAAACAATGATCTGTATCTGATAACCCCCAATAGTTACGACGAACGGCTCTATGATGGACTAAAAGCATCCGGTCCTGCATCACTGTTATTAGTGCAGCTGCCTAAACGATTAGCTGCATCCGCGGGTCCTAGTGAAGTCAAGAACCATAAGTAACCTAAGCATGTACGTACTACTGCTATTCTACGCCTAAGCAGGACGGGATGGTGTTTACCTCCATGGAGAAGAAGGGCTGGACCCGCCGATGTCGTAGTCGACGCGGTAGATCTTGGTCCAGCCGATGTCCCCTTCTCGCCGCTACCAGTGCCACCGTCGCCCTCGCCCTCGTCGTAGCCTCCCAAGATCTAAACCTCCGCCAAGCTGTGGCTCAAATCTAAATTGTCCCCGCCGCCGCCCCGTCGGTGCCGAAATAATGGAGTTTGTCCGAACTCTCGATGTGACCGAGTAAAAGGGGAGGCGAGCTTAGCTTTGTCGCCAGACGGCCACACCAATCTTTCGTCTCCCGCCATCTCCATGCCTGCATCCCCGCGTAACCCCGTGTAGGTCGCCCCCACGATTTAGCCTTCCTCGACCTGGCCCTGGAAAAACGGCCGAATCGACAGTTGCTGCAGGGTCTGCATGAGGAGTGCTTTAAGCTTCGTGCAGGCTCGGACCAAGTTGTGTTCCGAGCAACCAAACGGCCCATTTTTACATCCCAGGGCCTGTTTGGAGACAATGCGACTAGCCAAACGCCCTAGTAGTTGCGTGTAATAGCACACTTCTTTCCTTTATTTTCATCGCTCCGCGTCTGTATTTGGGGTCATGTGCAACATGGAGAGAGTGCTCCGAGTGGTCATATCTCAATGGCGTTTGCGTTTGAAGCATTTGTTTGGAGATACAATGGTATAATGTAATTCTCCATCAGCAACTCTGTGTGATTACGCATGGACAATTTATTTCGCCAACTCCACATTTTACTTGCTACTACTGGGTTAGCAAGCATCTGGAGCTGTTTGTTTTTTATTTCCATCTCAGGGATGTTCGGGATTTCATTTGGATTTGCTTTCAGCTGTAGTAATATCCTTCAAAAGTGATGTTATCCTTCCGAATTTAGAACTTGAATTTGTCGTAGTTTATGATATTGAGAGGTGCAGGAATATATGGTTTTTGTTTGTGTTATCAACTTCTTGGGGTGTACGATTTTTCGGTTTAATACTCTTCTAATAATGATCAGATGGAACTTCTGGTTTCAGGCCTTCTTAGAATCCTGCTAGAGTTGTCCTTTTCGGGGCATCCGATAAAATTGAAGAAAAAAAGAGAAGATTAGCATGACCCTTGAGCAAGGATTACACGTACAAAAGAATCCTGTTATAGTTGAATTGCCTGCTAAACTGAAATCTTGCATTCCAAAATAAATGCCTAGTCATATATTTCATACCACTTTTAGACACAAATCTATCTCTTTACACCGACATTTTTTCAAATCACGCTAAAGACCGGGTGAGAGCGAATTGACACAGAAACTGACATAGGGACCCACCCCATTTCCTTATGTGGCAAATGGGGAGACGGCGGAGCGGGAGGACCACATGCCGGTTGAGAGCGAATTGACACAAAAACTGACACAAATCTATCTTTCCATTAAGTGCAGCAAGATTTTGTTGTGCACTTGGTGAGCTTTATAAAACAACCATAAACCCAATAAAATTCAATTAACTATCACTGCTTGCTCCAGTATTAAGATAACAAGGTATAAACACAGTAAAATTCTGTTACTTGTCACTACTTCCTCCGATATCCATATAACAATTTATAAATGCGGTAAAATGTAGTTTAGTGCCACCAAATCCTCCAATATTGAGTTAACAAGATACAAATGCAATAAAATTCAGTTTAGTGTCACTAACTAGTTCAACAGTACCTGATCGAGCAATTGACAGAGAAATTCAGTTCACACAGGAGGGAGGGGAGGGAAACTTACTCCACACCGCCGAAAGGGGATGCCCACTGGTGGCTGCTCTTCGACGGTGACCGAGCCCGCTATCGCGAGGAGATCCCCATGCTTGAGGTCCCGGAGGAGTCGTCCGCGGAACCTACGCCACAGAGAGGGTCGCCGCAACCGCCAGGGTTCGGCGCCACCATCGAGAGCACGCGAGAAGGGGAGTGCACATGAGTGAAACCTACCTAACTGCGCCCCCCCCCCCCCCCCCTCCCCCCACGTCGTCTCCCCTCTGGCACGTCAGCAAACGGGTGGGTCTCGGTGTCAGATTATGTGTCAATTCGCTCTCAGCCAGCGCACAATTTGAAAAAATCTCGGTCTAAAGCAATAGATTTGTGTCCGTAAAACGTTAAGTAGTATAAAATAATAAATTACACAATCAAAGTGGTAGTTTTATGCTACTTATTCCTGACCGTGGACCGCAGATCTCATGATTGCACATTTGGTCGAAAGTGCGATTTTCCCAGCCATCGTACATTCTTTGCTTCCGTTCTGGCCCTCTTTTCTCTTTTTGCAAAGATCGACCTGTGCAATTTATTTTATATCTTCTCCGACCATTTAGTAGTATAGTAGTTCTCCTGTCCCTGTAGCAGCCCATAATTTAAAATTCAGTCACCTGTATTAAATTGGAAAAGGAAAAGCAATGCATGAATTCTCGTTGGTTCTCTTGTTTTCTAAGAAGGGTTGCTGCAAAACGACACTTACTGATTTTTTTCCTCCGTACAAAAAGAGCGGAGCAAATCTCAAGCAACGATTATTCAACTAGGAATATGTCATATTGATTATGTCCTGTTTGACTGAATCTTCCAGTTACGAAGTGCCCAACTTTTTTTTCTCTCCAACAAATGAAAAGAACTATTCAAGCTTGGACAAACCAACGAATTAGTGACTTGAATAATTCTACTGGATTATTCAAACAAGATAAGATGCACCTTCACGGCTTCACGGAAAGGCTTGCTAAAATTCTCTTCTAAAAAAAAGAAGAGGGAAAGCATTTTACTCACTTGTTTTCAGTGTTTCTTCAATCATATCGAACTTATTCTGAAGTATTGACCAGTAAAATGACGTTCTATGCATTTCATTAATTCCACACAAGGAACTCACCAATATTTCAAGCGCCATTTCTCATTTGGAAAAGGTGGTTTGCCTGCCGGCGTCGTCGGGGAGAGGATGGCGCGGCCGGTTCGGCGTTTTGGTGGAGGCGGAGATCCTCTCCGGTGGCGGCGCTCTGTGGAGCGTGGCCGCGGTTCTGCCTCTGTCCCCGCGCTCGTAACTCGGTGGAGTTGCGGTGCGCCTGCTTCCCGTGCCGGAGGCCGTGGAGCGGCGGCTCCGGTTGTCGAAGCTTCGGATTTCGGAAGGTGATAGCGATGTGAACCAGATCGACGGCGACGACGGCGATGCAAGGTGGAGGTTCCTTGGAGCTGAGGTTCGTCGACTTCCCGTCCGCCATGGGACTCCGTACGATACAAGGTTGAAGTGGAGGAGCGGCGGCGGCGCGCCGGCGGCACGTCTTCTTCGTCAACGGCGTCTTCGTTGTCCTGCAGGACCAGAGTGTAATTTTCTTTATCTTGTGGACTGGTCTGTAAGGACTCTAGTGTAATTTCGCTTGTTCTTTCCCCGCAAAAAAGGTAAAAGAAAAATGGTAAAGAAAAAGCGAAAAATGGTAGCAAGAAAGAGAAAGCGGCGCGCATAAGAAAAGTAGATTCCCAGTAGGATTATGTGATGGGCAAACTTTTATGGGTTGCCAGTGCATTTATCGGACTTATATTAACTTCCAGACGTCATCCATCATCGTTGCTGGCGTATCAGATCAAGAACTGCATGCGGCCAGCTTTCAGTTACACATGTACAGTATGTATACAGTGCCTGTAGTTGGAGCAAAGTAATAATGACCATCGCGTGGCTAAAGCAAAAGTCTATCTACTACTGCTCAACCCTGAGTTAACCTGAATCCATGAGCTACCCGTGCCAAATTTCTCAGCTTCCTATCTGCTAACTTGCCAAGTTCAGAGTTTGGCATGTACTAGCCCAGCTAGCTAGCCAGATAGTACCGGATAATGTAGTCCTATCTTTTGTCAAAAAAATTATATTATTAAACCCCTACTTTTATAGAGTATATGAGAAGAATTCTCTGGAGAAAAAAAAAAAGATATAGACGAAGAAATGGATGACCATTTGTTGAAGTCAAAATGGATGAGGTAGCCCCGATATTCAAACATGGGGGTAGTTTCTCCTTAGGGCTTGTTTGGTAACTGCAATCCCGGGGGATCCTGGCCTTTTCCCGGGGATAATTTCCCCCTAGTCCGGAGGTCGGGAATAAAATCCCGGGGTTTTACATCTGGTTCTTCAGATTCCTGACCGGGATTATCTGGAATCTGAAGAACCAGGTGTAAAACTCCGGGATTCTATTCCCGACCTCCGGACTAGGGGAAAATTCTCCCCGGAAAAAGGCCAGGATCCCCCCGGGATTGCAGTTACCAAACAAGGCCTAATATTTAACCCGGACAGCCAAACCCATATCTTCGACAGCAACATATATACATATTTATGTACATAACCAAGCAAACATTCGCACTATGATCTAGTAGTAGTTTAACTGATCCGAGAATAGTCTGACTAACATTAGCAATCTCTGTAAATTCGATCACGCGAAAACAATTCAATTCTTGCAGCATTTGAAACGGAAAAACAATTCGCACGTTCCGTTCGAACGAGGACACCTAAACATTGTGTTTTGCACGGTCAGCCTAGCTATCTGAGTCGTATGCTGTTGGAACGCGACGGTAGAGGGCCCGAGTCCGCGAGGCTGCTCATCCCCTCCGAGGACAGTTCGGTGCACTCCACCTTGCTCCTCCTCTTCGTCTTGACGCGCAGCTGCGTTCCCCACGACACGACGCGCCTGTATAACCTCTCCACGACGTCCACCCCGCGGCGGCGGCGGTGCCACCCGGCGCTCTCGAGTGCGCCGCGCAGCTCGGACGCCACCTCCGCCATGGCAGGCCGGCGCTCCACGGTATCCGATACGCATCTCGCGGCCACGGCCAGGACCCGGGCGATCGAGGCCTCGGCGTCTGCGCCGGGAGGGGGTGCGGCGACCCTCCCGTCGAACACATCGCGCGCCAGGCCGGCGCCGATCAGCGGCACCGCCCATGCCACGATGGACGACGGGAAAGCGTTCATGTCCATCACCTTGCGCCCGCTGACGAGCTCCAGGTGCACCACGCCGAAGCTGAACACGTCGCTCTCCGGGCCCAGCCGGCCGGGCTCGGTGTAGCTCGGGTCCAGGTACCCCATCGTGCCCGCAGGCGCCGGCTGCGCGCCCGCGGCGGCGTCGACCGTGACCGCGAGGCTGAAGTCGGCGAGGCGGGCGCGGCCGTCGCGGCCGAGCAGGATGTTGGCCGTCTTGACGTCCCGGTGTATGACACGCGGCACGGCGCCGTGCAGCGCGCGCATGGCCCGCGCCACGTCGAGCGCGATCTCCACGCGGCGCGGCCACGGCGGCGGGCGAGGGGACCGGTGCAGGAGGTCGTGCAGCGAGCCGTTGGGCATGAACTCCATGACGAGCAGCGGCGGCGCCACGCCGACGAGGCTGACGACGCCCGGGCAGTGGCGCGCGGCCGTGAGCACGGCGATCTCGTTGGCGAGCTTAGCCTCCCCCTGCGGGTGCGACGCCCTCTTGACGGCGACGGTGACGGCCCTCCTGCCAGCGCCGCCCCTGAGCCTGGCCCGGTACACGCAGCCGTGGCTGCCCTTCCCGACGACGTTCTTGGGCGCGAAACCGCCCGTCGCCGCCTCGATCTCCTCGTACGAAAACTCCTTCATGGATACGTACGTGCTCTCTCTCTTGGTGCTCTTGGTGCAATGGCGCGCGAGGACGTGATGTGAGCGGAGTGTGAGCAATGCTTGCAAAGCACGAGTGGCAACTAGGCAGGGAATAAAGGGAGGAAAAAGAAGAAGCTAGAGGCGAAGAAAGGTAAAGGCAATGGATCAAAGGTGGTAAAGGTTGGTGATTACTGCATTTTTCTTTTCTATGGGGGAGGGGTAGAGAGATGATGATGCTTTTGCTTGCTCGGTCCCCTGGCGAACGAAATTTGTCCTTGTCAACAAGGAGAAAACAAAAGTTAACAACAGACCAAGAAAATGGATTACTCGCCGTCTCTCTGGAGTCTCACCCTCTCTCGCAGTTTAAAAGATAGAAAAAGGCGGCCGGGTGCGTCGGGGTTGGGGCCGTTCAGGAGTGGTTGGGCTGGGTACAAGATCCCCGCAGCAACCCAACAAAATCGGGAGCAGACGAGGTTTATTTGTCAGTCAGCGGAGGATGTGGACCGTCTTCCCGGTTTTCATGCCATGGATATATACACGTCCCTGTTCCTGCCCCCACCTGATCACGCCGTGATAGGAATGGTTAGTCTGGTACTCTGGTTTGTTGTTGTGATATTCTGCGTACGTAGCCACCCAAATGGGACGACGGGCCTAACCTCGATCACCATGTACGAGCAGACGACCAGAGACGAAAAAAGCTTAATTATAGCGGTTGCAATCACTATGTCAAAGTGGTTCGTTTCAACTTTCAAGTCAAAGTACCGTACGTACGTAGCATTCTGGCGTCCAAAAACAAATTGTGCTAAAAACTCAACCTTGGTTGCTACTCTCTATATTTCTAAACATAAAATGTTTTAGTTATTTCAAATATGGTCAGACTAAAATGGGTGATTACACACTAAAACGTGTCTACATACATTTTAATCTGAAAAAACTAAAACATCTTATATTTATGAATGGAGGGAGAGGGAGTACTCCCTCCATCCCGGTTTATAAGCAACAATACGAAAACCAGTTTTTCTGAAGAATAAGAAACAATTAGCATTAATTAAGAGTAGTTAATGTTGAACCATGATCAGTAGACGGAACCATCTCCATCTGTGTACCGTCCGCCTTACAGTTCTTTCCGCCTCGCACGTTCTGCCACCAGAAGAAAAGGTAGTCGCCTCCACTTCCGCCTCCTCCATAGTCGGTTCCCCCTCCTCCGGCCGGCTTCGCCGGCGTCGGGAGGGGTGGGGAACCCGATCTATGAGTGGAGTTTTCAAGAAAAAGTAGTGCTCTTCAATAGATTTTGGATTAGGGTTTTGATAGTCGTCTTCTTTTTCGATGGAGATGGTTTCGTCTACAATAAGTAATCTTCGGCCCTTCGTTTGATGGAGAGATCGCCTTCCCGGCGTCAACGGTGGTGTTGAAAGATTATGTCTAGGTATGGTTCTTCAAATCTTGCTTCGCCAGATCGATTTTGGATTTTTTCTCATGGTTGCCACAAGAAGGATTGTCCTTGCAATATTTGTCCCCACTACTACATTCTCGACAATGGTGATTCATTCTCTCGGCTCCCAATGACGTTAACCAAGTTGTTCGGTTACTTTTCCTTGGAATATCAGTGTTGATACTCTTGCCGATGTTGGTTGATTAATTTAATGGTTGTGTGCGTGCACAAAGTTGTGCCATTGCGGCTCAAAATTATGAGAGAATCTTCGTTGGTATTCACAGGTTTGTGGTTTGGTATCTTTGCCATTGTTCTGCGGTTGCCTTCAGAAAAGTACAAGATTGTGTCATGGAAGAAGAAAGGGCTTGAAGATCTCGAAGATTTGCTCGTCTCTTTTAGTTTTTATATTGTAATCGCTGTAGTCAGCTCATGTATCTCCACGATGTACTATTTGCTATTATAATATATGGTATTGATTGTCAAAAAAGAGAGCAGTTAATGTTGGGTTTTGGCCTTTCTCAAGAACAATACAAAAACCGATTGGGTTTGGCCTTTCCCTAGTTAATGTTGGTATTAAATGTGAGAGTTCTAATTGGGTGAAATATTTGGGAGATAGATTTTGTATGGCCAATCCTCCTTCACCTTGGTCGGAGAAAATTGCAAATTGTTGCTTATAAACTGGGATGGAGGGAGTACTATTTTGTTAGACGGGGCAGTTACTTAAGGAGATAGTGTCATGTCTCCATTAATTGCTTGTCTTTTGAGGATTTATATTTCTCTTGTATCTTGCAAAACTGATTGAGGTTGGTCTTGAAATTGTGTATATCTATAGAATGCTTTCTCCATAACAACTTGTGATTTTAATGGCTTTTATAGGTGTATAAATCAAAACATAGAGGTGGGAATTTTCCCCAAATTTTTGGTTCAAGAAAAACCCATAAAATCGCAGTTTTCCTATTTATGCCCTTTTTGAATTTGGAAAAGTGTTATTTGAATAATTTAAAATAATATATTTGGTATGAAAAGGTAAATAATCTCCTATATCCTATTTTTGATTTTAATACACATATTTTGAAAATGAAGACTTGTTTCATAAACCTAGGTTTTAGGATTTTTTTCCATCAAATCATTTAAATAGGTCTTGATCAAGTAAAATTTGTATAGAATATTTTTAATATGTTTCTCACGATATATGATAGAGTATAGGATCTGAATTAACTTGCTCGAGCATTTGTTCGGAGAAATTTGAAACTGATAGAAAACCATGTGAATCCAAGAAATGACAAATAACTCAAGGGACACTCAAAAGTTTTTGTTGCTCCTAATTTTTGACTTTATCGATTCAAACATATGGTTATAAAACACAATGCATGACACTCTTCCACTTGCTGCAATAGCCCACCACCTGTTATATTTTGCGGTAGATTTAGTGGTCTCGTTTTTTTTCTCTAAAATCGAGAGTATAACCCCAGCATCTGTTATCAATCGATACACACAACCAGTTCATCAATCCAGTAATGAGCGAATAGTCAAACAGTATGACTAACGAACATTTCAAAATGACAAGTATTTTGAAACAATGCGTGTATATGAGATATATTTTTTTACTTTTGCCATTCAAAAGTGGATCTAAACTCCTCCATTTGAAGGTATGCCTATGTAAAATGTCACATAATATGTTAGTTTTGTGGGTAGTTTGGATTTGAACAATTTTAAATTATTCTGCATATAACATAAAATATGATATTACTAGCTTTCCCATACTGTTATCTTTCATCTGGAGATATTTGCTTTTTGTGGCGCTTAAAAATCAATAATCAACTACTCCGCGTGTTCCGAGTAGTAAATTTCCACGAGGTCTTTCCTCCTCCCTATAGACGAGCGAGGTTTTATGGATACCGGATGTGCTCGACTGATGGAGATCGTTTGGTCTATCTTTAGCCGAGGTGGCTGGCTACACCAAGAGATTAGATGTTTAGAGTTTCAATCTTTTCGTGGCTGATTTTTGAGTGATTAGTGATTTGTAAGATACTCGTTATCACTTTGAACTTTGCAATGAAAAGAAAATTACTGTGTGCATCAGCTTGATGCAGAGGTCGGGTACTCTCCCCCATTTCGAAAAAAAGCAAATTCCCACGTGAGTAAGCAAATGCAGCTCCATGTGCTGCGAGTTTGCAAAACCCTGAACGAAAAATCTTTCTTAAAAAAACATAGTACTAGTCATGACCTTCGTGCCCCTCCTCTCTTGTTTATTTGTTACCAAAACCGAACACCCACCTGACCTACCTAACCAAACGCATCATGGCGCGAGTTGCGATAGAGACGACCGGGCAAACGGAGCTTGGCTCTGATGGTTGGGTTCCCTGTGGTGGAACCAGCCCACCCAGGTTCAAGTCCTAGACTTGGCATGGGCGTTTGCATTTACCTGGATTTATTCCAGGATTATCCGGCGCTATTCTTTCAGTGGTAGGTGACGTGCCCGTCAACAGCGAGGCGCCTGTGGTGACTTCGTCAACCTCAAGATCTGCCGGCTCAGTCCTTCAGAGGTGCTCATAGGGGTAGGGTGTGCGTGCGTGCGTTCATAGGGGTGAGTGTATGTGCGTATTTGTGAGCGTCTGTGTTGTACTGTGTTCTCAAAAAAAATAGAGACGACCGGCAGAAGTCTTTTCCCCGTTGATTTGATTTTCCATCCCCGGCAAAATACCCTGACACTCGTGGGATTTTGACTGTTCACGAAGGACTCGGCATGTTGGGTTAGGTGGCTGGCAAGGAATCAATCAGAGCTCTTCAGTTTTATTTTATTTTGAACTGGATTACCTGTTATGTGACGATTGAATGGACGGAGCTTTTGATGTTGTCCAGTTGAAAGTTCAAGCACCATGGCCCTGTTTCGTTACCTGTATCATTTTTCGTCTACTTGTATATGTGCCGCATGGTCTTAGAAAAAACGTGATCTAAACCATGTTGTGCACCCTATTTGGTTGCCTGATTTGAGTTTGTCTGGCTCTGGAAAACACAAACACCGGTGTTTGGTTGCAAACTTTGTGTCCACCTGTTCTCACATCTTACCTCTTTGTTGAACCTCACACCACTCCACTTGTAACAACGTTAACAATTAACATTAACATGACATCCACACATGAAGAGCGGTGAGTCTGCTGCGGCATGCGGCGACGCGGGAGGTGGTAGAAACTGTGCTGGCGCCGGTGAAGGTTACGACCAAAGCGAATGACATGATGAAGCGGATACTACAGAGAGTTTTGGAGGTAAGATAAGACACGCAAATACACCATGAACATGTTTACAGGTTACCGTGAACACTCTGGAGTTCGATCACGCCGGGCGGCGGAGGTTAGACAGAGACTACAAAGAGGTTAAAAAATACAGGTGTACCAATCATAGTCTAAAGACGTACATACCGCATCTACTCATATATGTCCGTCAAAACAGAAAAGTCACAACACGGAAGTTGTGGGATACGGCGAGATGAATCTACAGGTCAAAGGAAAATTTCAAACGGTCGACTGGGTGCGACGGATTTGAAAAAATACGTCTATAAAGGGGGCAAATATCGGTCCGAAGTTGGGAAGTTACATGCGACGAAATTCGAAACCGAGTACGGACATGGAACCTAATCATCGATGCGCACATATTTCATTTACAAGTTTTTTCGAATCAAAATATAATTGTGTAAATTAGAGAGGATTATATGAAAGAGTTAAGGGAGGTAAGCCGTGAGGAGACCAAAACATAGGTGACACATGTGACAACTAATGTGCCTTTCCTCCCTCGCGTGCGAGAATAGCCGAATAGGCCGTTTCTCCAAGCCTGATTGAGAGGTGATTTAAGCTTCGTGCATGCCAACAACGCTCACCAAGCCACACAACCAAACATGATTATTTTTTTCGTCTAGCGAGCCTACATGCAGTTAACCAAACACGCCACATCTACCGTAAATAGGTCGCAGCTTGGCCGTTTGTACAAATCAAGCCTCGCTAAGTCAGACCGAGAGTCTGACGGAAGTTTTGTGATGGAGTCTGGCCGGTGAATGTATCAACCACTTGCAAGCTGCAGGGATGATCGTGTGCTACTCCCTCCGTCCTAGTTTGTAGGACTCAGTTTGTAAATATCTTGGCCCAAGGTGATAGTTGATTGGAGCTGAAATCTTGCATGCATTGGTGGGAGAGGCAACCAACCAATAATTAAGAAGGAATTAAATGAAACTAGTTGAAATGCCCGTGCGTTGCTACGGGCTATCAGACTCAGCATAACTCAGTCATTGTGCTTTGTAATTAACCACAACAACTTCATCACTATACAAGTATTATCACAAAAAAATATGAAGAAAAGTCTATTAATAAATAATTTAAATGCCTGTGCATTGTTACGACATTAAATAGATTAACATGTCATGCGCCCCTTACTGTACAATTCTCAATATCGTATATATTGTGATTTATGTAGTTCATGAACTTTGAAATAATTCGGTTGTAACAAAGTAACCATCAAATGTCACAATGAAATGATATACAAGTGTAAATTTGTAGGTACACATTGTATTTGGTCGAGCCATCTTTCATAAACAAAAAAAATTACCAAGCTCTAATCCTCACTCTGCGTTGATCATCGGACTGGCAATAAGTTACAAAACCAAAGTTTTGTACATTGATTATCAATAAGGTAAGGTACATATGTAGTAGGTACAGTAATAGAATAGTGCAACTTTTGAAGTCAGTTTCATATATGTACAATGTACATCTTGCTCCAAGATCATTGTAAACTGAAAATGATATATGTCCGAAAGGCTCACTAAATCAACCAGTTCTAATCACATTGCATTCCAGTAGCTTGGGCAAAAATCACTCACTACCAAATTTATACCCACAAGAAATAGAGGTTCAGAGTTCGGTGAACATTTTCTTATGATTCCGTGAACAGTACAAACCATAATGCCATGCAAATTAGTCTTGTTGTTGGCGCAATTAGGGAAACCAATTTGGGAAGACAGGAGGAGCTTCATAACCTGGCGTGCCGCTGGTATAACCAATTAGGGAAATCAATTTGTGAATTGTGAGGTGAGCCAGACGCGGCGGCATGAGAGCACGACCCAGGTCTGCATCTTGAATCAAATCCTCTGGAATTCATAGCAGCAGTCCTCCCCGTATGCTAATTGCTAGGACCTTTTCCTTTCCGTATGCTTGCGCCGCTGCTGCTGCTTAGGCCAGCCATGGAGTGAGACCACAGGTCCACAGTGCGGATGCACCCGACCTGTGCTCGATTTATCTCCTTCCCGCGAGCCATGCCAAAAGATCCCCATATCTCTTCCTTATTCATCATCTTTAACACGCAACATCGCTCCCGATTCCCCCAATTCGTCCATCTCTGCTACACAGCTAGCCTCCATTCTCTTTCGACGTGAGATTCACCGCCCCTCCTAGCAGATGTGCCTTCTCTTCGGGCGTCGCTGCCCTGGATCTCTTCCGCTAAAGCGCTAGGCCTGGTCCGTCGCCACGCGATTCGTGCTTGCGTTCAGGACCAGTCCTGCAGGGTGCAGGTGGGACCGTTGGCAGGAGGCCCGCACCCACCCCACATCTACCGCATAGCTTAAGTGGGACACCCAGATAAGCCCACATAATATTATGTGGACTATGTGGTTTTAGTGGGAGGCCCACAAAATATTCCAGATTTATCACGGTAATATACCGTATATTGATTTCAAAGCAGTGTATACTATTTCAGACTTTGTCATCACATAAGATCAAAACATCAAAACTAAATTCTGATGTTGGCAAAAATTAATACTGATGTCCAGTACTGCTTCATAGACCGATTCAGAATAGTGGAGCGATGAGTTTGATTTTCCATAGCTAGTCAGCTAATTTGATCGGCACTCGCGGTGGCCTGGGAGAACGGATTCTCTCCTGCTTTCGTTCCAGCTTGCTCCGTCTGATCTGGGAGCATCAACTTCAGTCATTGCTGCCTCCACCGCCCAAGATCACCGGACCTGGATATCACAGTGAATCAGAAACGGATATGATCGACATTAACTGAAGAGTCAAAGAGTGTGCAGGTACAGTGAAAAGGAAATCCAAAGAGGATTCTAGATTCAGCAGGCATGTCAAGATGGATTCAAGATTCATCACTCTATCCTCTTCATACCAGACATACCTCCGTCAGGCCCTCCACGCTCGGAAACGGTCCCTGCTCCTCGGAGGCTGTTCGGCGGCGAGGATGGCGGAGATGGAGGGGTGCGGGAGCGTGACGGTGGCGCGGCAGAGCGGGCAGGTCGGGGTGGTGTCGACGCAGGCAGCGTGGAACGCGTGGCGGCACGCCGGGAGCAGCCGCAGCTCGGCCTCCGGGCTCCGGCGAGGGCGAGAGGCAGACGGCGCAGTCTGGTGAAACCACAGGCTCCGGTGAACATAGCAAGAAATTTGGCAAAAGGCACAGAAGAAATCACCTCCCGCTCCCTCTTCCTGAGATTCTTCTACCTTTGAGAGTCACCGCCGTCAACCAGCTGCTCCGACCTCTCCGCCGTCACAATATTTGTCTGCTCTTCACCGTGTTGAGGAAGGGAGAGGTGAACGGGTGGAGGAAGGAGCTCCGTCCATCAGATCCAGAGGAGGAGCGGCTGCCATGGCCGTGGTCGCCGCCGGCACTCTGGCGGCTGCTCTCGCCCTTTCCTCACGATCTAGGACTGGAGCTGGGTGTGGTGCCGCATCCGGTGCCTCCACAGATCCGGCAGGGGAGGAGGGGTGGACACGACCGGGCGGAACATCAGGTAATAACGAACCGTCTATTTTACTTAGCGGTGGCACATAATGTAATATTCCAAAACCTATAGGGGTAAAATCGGAATCAGAAAAACGGACCATCACCTGAAGACATATATTATATAGTAGAGATTGTGCCTAGGAGGTGGGGGTTTTGGGACAAATTGGTTTTGGAATTATGTCCTATAAACTAGGACGGAGTACAATGCCTGACCAGTGTGTCTGCCGAATAGAATATCGCATCGATGGACGTACGACGACTACCAGATGTGCACAGAGCATCGCATCTCCAGATGGAAAGATGACTTTGTGCTGGCTCGCTCGCGCGGCTGGCGTGATGATGCGTTTCTTCCACCAACACCAAGCCAAGCAAATCACTACTACTCCTACTCGCAAAGTTGCAAGCAACGATCGATCGATCGAGCTGATGAGTACCACTACGTCGCACCTGGCACCATCATCACTAGCTAGTTGCCGTTTGATTACTGCTGCTACTGGTAGTCGACGGTGTCATGATTGTGTCTTCCACGGCATCATTGGGTTTCGGGGTGGAGTTAGTTGACGAGCTCCAAGAATTTTTTGGTGTCTTGCTCAAGTGTGCATCATTGACAAAAGGATTACGCATGGCAGGCAGACGAAACAAGCAAGATACTATCCAAATTGCCCTGTTTTAAAGGCAAGATTGACGGACCCAACGGGATGGTCTCGCGCTGATCAGAGAAACTGTGGATGATATTCTTGCAGGTTAGAACGTTGACATTAGGCTGGCTGCTAGGCCGTCGTATACAAGAGCCGGTGCGCGTATGGTGACACTGTTTCGACTCTCGAAAGCCGCCTTTTGCCCTTTTATCCAAACGCAGACCCAGCCGTTCACCGCTTGGTCTTTTGCCGATTTGGCAGTGACGAGCTCGTGCTCCATGGAGTTGGGTCATTTTCGCGGCCGCCGTGAGCATCTGCGCGCACTTGGTGGTTCAGAGCTTCAGCTCGACAAGATTGAAGGCGAGTGTGAAGAGGGAGATGACATATCTCGCGGGTCGCGTCGGCCGCCTGAAGCGTGTCGCTCACAGTGTTTTTTCTTTTCGTTTTCTCGTTTTCTTTTCTTTTCGTTTTCTCATTTTCTTTCTTTTTTCTTTTTCAATTTTTGTGATTTCGAAAAATGTTGCAATTTTTGAATGTGGAAAAAATTCGAATTTGAACATTTTTAAAATCTAGACATTTTTTAACTTGAACAAGTTTCAAATTTAAATAATTTTTTAAAGTGAGCAATTTTTGTATTTGAACAAAATGTTGAATCGGAACAATTTTAGAATGTGAACAAATTTTGAATTGGAACAATTTTTGAATATGAACAAATCTTGAATTTGAACAATTTTCAAAAACAAAGTTTGAATTGGAACAATTCTCGTAGATGAACAAAATCTTGAATTTGAACAATTTTCAAATATGAACAAATTTTAAATTTGAATAATTTTCGAAAACATTTTTCTAAATCATAAAAAGTGAAAAAAACGAGAAAAAGAAATCTTAAAACAAAATTTAATGAACAAAAAATAAAAAATAAAACGAAAACAGAAAAGAAAACGAAAACGAAAACGAAAAAAACGAAAACGGAAACGGAAACAGAAAAGAAAAAAGGAAGATAATGGGCCGGCCCAGCAACGGCGCACTTCAGGCGGCGCGGCCGTCTAGCGCCGCTGCTGGGCGATATATAGCGTTTGCCGTGTGAAGACGACGCGGATAAGGCCAACGTCTTTGGTCCAAAAAAAAAAAGAGTTCACAACTTGATCCACTAGCATCCCACATTATACCCTTCTCCAAGGCCCAAAATCTATAGTGGCCTAAAATCCCTTCCTAATTTTCACGGCCACGGCAGTGCCTCAGGCGACGGTTTGGTTGGTCAACTGGTTTGTGGATGATCTTGTGGTGGCTCACGAACCAATGCAGGTTTGAATGACAACAGCAAATTTCTTTTAAGTGAGTGACCAAAGGTTATCAAACTCAGGAAAGTGTAGGTTGAACGTATCCCTCTCAAGCAAACCTGCAATTAAAATACGAAAAGTCTCTTGTGTCTCCAACACACGTAATGCAATTGTCAGTTGTATATGTGCACTAGTTAGGCGAAAAGATGGTAAAAGGCAAGTAATATGGCTGATAAAAGTTGGTATTTGTAATCTGTAATAAAAATGGCAGCAAGCAAACATGTGACAAAAGTGACTAAAAATGGTGTATCAATGGTTGGAAACAAGGCCTAGAGATTATACTTTCACTACTGGTAACTCTCAACAATGTTAATATAATTAAACACATGATACTTCCTCTAACAGTATGTAATGTAGACGTTATTCGGAAACCATTATTTTGTGGATCGGAACAGGATGAGATTGCGTAGGGCCACAAAAGCAAACCTTAAAGTCCGTATAAACAAACACCACAATTCCATAATGCCATCCAACACAAAGAACAACTCATGATAAGTATTCCTCTAATCTATAATCCACTAGAGCCACACACGGCACCAGCACTGTCACCATGGCACCGTGGGACAAAAGTGACTCCGGAATTATACTAGATAAAATCAATTGAGCAACGTATCCATTACATAAAGAAGTGGAAACATCATATGAATTCAACTAGATTAACAACGCTGATGATCACATCAAGATCACACCATGGGAGAGAGATAACCACATAGCTACTCGTAGAAGCCCTCGGCCCCGATGAGTGAATACTCACGCATCATCATGGGAGGCAGAAAGGTCAACGAAGATGGCTCCGGAGGTCGATCCCCGTCCCGGCAGGGTGCCGGAACAGGACCCTTGAAACTCCAAATTAGGGTTTTTGGTGGCGGCGGAGCTCAGTTGTGTTTCTGGAAAAATCCTCTGGGGGTTAGGATTTTTTTTCATCGCGACGAATATATAGTGCGAAGAGCGTCGTGAGGCGGTGCTCGAGGAGAGGAGGCGATTGGTGGGCGCAGCCCCCCAGGGTCGCCCTTCTGGATCCCGGAGTTTTCTGGTGAATTAGAATTTCTGTAAAAAAATTCAGATTTTTTCGAGCATATTTTCTTACTAACTTTTCTGAAACACAAAGACAATAGAAAACAGAAACTGACACTGGGCATCTTGTTAATAGGTTAGTCCGGGAAAATGACCTAAAATGATATAAAACTATAGTAAAAACATGTACAATGAAATAAAACAAGCATTGAACAATCAAAAATGTTTGAGACGTATCAGGCGGCTGTAGGGACCAGGGGAGCGCAGAGCGGTCCTGGTGACCTTGTAGACGGAGCAGGGGTCACAAGGGTTATGCAGAGGAGGTTCGGGTCGGCAGTGGCCGCTGGGCATATGGGTGGCGTGGAGGAGGTCTGGGACGACGACAGCTGCGAAGCATAGGGGCAGCGAGAAGAATCTCAAGGCGAGGCGCAGATGAAAGCCACCAGAGCGAGTGCGCCGTTTTAGTCTCGTAACGGTGTTGAGGCGGCATCCTGACTGGCGGCTAGGAACCTGGCCGCAGGGGTTGGTGGCGGATCAGGGGCCCGAGGGGAACAAGAAGCATGGGGACGAAGGGGGATTTGATGCTTTTTTATATCATTGCTACGACGTACGTACGGCCGTTTAGCAATATTATCTATACATCTCTACTATATAATATCTCTAAGCGACCGTACGTACGTACGTCGCAGGCACGCGATCGCTAAAAAATACCGGGCCAGCGAGCACACGATTGCTAAACACACGAACGATGGCCGGTCACGATGGCGCTGAGTGGCCCAAGCCCACCCGCGATCTCGGCCCAGATCGCACGCGTGCATCGACTCACAAGGAGGTTGGCGGCCACGGGATGTAGCGCGCGCGGGAGGCACGCCCGATGGCGATGTCGAGCAAGCAGTCCTCGGCGAGAGTTACCAAGGCAGCCGGCGCCGGACTAGTCCGAGGCCGCCGCGACAGAGGCGAGCGCGGCCCGGATCGAGGCGATGATCGGGTGACCCATACTGTGCTCGTCGTTCGCTACCGATCTGCTGCCTACGAGGATGCACTGAACATGGAAAAAAGGTCATTACTGTTTTTTAGATCGGTTCAATCCGTGGATTTTCCATGTTCTCCCGATGTCAATGGATTCTTCATGTTTGCCTAGATCGTTTCGTGGAAAAGTGAGCAGATTTGATTTTCTACGTTGTGCATGGAAAAGCTCGGTGGTGTTTTTTGTCTCTGTGTTGTATCAAAACAACAAAAAATAATTACAGAATGAGTAGTTTAAGATGCAAGCTGATTGTGTCACCATGATGTGTTGAACTGTTGGTCCGTTCAAACTAAATCCAGCCTCAGTTACAGGATAACAAATGGAACATGTTTCTTACTGCGTCTTTCATTTGTTTTCAGCTGACCGAATAAGTATGACAAACACGAGCAAGAAGATTATATAAAACAATTGTATGCTTATAGGTTCCAAGGAAAATCTATTTCGCGTCATAGGAGCATATGCTCCCCTTTCTCTGCCTCTATTTTTTCTTAAAAAATGTGTTCTATCGATTATCGATTTTAGGTAAACTATTTGTCACCTCATTGTTTAACCAATTTTTTCCTACGGGCACGTCTCCAGATCCCACACGATGTCTACAAAATAGATTAGAAAGTAAGTTGTGAGTATTTCTTTTACAACTGTGAGGATTGCTGTATATGGGACGTGTAAGAGAATTGAAATATGGGAGAAGGGAACATAATTATAAAACGATGATAGAACCAAAATCCGAGTTCGCTTCAAATCTAATATGTTTGATTAATTTTAGACCCGTTGCAACGCACGGGCATTTTGCTAGTAATAATAATCTCTACTATATAATATGCCTTCAGGTGATGGTTGGTACGTTTTTTTAGGTTTCCAATATTACCCCTGTCTTAAATTAAATTTACAGCCGTGCCACCGCGAAGTGGAAATAACGATTGGAAAACAACCCGCAGTCCAACCCTTCTCCACCTACCTCGACCCGACCCGATCCGCTCTTCTCCCTTCTCAGCGGCGGCAGCGACCGACAGGAGATTCGCAGCGGCCGCCGGCGTGGGGCAGGCGAGGACGGATCCGAGGCACGATTACCTCGATCTGAGACTCGGATTCTGCGCCGAGGCGAGAACCATGGAGGAGCGCGAGGCAGCGAGCCGAGACGGCGCCGCGGGAAGTCACGACGTCCCTGAGTTCACGGGCCGCGCACGAGAGCCGAACTGCCGCCGGAACGGCTTCCATGGATGCACGCCGACGAGGCGACGTACCTCCAGGAGCAGCTGGCCACGGCCGTGCACGCGCTCGACCACGGCGCGCGCCCCAGCAACACGAACTTGGTAAAACAACCCGTGCGAAGCCCAGCCGGCGGCGCTGGACGGCCACCCGCGGCCAGAGGAGGGGAAGGATGCCCTGCTCGCCACGGCCGATCCAAAGGAGGGGGTCTGGACTCTGGAGGAGGGAGGCGAGGACGGCTGGGGATTTGGTAGAGGAGGCCATGATGAGTCAGGATGGAGAGCAGCTGTTTTGATTGGCTGCCGGAATCGGCTGCGCAGGCGGCAGCGCCGTTCATGCAGTAGGAGAAAGAAGCAGCAGATTAGAAAGGGGATTGTGAAGTTTTTGTTTTTACTACGTGACCCCAACCCGCTCGCGTCGTCCCTATATCATCCGGCGGCGGCGCGGGTCTTCGGCTCTTCGCCACCCTCAGCTCCGCCGTGATTCCGGCGACCAATTGAAGCGCAACTTAGAGGAGTTCGTTCTGAGTGTAGAGACGACCATATTTCCTTTACAGCAGAAGATGGGGTTCAGAGTTGAACTTCTGAATGCTATATGTTCTGCTGCAGTTCAGTTTGGCTGTGATTTCGTACACATGGTGTGGGCTGCTCCATATATCCTCATCGCGCCTGGTTGTCCCCACGACCGAGCAGAGCAGGGGAGACGCGCTGAGAAGGGGTGAGGCAGAGATGACGGCGCCGTGCCTGGAAGGAGGAGGGGCGCCTGGTGGTGCGGTGGGGCAATGGGGCGGGTGGTGAGTCGGTGAGGGAGCTCTTGCTGCTGCTGAGCAGAGGGAGGCGGCCGTGGCTGTGGTGTTGAGCCTGCTCGTGTTTGTGTGGAGAAAGGTAGGCTGGTCTGCTCGTTAGCTGAATTTGTAAATTGGTGATAGTGTGTGTGTTAACTGAATGCTAACTGAATACGTAATTGATGCTAGCTGAATTTGAGTCAACTGAATATATTCAGATAAGAGTCAAGGTAAAGTGTCTAGCTTAGGTAGCAGCTGAGAACTGACATTAATTTACGGTGATTGGCAGCGGCCGCAATCTATTTTCATGTGCTAGATAGTCCAAAGGAAGTCCGGATGCAATCATCATTTTTTAACAGCTTCGACAGGCTTTACACTTATTTCCTGACATAGTTAGTGCAGTCTAACTATATTTAAACCCAATAAAAAATAACAAAAGTTTTGGCGCTAATTGTCAGTTTTCCATCTCTACCACATTGACATTGCAAATTTTCATTGGATGCCAAGGGATCCATGTATTGGTGAGTTTTTTGGATTCTGAATACCGCAAAATTCAGGTAAGTCTGTACAATTTTTAGCTCAAATATATCATTTAGATTTAATAGCAGTGACATGGTTCATCTTGCAATTGATGGTATCTGGCGGGTCTTGATCTAGCTTCATCGTTAAAATTCAATAGATGAATTTTGCCACATAACAGCAAAAAATACTTCTCGCACAATACATGTGCCTTGCTAATCAGAAACTCATTTAGAGAGCTAGGACCCAAATGTGTCTTAATTTGGAAATAGTAAGAAAGGTGTGTTTAGTTGATTTAATTTTTTTGCTAAAAATATGTGTAAAACACTTCATCTATTCCTGAACATGAAAATCCGCTTATCCCCCTCCATACATCCCTTCCTTGTTCTTTGAACCCGTAGCAACGCACGGGCATTTAGCTAGTAATCTCTACTATATAATATGGCTACAGGTGATGGTTGGTACGTTTTTTCAATTTCCGATTTTACCCCTGTGTGCTACAAGATTTTACCCACCTCTGTCATCGGTAAGTGACAAAAAAAACGAGTCATGCCTGGTACGTTTTCTAAAGTTCCGGTTCTACCCCTGAGTTTTAGGATAATTGACAGCCGCTGCCACCGCCTAAGTGAAATAACGATTCGCCTCGTGCTCTCCGACCCCCTTCCTTCGAATCGAGCTCGTCCCCGTCCCCGTCAAATCCCCTGCCTCAAGTCCCTCGGCGCCGCCCTCAAACCTCCGCATCCAGCTTGTCGGGCCGCCGCTACCCTGCCTCGCGTGAGGCCTGGGGCGATGCCGTGACCCCGCCGTTCCACCATCCCATCGCCTGGTTGCCGGGATTCGAGAAATTGATGGCGGTTGTCGCGTGTGCGAGCAACGCGCTGACGAATTCGAGGAACTGGGCGGCGCGAAGACGCCGGCACCGGAGGATGGGCCCACGGGGGAAGGAAAGCAGCGCCGTTCGCGAGCACAAGGGCGTCGCGCGGGGAACCAGGGAAGCGTCGGGCGGCTGCGCGGGAGGTGGCGGGGCCGGGCGTTGCACGCGAGGAGCTCGGGAGGTCACGATTGAAGTTGGGTTAATGGCTATGGAAGGGCTAAGTCGTCGAAGAGAGCTGGGCGGGGCAGGACAGGAGGCGCAAGAGGCGAGGAGGAGCTGGGCGGCGCACGGAGGCGCAACCGCGCAGGTGGTCGACGGCCGGCGGGGGAAAGGGCCGCGTTGACCGCCTCTTCCCTGAACTCCTGAAGGTCGATGCAAGAGGGGGGCGTGGCGGCGCAAGAGGAGGGGGCACCGGCGCCTCTGAGGCGACTCCAGAGTAGCGTTGCCGCCGGCGCCGCCGCCACCAAATACACCACATGTGTAGCAATGCTTATTCCCATCTCTGGAGGAGCCCGCCCCGTCCATGGTCTGCGTCCGCTGAGCTGCTCCCCGCCTGTTCCCGCCTCGCAGCTGTCGGCTCCGAGCTCTGGATCGATTTTTTCCATCGCCAAATCCGGTGAGTTGCAACCCTTTTCCTCGCCGGTCTAGACCAGCGGTGGCCTGTTCTTTCTCTGGTAGTGCTTTGAGGCCTGGGTGCGGCTCCTCTTACCGATTCTGCATCTGGACTAGGAGTCGTCTGATGGCAACGATGCTTGGGCATGGACACGCGCCGCTGGGCTAGAAGATGCGGTGGTTGCCGCCGGGCTAGGTGCAAGCGGTGGTCTGGTCGGGGACTTTACATACGCCAGTGCACGCCGCAGCCGTGGCCGGCCTATCGCGGGCGAGGGGACGCTCGCCGCGGTGATGCCGCCCCCACCGGCGACGGCGGCGGAGGCCGCTGCGGGGTCGGCGGCCGACGCGCCGATGCTCATATTCTTCTACTTCCACAAGGCGATCCGCGCCGAGCTCGAGGGGCCGCACGCCGCCGCCGTGCGCCTCGCCACGGACCGCGCCGGCGACGTGGAGGCGCTAGCCGACCGCTGCCGTTCCTTCGTCAACATCTACAAGCACCACTGCGACGCCGAGAACGCGGTACGGCTGCTGCCCCTATGCAGAGCTCCGTTCTATTCGAGCCATTTCGTTTTCCTCTATTTATTTTCTTCGTTTATTAGTTGTTGCAGATTTGGATATGGAGATGCCTGAGTGCGTACAAATTTCGTTGGGTTTAGGGTTGCGGAATTGCTCCCTTTGGGTTTGGACGAACTGGACGGGATTGGGATTGAATCGTTCCAACACTGTTAAGATCTGAATCCGGTGGACTCCATACCATGGTGTTGAATCTTCTTATGGGTTAGCTTTCTATGCAACAGTGGACAATATAAAAGATTGTTTGGCTGAATCAATCAGCCATGCTTACATGAACAATTGGGCGCACTTTTTGTCCTTCTGGATTCTGGTGTTCACATGAGGAGGTGTTGCCCGAATTGTATAACAAAGGCCTCTGTTCAATTGAGACCGTAATGGAAATTTTGATATTCACATCATCATGTGAGTCCTTCTCTGTCTTTCTTCTATGGTGATGTTTTGTTACTTTGATTGGAGTACACAGCAACTTTCACACGAATCACATATTGGATTGAGTCGGATAGAGCTGTCTTAGTTTTCAACCTCTTAGTCAAGGACTAAGGGAGGCTAGAAACTCCGTGAAAATATTATTTAAATCTTATTACTCTGCAGAATGAGAACGAACTTTTACTAATGCTGGTCGACACTCTTATCTAATTGTGCTCACACATCATTTTTTGATCCCTACTTACCAATATGCTGCATTATATTTCATTTGGTAGAACCACTTTTTGGCTAACATGGGCATGTTGTATTAATCAAGTTGCAGAAGAATATATTACTGCATTCCACCGTAGCATATGAGGTGAAATATGAGATGACAATAAATGGATAAAATTAGTGGTATTTACCTAATTATCCGACTTACCGAGCGAAGTAACAAACTTTATGAAACTTATTTCTTCATAGAAGCTTAAAAGATAAGCTTAGAAATTGCAAGCTGAGCTCCACTTGATGTCTGGCTGTTTTATTAAATCGTCCTTGATTTTTACATTTCAGATGACATTTTCTCAATCAGCTAAATGTCTGCAAGAGTCGTCGGCCTATATAATCTATTTCTCTTTTTATTTGTGTTCAGTTCCAATGAACTAATAGTTTTCGATACAGCTTTATGGTTTGAACCATTACCCAAGTCACATGCTTTCATATAATATGGTACAAACCAGACCACATTTTCTTTTATCATTCCACCGAAGAATTGTAGAAGCAATGTGTAATTGATATTAGACTATGAATTTTATAGTAGTATGAGAAAGATAACAAGAATATAACAGTACCAAACTCCCAAGCATGAGCTAATTATTAGACTAATTCCTGAAATTGAATCTCTTCATAACAGGCAAGTTAATCTGCACATTGCTATACATCACTTCATCGGTACATCAAAATTAATACAACAAGAATTTGCTATCATGTCACAGCTTCCAAGACCAGCATTATCTGGTCGAATGGGACGGACATAACACGACAACAACCAAACTTTCCGAGACAACATTGTCCGCATTAGGATGTGCCGACCCCTTTGACATAGTCGTAAGCTACTTATTCAAACAAAAAAAAGTTCTTCAATGACGAAGGCGACATATTTAATCAGCTACATATTTAGGTTGTAATACATAACTACTTTTCAAGCAAAGAAGATTAAACTCAGTATACTTATCACCCAAGTAAACAAGCCACAGGACTGGTGGTTCCATTCCTGCAAGAAGTGTTTCTCAGGCATGAAATCACATGATGGCATACGTAAATGCCGCAAATGTTCAGGTTCAGAGTCTACGTAGAGGTACAACTTATTTTGTACGGTTAGATGTACCACAAGTAACTCATGTTTCGTTTCCACCATAACTTATAGTTTACGAACACAGGTATGAACTCTTTGTCGACGCCATAGACCATTTTCAATCAATTTAATTTCCTCAGCATTTTGGTTTGTGTTTCTCATCTGACCAATATGTTGATGCCGAAAGCTTTGTGCCTTCTGAATTATCTAATCAAGAATTTCTTGATAAAATAGCAGGACACAACGGAGACTACTTCTAAATTTTAACCCAGGAAGAAAAATTGCAGTTGGTAAATAATATAAGTGCTCAATTTGCCCACTAGCATAGCTGAAAGCTGATGTAAAATTTAGTCCCAGATGTGTGCCTGCTATCTTATTTTACTTTGTAAAAAGTAAACTGTATACGTGCTAACAGATTGTATTAGATTATGTTGGTATTGCCATGTAAAAGGATGCAACTTCTTAATAATTACAGATGCACTATGCTTATTATTTTGATGCAATATATAATAACTCATGTTTTATGTCAGTGTGGAAAAATTCCTTAGCCAGCAACATGAGAATTAGATGCATATTTTAGAGATCGTCGAAGGCTACACCTTCAGGTTTTGAAAGACAGGAGGATAATCTTTCAAGGCTGATTGGAGGGGAGGCATTGCGGCGACACCTTTAGTAATTGCAGTCCTATTTAAGTTTTCTGATGCTGTTTTCGTTCTAGATACTTTTATTGCCAAGGCTTTTCCTTGATTTGGAGTGTTTTCTTGGATTATTGATACCTATGGGCAATTGCGACCTGGTTATGTTTGATTAATTCGTGTTTTCTAAACGCCTATGCTTTCTTTGATTGATTAGTGTCTACATGTTGGCGTTCCAGGAGGTCTCCGGATTCATCGCGCGGGCGCGGCCTCTATCGCATTCTTCCGACTGGTACTGATAATGATGCGGCTTTTCCTGCTGAAGGTATGTACTGATTAGCTGATTATGTCGGGTTACAGTTTAATACTTATTTACTGTGTCTTCCTCCACTTATCAGTATGTGTATGTTTGTGTTGTTGGATGATTAGGCAATAATTCTATGATTAATTCCAGAATATTAAACATAACTACACCAGCTACTAATATGTAGAATACGAACATACTAGATGTACTAATTAACATGAACAGCAGCAACACATACGCCAACAGATCCATAGCAAAACAGTTCAGAACACGCCGCACGTACCGAACGGTTGTAGAGGAAGTAGTCGTTGGAGCAGCGACGGCAGCAGCTTGAGCGGCGACGGTAGCAGCTCGAAGGAGACGACGTTGGAGACGAGTCGCCCGCGGACCCGGAGATCGTCCAGGAAGTCGAGCCGTGATGAAGAACTTGAAAGCAGTCGCGCGGAGCGCTTCCCAAAAACCTTATTCGCCCTCTCCCGTACAGGATCACAAGGACGAGCGGTTCCGGAGACCTGCTGTCCCGTTCGCCGGTGCACGCCGGCGCACGGGATGGAGTAGACTACGGTGGCGGCGCAAGGCACGAGATTGGCAAAACCTAGATTGGTTCGGTGGTTTAGCGCACGCAGTGCACGACTTTATATAGTGCGGCTCGGGAAAACCCTAACGGGTACAACGTGGGCCAAGTCCACGTCGCGCACGTTTTAGGTCGGTTACAGTAGCCCACGATCCGGGAGCGACCCGAACCGACTAACTGTGACGCGTCCGTCCAAACCGTTTTCCCGGACTGCAAAAATAAAGCTCGGCTCGGCGAGATTCCCGCAACCCGCGGCGCGTCGTGACGAGACGGGCGGGCGGTGCGGTGCGTGCGTGCGAGCGGCGGCGGAGGAGGAGGAGGAGAGTGCGCACGAGAGAGCCTCTTGTTCTCACAAGCTTACCAAGTGGTACAACACTCCACCTTATAAGGTGGTGTTTGTCTCCTCCAACTAGCAATGTGGGACTAAACTTTAGCACCACTTTGCACCTCCAAAATTCTGCCATGCACATGGGCCAATTTGAGATTTTCAGGAATTTTATTGGGCTGCCCAAATGGGCCCAAAATCTAACAATCCCCCACCAGATCTCAAATTCCCATTTAGAGATTTTGCCAAACCTCGTTTCTTGTTTATATACCAGTGTTTCAGCAGAGACTGTTAAGTTGAACTTCCGCCTAGAGCTTCAAGCTACATCTACCAGCAACTTGAACAATGGACGAACCTTGAATTGCAAGTTTGGTGCCAATAGACTTCACTCAAAGTCATAACCAGTACGTGGCTGCCAGTAGCCTACCCCGCGGGTGGAGCATATGCGTCATACTCCCTGGTCTCTTCATGAGCTTACTAGAGATCACCCAAATCTCATAGACTGCGACGTTTAACAGTCGGACTCATATAGGTGTGTTCTTTCAAGGTCGCTCTGTAGGATAGCACCTTTGCTACGAATAGCCAACAAAACACATTAAGGCATATTGCCAACCTGCCTTACAGAATGTGAGAGTTATGCATCTTCCCACGGAGAGGGTTATAAAATAACTCTCCTCAGTTAAACCACTAGCTTGTTCTTCCCAGGTCCTAATTCACGGGATCTCCGATCACATAGGTTGGGTTACCACTATGGTGTAACACTCACGGGTCTCAACCCCATCTCCCTCGATGCACTATCTATCACATTACGTGATAGTCCCTTCGTAAAGGGATCTGCCAGGTTTTTGTCTGTTTGAATATAACTAACAGTTATTACTCCGGAGTTTCTCATTTTCCTGACAGACTTCAAGCGTCTCTTGACGTGTCTTGATGACTTCGCATTATCCTTAGCACTGTTCACTTTCGTAATAACCGTTTGGTTGTCACAGTTCATAAGGATGGCCGGTAATGGTTTCTCAACCACCGGCAAGTCCATCAAGAGCTCACGCAGCCATTCTGCCTCAACAGAAGCTGTATCTAAAGCAGCAAGTTCTGCTTCCATGGTTGACCTCGTCAAAATGGTCTGTTTGCAAGACCTCCATGACACTGCGCCACCTCCAAGAATAAATGCATATCCACTTGTGGCGTAGAGCTCATCAACATCTGAGATCCAGTTCGCATCACATATCCCTCAAGCACCGCAGGGTGCCCTGAATAGTGAATCCCATAACTCATTGTACCGTTCAGATAGCGCATGACCCTTTCAAGTGCATGCCAATGATCAATACCCGGGTTAGACATGAACCTGCTCAACTTGCTCACAGCAAAAGAGATATCAGGTCTTGTCGCGCTCGCAAGGTACATGAGTGAACCGATCACTTGAGAATATCTTAATTGATCTCTCGTTTCCTTTTTGTTCTTTCTGAGTGTCACACTGGGATCATAGGGTGTTGGAGAAGGCTTGCTGTCTATATAACCAAAGCGGCTCAAGACCTTCTCAACATAGTGTGATTGCGTTAACGTAATCCCACTCTCATCCCTAATCAGCTTAATGTTCAGGATCACATCAGCTTGTCCCAGATCTTTCATATCAAAGCTCTTTGACAGGAAAGACTTGACCTCATTTATCACTATCATGCTTGTACCGAAAATCAGTATGTCATCAACATACAAGCATAATATAACACTATCGCCCCCACCATGGCGATAATATACACACCTATCAGCCTCATTAATGGCAAAGCCTGCAGAAGTTAAAGTTCTGTCAAACTTCTCATGCCATTGCTTAGGTGCTTGCTTCAGCCCATACAAAGATTTTAACAATTTGCACACCTTTCTCTCTTCACCTTTTACTACAAACCCATCAGGCTGATCCATATAGATTTCCTCTTCCAACTCTCCGTTAAGGAAAGCTGTCTTTACGTCCATTTGATGAACGATAAGACCATAGGAGGCAGCCAGGGAAAGTAGTACTCGAATGGTGGTGAGTCTAGCAACAGGTGAATAGGTGTCAAAGTAATCTTCGCCTTCGCGCTGGGTGTAGCCCTTGGCTACAAGCCGTGCCTTGTACTTCTCAATAGTACCATCAGGCCTTAGCTTCTTCTTGAACACCCACTTACAACCCACAGGTTTGCAGCCGTAGGGTCGTTCAGATAATTCCCAAGTTCCATTAGAAAGAATCGAGTCCATCTCATTATGGACAGCTTCTTTCCAGTCATCAGCATCAGGAGATGCAAATGCCTCTGCAATGGACGTGGGAGTATTGTCCACAAGGTACACAATGAAATCATCACCAAAGGATTTTTCAGTCCTCTGTCTCTTGCTCCTCTTGGGAGCTGATTCATTGTCATCCTTCTCAAGGACTTCCTCAACAAGTGGTTGTTCAGAATGATCAACAGATGTACTAGGTTCAGCAAATATCTCAGAAGAAATTCTAGCAATGCTATGCATATCCTTCATAGGAAACATGTTCTCAAAAAATGTTGCATCACGAGATTCCAAAATAGTATCAACATGCATATCAGGTATCTCAGATTTAACCACTAAAAATCTATAGCAAATGCTCCGCTGAGCATAACCTAGAAAGACACAATCCACTGTCTTCGGTCCAAGTTTTCGTTTCTTAGGAATTGGAACATTGACTTTCGCCAAACATCCCCAAGTACGAAAATAAGAAAGTGATGGTTTTCTCCCAGACCACTCCTCGTAAGGTGTCTTCTCTTTATCCTTGTTAGGAACTCTATTCAGGACATGACACGAAGTCAACAAAGCCTCCCCCCACCATGCCTTAGATAAACCAGCAGTGTCCAACATGGCGTTCACCAAGTCGGTCAGCGTGCGGTTTTTCCTCTCGGCAACCCCGTTTGATTGGGGCGAATAGGGAGGCGTCCTCTCATGAATAATACCATGTTCCTCACAGAATTCATCAAATACGTTGGAGAAATACTCGCCACCACGATCTGACCTAAGACGTTTGATCTTTCTCTCTAATTGATTTTCAACTTCAGCTTTATAAATTTTAAAGTAGTCTAAAGCTTCATCTTTAGTGTGCAACAAATATACATAACAGAACCTAGTAGCATCATCGATTAAAGTCATGAAATATCTCTTATCACCTTTTGTCAACACGCCATTCATCTCACATAGATCCGAATGTACGAGTTCTAGAGGTGCCAAGTTTCTCTCCTCGGCCGCCTTGTGAGGCTTTCGAGGTTGCTTAGATTGCACACAGCTATGGCACTTAGAACCTTTGGCAATGGTGAAAGTAGGAATTAAACTCAAACTGGAAAGTCTACTCATTAAACCAAAATTAACATGACATAAACGAGAGTGCCAAACATTAGCATCCGAATCCACACTGCCACAAATATGGTTTACTGACTTATTACAAAAATCCGATAATGAAAAGCGGAACAAGCCTCCGCACTCATACCCTTTACCAATAAATTGTCCAAACTTTGACACAACTACTTTATTGGACTCCAAGACTAATTTAAACCCATCTCTGCATAGAAGGGAGCCGCTAACAAGATTCTTGTTCATAGTAGGGACATGCTGCACGTTCCTCAGCTGCACGATCTTCCCCGAAGTAAACTTCAGATCTACCGTGCCAACACCACGAACAGAAGCATGTGATCCATTCCCCATTAAGACGCTTGAATCTGCGACCTGATAAGAAGTGAACATAGAGATGTCAGCACATACATGAACATTAGCACCCGTATCAATCCACCAACATGGAGATTGAAATACTGAAAGCACATCGGTAAATTACCGTACCCATCAGCATTGCTAGCGGTCACGACGTTGACATGCTTCTTCCCTTTCTTGTCTGCACGATCTGGGCAGTCCACAGAGAAGTGTCCGGGCTCTCCACAAGTGTAGCACTTTAGCTCAGATTTGTTCAGCATCTTCTTCTTCTTCTTGAAAGAAGTAGTCTTGGTAGGCATGTTGAAGGAAGACTTGCTCTTTGCCTTGCTCTTGCCATGGTGAAAGTTCTTCTGCACCATGTTGGCGCTAGACTGACCTTCACCACCTCTCTCAGCAGTGTCCTTAGCCCGAGCCTTCTCCTCAACATCAAGAGACGCTATCAGGTTTTCAACCGAAATCTCCTGTCTCTTGTGTTTGAGAGTTGTGGCGAAGTTCCTCCATGAAGAGGGCAACTTTGCAATAATGCATCCAGCCACAAACTTGTCAGGTAAGGCACACTTAGCGTGCTCAAGCTCCTTAGCAATGCACTGTATCTCATGAGCCTGTTCGACTACAGAACGGTTGTTAGCCATCCTGAAGTCATGGAAGCTCTCCATGATGTACAGTTCACTGCCAGCATCTGCTACACCGAACTTAGCGTTCAGTGCCTCCCAGAGCTCTTTGGCATCTGTAATGTGCATGTACACATCAAACAGCTTGTTGCTAAGAGCACTCAGAACGAGTCCCACAAAGGCAGTATTGGTTTCCTTGAACTTGTTCTGATCCTCGTCAGATATAGTTCCTTCAGGTAAACCCTCACTAGCCTCGAACACTTTCAGAGATCGCAACCACAGTGTGGTCTTGTACTGCCATCTCTTAAAGTCCACACCGGTAAACTTGTCCGGCCTCAGCGCATCAGATAGATGTCCCATGTTTAACTCAGGAAATTGCCTATAACACATATAAGGTTTTTGGATTGTTGGATATTAGGCAATAATTCCATGATTAATTCCAGAATATTAAACATAACTACACCAGCTACTAACATGTAGAATACGAACATACTAGATGTACTAATTAACATGAACAGCAGCAACACATACGCCAACAGATCCATAGCAAAACAGTTCAGAACACGCCGCACGTACCGAACGGTTGTAGAGGAAGTAGTCGTTGGAGCAGCGACGGTAGCAGCTCGAAGGAGACGACGTTGGAGACGAGTCGCCCGCGGACCCGGAGATCGTCCAGGAAGTCGAGCCGTGATGAAGAACTTGAAAGCAGTCGCGCGGAGCGCTTCCCAAGATTGGTTCGGTTGGTTTGCAGCGCACGACTTTATATAGTGCGGCTCGGGAAAACCCTAACGGGTACAACGTGGGCCAAGGTCCACGTCGCGCACGTTTTAGGTCGGTTACAGTAGCCCACGATCCGGGAGCTCGGCTCGGCGAGATTCCCGCAACCCGCGGCGCGGCGCGACGAGACGGGCGGTGCGGTGCGTGCGTGCGGCGGCGGAGGAGGAGGAGGAGTGCGCACGAGAGAGCCTCTTGTTCTCACAAGCTTACCAAGTGGTACAACACTCCACCTTATAAGGTGGTGTTTGTCTCCTCCAACTAGCAATGTGGGACTAAATTTTAGCACCACTTTGCACCTCCAAAATTCTGCCATGCACATGGGCCAATTTGAGATTTTCAGGAATTTTATTGGGCTGCCCAAAATGGGCCCAAAATCTAACATGTGTTCCAGGTGGTCTTCGTTCTTCTGGTCGTACGTCTGTTTTACCATCTGCTCCAGGTTGTCGCCGTTGTCGCGGGCTAGATGATGTATCCCGTACTTCTCTTATTCGTTGGCGTCGTCGGATTTCTTTGCGTGATGCTCATGTTCCTGCCGGTTCTATTTCCACGATGTCGATCCTCCTCCTTTTTCTGCCATCTGCGTACTAGCTGATCATGATCTTGGTTTGTCTGCATCGGTGGAAGAAAATATGCGCAGGCGGCATGAGATTTGGCTTCGCAAGCGTCCCGTAGGTATTTCTATGTCTATTTTTCATATAGTCGTTGGAGATTACCGTGTATCTAGATTACATTTCAGTAGCAGCGTATTCAGTCGTACATTTCAGTAGCACCGAATTCAGTTGTACTTCTATGTACCTTTCGTGTCCAATTTATTTTCACAAACTTAGGTTTATGGTCTCTTCTACGAGTTGGTAATAATTATCTTGCAATTTCAAGCATTATGTTTCTTATTCTTCACAACCATTGATTCAAAGCCTGACCACGTGCTCTCTGTATGTCGTCATCACAAATTGAAAAGAAGAAAAGAACCAAAGTGCAACCTTTGCTTCACATATATTTCTATTACCAACAGTCTTCAACCATAATAGATCTTTTAGATTTTACTCCCACCCCATCAGGATAAAATTGCTTGGCATATTTCACACCTCACGAGCACTTTAGTCTTTTTATTCACATGACAAGGAAGACTATATCATGCTCTGATTCAAAGCCTGACCACATGCTCTCTGTATGCCATCATCAGAAATTGAAAATAAGAAAAGAGGCAAAATACAACCTTTGCTTCAGATATATTTCTATTACCAACAGTCTTCAAATATAATAGATCTTTTAGATTTTGTGCAGTGATAATAGATACAACCAAATCGGGGTTTCTTAAACCAAATTTGTCCAATTTAAACTATTTTTGAAATTCAAACATTTCACAACCGTAAGCTATTTAAGAATTCCACCAACTTTTCAAATTTGAACAATTTTTTACTGCGGACATTTCCAAATTTGAAATACAACCATATTGAAGCATTTCAATTCAAAATTCAATTTTGAGTATTACAAAATTTTGAAAGCCCTTCAAATCTAATCATCTAACAAACGTAAAAAGAATTCAAATCTTAATAGCTTTTCAATTTGAACAATTATTGTAATATGAACATTCTCAAAACGTAAGCTTTTTTCAATTCCAATAACTTTCAAGCTTGCACAACTTTTGAATGTAGACATTTTCAAATTTGAAATAAAACCATATTGAAACATTCTAATTTAAATTTCAATTTTGAGTACACTCAAAAATTTTAAAAGTATTTCAACCCTAATCATTTAACAAACGTACAGAGAATTCAAACCTAAATAACTTTCCAATTTGAACAATTTTTGAAATCTAAATATTTTTAAAACGTATACTTTTTTCAATTCCAATAACTTTCAAACTTAAACAATTTTTAAATGTAAACACTTTCAAATTTTAATTTTACTACACAGGCGCGGCGTACGCCGCGCTAATATCCCTAGTATATATTACGCTCTTACTTGCACACGGAAAAAACTTAATTTCTCACACAACACTGTAACAATAATATACCACCTCAAAAAGCTCGATACGGGTGGCATGTTAAATCTTTGTTTGTAGACAAAAATAATTTCATCTGCTCTAGCATAGAGCGTGACATGGGCGACATGTTAAACCATTGTCTCTAGACAAAATATGCTTTTAAATTTGAAATACTTAGTGCCAATCATAACCAGTTCATCTCAATAGTAGTTTCATTTATACTATGCAACCTCTCATGCAGGCAAGCGTTTTCGATTGCAACCTCAAGTCATGGATATCAAGGAACAAAGAGAAAAAGAGATAGAGAACGGTATGCACAGATGACCGATGAACAAAAGAAGGACAAACTAAACAAAATCGTCGTGAAGCTTATAAGCAAAAGAAACCAATTAGAAAGACGAAGAAATATGCCTATTTTGAGCAGGAACAAAGGACAAGACAATGCGCAAAAAAAAAAGCAGAAATATGCAAATATGTAGCTAGCCAGAACAAAAGAATGCTAGATTACACCAAATTCTAGCTAACCGTGACTATAGCCACATCAAACCATTCAAAGAGTCAATTCTGACGGTGAACCCTTCATATGTCGAACCACAGTAAGAAGTCAGTGTATCTACCTTCAATGTGTACAAAGAGGTCATATGATATAAATTTATATCAAGTCATCACACGAGATAGAATGTATCAACACATACTTTTACCTTTCGAGCTATTTTTGTGTTAGAAAATTAAAACTATTCTACGCGGGTTAATTAGCCTTGGTGTAAAATTTGGGAGGTGCCAACGTTTTTATCAAAACTTATTTTTTAACTCCCGTTGCAACGCACGGGCACTTTTGCTAGTATAGTATAGAGATATATATTGATATTTTTTGACTGTAAATAGAGATTGATATCATGCATATGATACTTGTGTATGATACTTTTACTATAATGCATAATATTATATAGTAGTATCATAGCCACACACTATTTACTGATTTGTAGACTCTCAATACACATATGTGTACATGATTTACTTGCTATTAAAATATCTTGTTTTTCGTCCTATGACACCGTAACATAGGTAGATACAATTATCATCTCTTTTCTCATTAATTGTTGTGGCAAATTAGATTTCTTCAACATCACATGCATGATATGATTACCCCTACTATGGCTGATCTTAAACTGCTGAGTAAATTCACTACATTTTCTTGCTTTGACCCTTCCTCTCGGATTTAAAGAAAGGAAATTTATTTGATTCGATGTTCTAGGAGTCAAGGCATGTGAAAGCGACGGTATATGGCCTGCGGCCCACCCGGCAGTGGCCGCAAGAACTGCGAGGAAGCATCGTTTCAGTTTCGATTCAGCGCAGCGTATGCGTGCGTGCCACGCTGTTCCCTTCCCTCTCCTCACTCCATTCCATTCGATTCGATTTCCCCCAAAATTCCCCACCCATTTCCCCCCAAACTCGACTCGACTCAACCGCCGCCTCTCTCCCGAACCAGATTCCCCGCACCCATGGCGTCCCCGTCCATCTCCGCCGCCGCCGCGGCCAGCCCCGTCACCCCGCTAGCCCTAGATCCCAGCCCCACCCCCATCGCATCCCGCCCCCCCGCCGCCGCCGCCGCGCTGCGCAAGCGCCCTGTCCTCCTCCTCGACCAGCGCGGGCACCCCTCTACCCCGACCTCGCGCGCCGCCGCCACCGCCACCCCCGCCGTGCCCCTGTCCCAGGCTCGGAAAAAGAGGGTACTTTCATCCTCTGGCCGCCCGAGGTGGCAGACCGCGCTCAGCGTCGTCGCCAAGAACGCCGCCCTCCTCGCCGTGCTCCTCTACCTGGGCGACCAGGCCTGGCGCTGGGCGCACCCGCTCCCTCTCGCGCCGCTCGACCAGGCCGCGTTCGACGGCTACACCGCCCGCGTCGACGAAGTCGAGGCTTCCCTCGTCCGCACCTTCCGGGGCTTGCAGCTGCAGCTCGAGGCCGTGGACCGCAAGATCGGCGCCGAGGTCGGGGCCGCACGGGGCGACCTCGCGGCGCTGCTCGAGGAGAAGAGGCTTGCCCTCGAGGGGCAGCTCAGCCTGCTGGACGCGAGGACCGACGAGCTCAGCGACGCGCTGGGCGGGATCAAGCGGATGGAGTTCCTCAGGAAAGAAGAGTTTGAGGCGTTCTTGGACGAGATCAAGGAGAACCTGGCCTCGGATTCTGGCAGTGCGGTCGATCTGGACCAGGTTCGCGCCTTGGCCAGGGAGATTGTTATGAGGGAGATAGAGAAGCATGCCGCCGATGGGCTTGGCAGGGTGGACTATGCGCTGGGGTCGGCTGGGGGGAGGGTTGTCCGCTACTCGGAGGCGTATGAAGCTGGGAAACGTGGTGGTATTCTTTCGGCGTTACCATTCGGTGGTGGAGACAACGGTGATCAGTCACAGAAGATTATTCAGCCGAGCTTTGGGGAGCCTGGGCAGTGCTTTCCCCTAAAAGGGAGCACTGGGTTCGTGGAGATCCAGCTGAGGAAGGGGATAATCCCTGATGCAATCACACTGGAGCATGTGTCCAAGGTAATATTTCTTGACAACCCACAGAACTGTAGTCTCTGTTTCACTGTGCATTTTGTTATTATTTGGGGCTATATTAATCTCAGTTATGTGCCTTAGTTCATACCAAGTCATCAAATAAACAAATAATGTAGGATTAGGATTAGCCGGCTATTAGTAGATGCAAATAGTTGCAATTTAGCGAAGAACTTTAAGGGGCGTGCCTCAGGGTTTTGATGCACAAGCTCCTGTAGCATTTGAGTTCTATCATGGTATATTCAAAGCTCCAATCTAGATGAATCATTTAACATAAAGGTTAACTCATCATTAGCATTCTCAAGACTTTATGTTTAGTTAACAAGCAATATTATTCCATGTTTAATTAACCATTGGATGCATAACCTGTCCTGTGAATGAAAAGGAATCATACATAACATTACTGTTGCTTCTATGGAACTTCTCTGCATTTGTATTCTAAATAGTCATTGAACAAGACAAACTCTCTACCTTATGTGCCAATATGAAGCTGAATAGCTGATGCGTTTTCTGTGCCACATGCCTTTTTTCCGTTGGTCATTGATATATTGTATTTGCTCTAGAGTAACTACTCTTGTTAAAAACCTTTGAATTGTTTATCTACATAGAACATTCTCATGCAGCATTTATGCTGTGCATTTTATCAGAAAACTGTAAAGGAACTAATATCTTTCCAAGAAACTCGTCACCGTTAATTCACCATGTGAGAATTGGCAAGTTGATTGATCTTAGGTGAAGCCAATGATACTGCCGTTTTCTTTCGTTCTTGTTGAATTTGTAGTGTAAATCAGTAACTCCTTTTTTAATTGGCTTAGGGCTCAACTATTTTTGTAGGTTTGTGTTCTTGACCTTGTAACAAATAACTTAATTTCTAGTACTTAATTTCATTAATAGGCAGCCTTACTAAAAGAATGAAGTGTAGTAGTTTTATTAACTTAGCTCATAGTTGTATCAGCTTATCACCTGCTGATGCTTATTGTAAATGTGATTGTAGACAGGATTTATTGTTTGAAACCTGGTTATTCTTGATAGTTTAAGCCGACAGTGTGTACTCCTTATGAATAACTATTTGGTTGTCCATGCACAAGCTTCCATCTTGGCTCTGTTCATTTTGATTTGTGGTTTCATGATTTGTTTATACGTCCCAATAGCTCATACAAAGGTTTCATCTTTAACAGTTGGCTTTATTTTCGGACCCTTCTAATAAGTCTTACTATTAGTCTATTGTGCACAATATTCTTGAGAGGCAAATAACTGTAGAAGGGATTTCTGTTTCTTCATATGGTGGCGTTGAATCCAAACTGCTTGCTGATAGACTGATATTGTTGGTGATACTGGTGATCTTAACCAAAAGAAGAAAACTCTACTGATAAACATGTGGAACAACATATACAACATTTGAAGTTCCTTTTTGCAAATTTCATACATTTATATGAGTACACATTGAGCATCTATTTCAAACCCAAAGAAAGTTACATTAGTTGGTTATCAATGTAGTTTATATCTTAGCTGTTTCATCCGATACCTAAATATCCTCTAAATTCAGACAGGTCTTTGCAACTGGGTTACAAAATTATGCAGCTGTGGTGTGGACATACAATGAAAAAAAAATTCATCTTTGCGTTTATATTCAAGTTTCATTTGACAGTTCTAATGATGGAACATTTCTGACATCTCTGTGTGCAGTACACCATCGTAGGATATATACATAAAGTAGTCTTGAGAAAATTTCCTTGTGTTCAAACTTGCAATTATGATACTTATATATACATAAATTAGTCTTAAGGAAATTTCCTTGTGTTCAAACTTGCAATTATGATACTTATATGTTTCACGGTATGCAGGATGTGGCGTATGACATGTCCACAGCACCAAAGGACTGCCAGATTTCCGGATGGTACCAAGGGACATCTACTGAGACACCTCCAAGCCCTGCTGCAAAGGTTTACGCCTTGACTGAGTTCACATATGACCTAGGCAAGAACAACGTCCAGACATTCGAAATAGCAGCACCAGATGTGGGCGTAGTCAACATGGTTAGGCTGGACTTCACTTCAAACCATGGAAGCTCTGCGCTGACGTGCATTTACCGCATCAGGGTGCATGGGCACGAGCCAGTCACTCCAAGAATGGCCAGTTAATTCCCCTGATTTAGACGGAAAATCCTTCCTTCTCTTGTGTATGTGCTTTGCTTTAGGGGATTTCTCTGGGCGAGTCTTAGGATGATGTCTTGTACACTCTGTAAAAAGTCGAATGTTTGTTTGCAGCACTCTTTCTAGTGATCTAGTCCCAACGGTGATAGATGTTTTGTTCGTGTCCTCCGTGGATGGTCAGTAGCTTTTTGGTGCATTACTGTTTGCTGTTGATTGAAGTTGGTGGGGCTGAAGACTTGAAACAAGTTCGCGCAGAAAATGCTTCTACCCTCTACCGAGTCCTTTAAGCAATGCATGTTGGGAAGCAGACCAGGTTATACTTGCAAACATTTTTTGTTTAGCTACTTCCTAATATCACATGGCCATTTAGAGTTAAGCTCAAGCAAGAACCCAAGCTTACATTACAGGTAGGTGGCACATTACAGCTCAGCTAGGTTGCAGGCATGACGAGCAAATCAGATGTCAAATGTTAGCAACTCGGGGTGGTGGCATCAAAACTGTGACTCGTGAACGCCGGCATTGAAACATGTAAACATTTTACGATTTCAAAATTTGACCATCTACTATAGAAAAAAAAAAGATTGTTAACATCAACAAACATCAAATTGATATTACAAGATTGTGAATATATTGCTATAATCTATGGTTATTGTTATTTGAGGCATAAATGTTTGAAAAAGAAATTAATGGCTAAAGTACCATATTAAAGACTACCATGTCCCGGAAAACTTACAATTTGAATCAAGAAAGTAGCACCCAAGAGTTACGACCTAGCACAAAGATGCGATACCATAACAAAGAGTCACGCAAAAAAACCCAAGAAAATATGAGACAATTTACCTAAGATGCCCATAGTTCTAATTTAATTTAATTTAATTTAATTTTACATATCCCGATAGAAAAGAAATTCAAATTCCACTGAGAAGGAGAGTTACCTCTTTTAATCTTCTCTGAGTGCTGGTCAAGTTTGGATTGTAACTAGAGACACATTTCACCAATGTTCTTACTATTTTTTTTGGAATTTCTGACATTTTTAGTGTCATGGTAACCCGAGCATCAACGGCCAATGAGCTCCTCCACTATGTTATCTTAGCTAAGGCATCTATAAAGCTTTTGAGATTTTTTTTTAACATAGCGTTTGAGAATTTGACTCACCCCTTCATGTCATCCTATGGGTGATGGGTCAACTTTTATCTGACACTAGTTGAATGCCCGTGCGTTGCAACGGGTAATTTTTTTGCACAATTTAACATTGACCAAATGTAAAAATCAATGTATATAGATAAGATAGCACATCGTAATCCAACAAGCTAAAATCTAGACTTATATTTTTAAGTCATGTGTACAAAAAGAAGGAACGATTTGAATCATCGTCTATGTTGCCAAATCTGGTATCTATTGACACATTTAAGATATTCTCGTACAACATCTGGAATGTTGTCTTCGACTTCATTTGCATGATACTTGAGCAGATACAACAAAAACCTTTTCCTCATCTCATAACCATCATGCACGAGGAGTATAAATATATGTTGTTAGTTACCTAAAAAAATCACGTTTAAGTTGTAAGGATGCGCAATAGAGAATACTCACGGTACAAACTAAAAACTAAGTAACCTGGCAAGTTCCTGAAAATCAATGCACTTTCATTATACTGAACAACAGGATGAAAATAACTAATTTTATAATCATTTTTAAACAAATCACCTGTCATGGCTTCTTGGAATACCATTTGGATAACTACGTGGCCAGAAATAGATATCTGAATTCCGGTCGGGTTGTGGTATTTCGAGTGCTTCGTTTAAGTAGATTGCATACCTCTGAAATTTCAATTGATACCTCTCTTTTGATAGCGGTTCAATAATAGGGTCCAAAATGGATACACGGCATTTATGTTGTCAATGAAGAACAACATGTAGTGGCCGAGGAATGCGTATGGCAACAAAATCTGCAAGTGGCAAGCATTAGAAAAACATAAATCATAACATGATTGACAAGAGGAAAATAAAACTTACCTTATGACATGATGAGATATCAATGTTAATATCGGGCCAACCGTGCAAAAATGTCGCCAAGTCTGTAATGTCTGGCTTTACACGCTACTTTTGATGTTTTGTGCCATCGAATAACACCGAGTGCAATACACAAGGTTTAGAAACATGACGATGATAATAATTACATGTGATTTAATAGCTTACACAAAATCTTAAGTCCATGTTGTGCACAGGAGGCTCTATCAATAACTGTATATCGTCGCATGCCACTATACGCACGGCCATGTTGAAGCAGTCCTTGTCCATAGTCTGGTTCGACGTTAGAATGCCCTAAATTTGTTTCAAACTCAATCCCAATGGATATGGTTTCGAGGTCCGCACCCATTCTTTCCTGGAAAACAGTCGGTAAGAATGATGATATCATAATAACGTATTGATACGTAATCCTTTTCATAATATATGGTACTTACTTCAGACACTTTGCATCATCAATGGACAAGATGTATCTGACGATCTCTTCAACTAAATCACGTTGGTGGCGGACACCATAGACCCGGGTAGGGTACATCTTTCTTTGGATACAACATCTGAGTCTAGCCGCTTTGGACTCGACAACTCTTCAATATCAAAATCAGATGCCTTTATTTTATCGCCTGGTTGTTTGTAGATCGGACTACCTCTTAAACTTATTTAGTTCCGACTCGTACAATATGGCAACTAACTTTTTTCGAAATTCTTTCATATCCTTCTGCAAGGTAGTAAGAAAAGTTACTCTCGTAAGATAACAATTCAAGATGAAACCTACTACCATTTGGAATGTGAAAAAAATACCTGGGTGACATGGTCAGAAAGCATATCTCCTGTCCAATATTCCATAAATTTTAACATGAATAATCCGCAAGATGACCTATAAGTTTACCAAATGTTGCGTAAGGATTTCATCTAGAAATATCAACATAAGGAAACTATGCGAGAAAATATTAAGGCTCACTGTATATATATGCATCAGCTAGTGTAAATGTTCAATATTTTGTTGGCTATTAAATAAGTATTTTGATAAAAGTAGTTTCGCACATGTACATATCAGAAATTTTGGTCTAAGAAAATGAAATACAATGTTGAGCGGTGCTCAGCATATCCATCCATCGACTTTTATACTTATATTCACCAGCTAATGCAAACTTTCTACACTTTATACACACGTAAATATATCAAAAATTTAAAATGGGTTTGAGATTCCGATTCAACATACCCATCGGTTTGCACTTGTTTTTTGAAATGTTCCTCTATTGGCCATGTTGTGACGTCGATCATGCCACTTTTCACATATGTCAAAGTTCTTCATTTGGGATACGATCTTCACATGCCTCTCAAATCCCTGGAGCTGTTATACGGGAAGAAAATATTTGATATTGAGGCAAACACAGTGTCAAGAGAAAATCACAATCATGAGCTACTTGCCATAAGAGCGAGGTCAGTCCGACTCATTCCAGGCCCAAGCGAGTCCAATACTTGTATCAACCTTTTTTCACATTGATGACCGCTAAATACCAGTGGGTCTTACTAATGTTTATTGGAAGGAAGATCTGGAAAAAAATTGTATAAGCAGTACGAAATGCACATGTTAAAAATATATATTGAAGGAGATGTATATGTATAGTTAATTCTAACCATGTCATGCTTTAGATAAAGATACACCCGTTCTATAATGTGACGATTTTCTTTCTGGTCCTTTTTTAGTACGGCGGAGATAAATGTGTTGTCCAAGAATACCTTACCACCGGCTCTATCCAGAAGATGATCATATGAGTGCATACAATATATGTACGCATTTACCACCTATAATTGGACACGTAAAACGAATTTGAATTCAAGACATTTTAGACAGTAATGTGTAAATAGTGGAGTTAAACTATGTTGACTTACATCGTCAGGCAGGAATCCATCATCACGTGTAAGACATGTCAAGTCGTCATTAGATAATAAGGCGTCGCCGATATCCACGAACTTGGAGTCTCTAGGTGCGGACATTATTGATTCGATGGCAGCAAAAGCCTATCCTTGTTTGCTCCCGCTTGGTCATTGAGCAGTGAACTGAGGTGCGATGAGCGGTTGAGTCACGCACTACAAGATGGCTGAAGGTATCTGCCTGCCAATAGAGCATTTGGCCCAGTGAGCTTTGACTACGTAAGCTACCTATGTCAATCAGTATAGCCACTAGAGGGACCATTTCTTGGAACTGGCATTTCCCTTCTCAGACAGTACTTCAGTAGTGCAGACAGTCTGCAATGCATGATATATAAGTGCGCAAGATTAGTTAGGGGAAAAAGAATTTGAAAAATGAGAAAGGACGATAATCAGAGCAAAATTAAGTACCGTCTGGGATAACCTTTCTGTTCGCTTTCTTTGGTTTATTATGTCGCGAATTTATTGTCCCTGTATGCACTTCTTTTGGCTCTGTTAAAATCTTTGAGTCTAGAGTCTCTTCCATGACTTCTTTTGGAGAATCTACAACTTCAATTTTTATATTGTCTATGACCTATAAAAGGGCAACATTTGTCGCAACAAAATTTAAAGATTGTTATGGAGAACATGCCTAAAAAAATCACCTCATTTGATTGTGACAAACTCTTGACGAGTTTTCTATCTCCATTGCATCAGAGGATATGTCGGTAGCTTCTTCTGAACCTTCGTCAATATCCGTGTCTAGAACTATCGTCTCCATAAGAGTGACTACAAAAACAGACATGTTTCATGCAATGAAAAGTCTACATGTGTACCATATAAAAAAAAAGTCTATCTTTGTAATTAAAACATGACGGATGGACCAGGCGAGGTCGGATTTGCCGAGCTGAGCTAGTTCAGGTGCTGGGCTTTGCTTTTTGACTGTTTCAGGAAGAAGCCCGACCCACGGCCTGTCGGCCCGGTGGGCTTTCAGGCTTTTTGGCCGGGCCAGGCCGGGCTTGGGCCTGAGTTTTCAACATCGGGTTTTTCTCGACCCGGCCCGAGGTATGGCCAGGTATACCCCCACTCACTCACCCTGCACGCGTCCTTTCTCTCTTCTCCACTCTCTTCCCCAATCCCACGGCCCTGTGCCTACCGTCGGCAGAATCCGGCGCCACGCCGCCCACGCCCCCTTCCTCGCCCCGCGGCGTCCTCTCCCACGAACGGACCGCCCACCGCCGACAGACTCTGGCACCGCGCCACGCCGCGCCACCCACTGATACGTCTCAAACGTATCTATAATTTTTGATGTTCCATGCTTGTTTTATACCAATTGCTACATGTTTTGCATCTACTTTATATCACTTTTATACATTTTTTGGGACTAACCTATTAACAAGATGCCGAAGTGCCAGTTCCTGTTTTCTGCTGTTTTTGTATTCCAGAAAAGCTAGTCTGGAAATATTCTCGGAATTGGACGAAACTACACGGGGGTCCCTATTTTTCCAGAACTCACCTGACGGAGCGAAGAGCAACAGAGGAGGGCCACCAGGGGCCACACGCACCTAGGGCGCGGGCCCCCCCTGCGCGCCCTAGGGTGGTGTGGGCCCCTCGGGGGCCTCCAGCCGCCGCCCTTTCGCCTACTTATTCCCCCGACGCGAAAACCCTAAGTACCTGAGCAAATATCCACGAAAAGATCCAGAGACGCCGCCGTCGTCAACCCTAGCTCGGGAGGGTTCAGAACCTCTTCCCGGCACCCTGCCGGAGAGGGGAATCGTCACCGGAGGCTTCTACATCGCCATGCCTGCCTCCGGAGTGATGCGTGAGTAGTTCATCCTTGGACTACGGGTCCATAGCAGTAGCTAGATGGTTGTCTCTCCACTTTGTGCCATCATGTTTAGATCTTGTGAGCTGCCCTACATGATCAAGATCATATTATTGTAATGCTACATGTTGTGTTTGCTGGGATCCGATGAATATTGAATATTATGTCAAGTTGATTATCAATCTATCTTATATGTTATTTAAGATCTTGCATGCTTTCCGTTACTCGTAGATGCTTTGGCCAAGTAGATGCTTGTAACTCCAAGAGAGAGTATTTATGCTAGATAGTGGGTTCATGTCTCCGTTTAACCTGGGACAGTGACAGAAAGTTCTAAGGTTGTGGATGTGCTGTTGCCACTAGGGATAACCTAACGATGCTATGTCCACGGGCATATGTGTTTGTTTACATTACGCACTTTACTTAATGCAATTATCCGTTGCTTGCAACTTAATACCAACGGGGGACTCGGATGACAACCCGGCGGTGGATTATTAGTCATAGATGCTGTTGGATAACGGTCTATGTATTATGTCGTAATGCCCAATTAAATATCATAGTAGTCAACATGTCATGTATATGCATTGTCATGCGCTCACTATTCGTCAATTGCCCAGCTGTAATTTGTTCACCCAACATGTTAGTTATCTTTTATGGAGAGACACCACTAGTGAACTGTGGACCCCGGTCCATTCTTTTACACTGATTAAACAACCACAAACTGCAAACTGTTCCTTTTTCATTCTCTGCAATTTAATACTCATTTTCCACACCATACGTTTAATCCTTTGTTTTCAGCAAGCCAGTGAGATTGACAACCTCACTGTTTCGTTGGGGCAAAGTAGTTTGATTGTGTTGTGTGCAGATTCCACGTCAACAGTCCAGACTCCCTGCGACAGCTATTTTTCTGGCGCCGTTGACAACCTTCTGAAGAGTTGCTGCTCCTACTGGTTCGATAACCTTGGTTTCTTTCTGAGGGAAAACTTGCTGCTGACTACATCATACCTTCCTCTTGGGGTCTCCCAACGAACGTGTGTTTCACGTCATCAAGCTATTTTTCTGGCGCCGTTGCCGGGGAGACAGCAGTCTTCTGCAAGGGGAGTTTCACGCTTCCAATCTCTTTACTTTGTTTTTGTCTTGCTTAGTTTATTTTATTTTATCTTGTTTGCTTTCAATTATCAAAAACACAAAAAAATTAGTTACTTGCATTTAGTTTATTTTCAGTTTTGTTTTCTGTTAGTTATCATGTCTAGCCCTGTTCCAGTAGTAATGTCACCTGAAGAAGAGATCTTCACTTTCAAGCAAGGGAGTGAGGAGAGTTTTAAAGATGCTTGGTCTAGAATTTGAGTCCTATGCTAAAACTGAACCTAAAATGACTTTAAGCCTGCTTCTTAGTAGCTTTTATTTTGGTCTTGTTCTTTGCTACAGATATGCTTTAGATGCTGTGGTAGGAGGAGATTTCCTTCGTTATGATGGGGATCAAGCTTTTAATGCTATAAAAAAATTGATTACAATTTCTAGCTCCAATCACTAAAATTGATTTGGCTTTGACAAGCATAAGTGATAGACTTAACACTCTTGAAACGAACATATCTGGTCTAAAAGAAGGGTATAATCAGATTCGTGAACATTATGATAATGTGCCAGTAAATTTTGAACCATCGGGATGGATTCCCTCAGTAAAAGTTGTTATAAATGGTGAAACTTTTCATTCTCGCTGTGATATTATGTCTGAATTCTGTTTAATGCCCAAGATATTTTGATTCCTTAAATCTTTGGGAGCTTTCCAAATGCGAAGATTGTATAACTTTGGGTGATAATACTATTAAATTACCAAGGGGAGTAGCCGAAGGAGTATTTACAAAACTCTTAGGGATAACAATATCTATTGATTATCTTGTCATTGAATGTGCAGGAGTAGGACAAATTACGCTTGGAAGATCTCTGTTGAAACGCTTTGGAGCAATAATAGATGTGGGCCAAGGCACTATGAATTTCGCCTCTTCACCTATGTGTAACCAAGTATTTCCTAAAGATAAGGTAAAGGTAAGAGAGCTAAGCGTAAGATGTTGATGCTTCTTCACTTGGTAATACTTGATGCATGCTTTGTGCCTAGCTAAAAGGCGTTAAAGAAAAGCGCTTATGGGAGGCAACCCATTTTATTTTTCTGCAATTTTTCTTTTATTGAGTCAAGGTGTTGTTTACTTCTGTAGCAACTCCTTTGTATCTTTATTTTCTCGCATTGTTGTGCCAAGAGTAGCCTCTAATGTTAAGATGATGCTTAATTTTGATTGCTGCGCAGAAACAGATTTTTGCTGTTCACTGTACGAAATTCCTAAAATCACCAGATTGTTAATTAAATCTGAAATTTTTGTGCGTAATCTTTATGAATGTCTGAAACTTTCATTAGTTCAGAGTTTCTCGATCTGAGCGTCGTAAGTGCCTCGAAAAAATTCGTCTTTGCGGACTGTTCTGTTTTAGACAGATTATGCCTTTTTATTTTTGCATTCTCTCTTTTACTAGTGTTGAGTGAAATTCTTTTTTGGGTGGAAGAGCTTCACATAACATCAGTGGCTGTAGCTAATGTTTAAAGTAACAAATCATATTGCGTCTTTATAGAACATGTGAATTTTTGATTATGCACTAACCCTCTAATGAGATCTACTTTGAGTTTGGTGTGACGGAAGTTTTCAAGGGTCAAGAGAGAAGGATGATATAATAGGATCAAGAAGAGTGAAGAGCTTAAGCTTGGGGAGGCTCCCATGGATCTCCCCAGCATATTTCAAGAAGACTCAAGCGTCTAAGCTTGGGGATGCCCAAGGCATCCCCTTCTTCATCGTCAAAATTATCAGGTCATCTCTAGTGAAACTATATTTTAATTCTTTCACATCATATGTGCTTTTCTTGGAGCGTCTGTGTGCTTTTATTTTCAGTATTGCACTTTTATTTTCAATAAAGCTTGACTGGACCCTAGCATTCTTGATTGGGAGAGAGACACGCTCCGCTTTTTCATGAGAATACTCCTATTCTTCACTTATATTTGTTGAGTATTCATATCTAGCGCTGTTCAGCTTTTAGCTCTTGTTTTCATGTATCTCTTGTCAGAGCTATTAGCTTTCTTTTGTAGAAAGTACTCTCTTGCTTCACTTATATTTGTTTGGAGAGTTGATGAAATAAATTGATTGGTGTTTGGTTGGTTCAGAAAATGTTGCATGTGGTAATTGGTATAAGGAAAAACTTGCTTAATCTTGTAGATCACTAAAATGGATAACTTGATGCTTGTCAATTGTTTTGAGTTAACAAGTAGATCATGATTAAATTGTGCATCACATGAGTTAAGCCTATTAGTGAAGAACTACCGTAAAGCTTGTTGAAAATTTGGTTTGCATCGGTGGTATCTCTAAGGTCTAGATATTTTCTAATAACAGGGTTTGGTTAACAAGGAAGACGGTATGAAGTCTTATAACGTTTGCAATATGTTTGTCATATAAAACTTGGTGTACGGGTTGATATTCTTGTTTGCTTACATAACCTTGCTAGCCTAAACTCTGTACTGAGAGGGAATGCTTCTCGTGCATCCAAATCCTTGAGCCAAAATCCATGCCATTTGTGTCCACCATAACTACCTATATGTGGTATTTCCTTGCCACTCCAAGTAAATTTTTCATGTGCTACCTTTAAATTATTCAAAATGTTATTATTCCCTTTTTGTGTCAATGTTTACTAGCTCATGAGGAATTAGTGTGGTTATTCTTTATTCTATTTGTCGAATGGACTTTTACACCTGGACTAGTGGCATATACATCCGCTTATCCAATAACTTGCAAAAAGAGCTGGCAACGGGGTGCCCAGTCCCAATTAATTACAACTTTAACCAATTAATTCTCTTCACACTTTTGCCCTGATTCATCAGTAAGCAATGACAAACAGTGAAATACCTGAATGTGTGTAAACCAAAGAGAAAGAGGGATGATCTGCCTTGCTGGTAGAAATAACGTCCTTCATGGGAGCCGCTCTTAAAAGTCCGTTCGACAGGTAGAATACTGTTCTCACCCGCTACCATTCGTTGACAATTAACAAACACCTCTCAAAAATAGATACTCCTCCATGGTATGTGATTGATGGAAGGCACCCGAGGATTCGGTTAGCCATGGCTTGTGTTAGCAAGGTTGGGAGGAGTATCAAATATTTTATGCAATCTCTATATGCTTTCAAAAACCTAAAAGCTCTAGCACATGATTTAATCCCTGCTTCCCTCTGCGAAGGGCCTTTCTTTTACTTTTATGTTGAGTCAGTTTTCCTATTCTTTCTGTCTTCCACAAGCAAACACTAGTGTCAACTTTGTTACAACATGCGTTATATGCAATGTATTGGACTTGTTATACTACTTTGTGTTGACAATATCCATGAGATAAATATGTTGAAAGTTGAAGCAAATGCTGAAACTAAATTCTTCCTTTGTGTTGATTAAATACCTTTTATTAGAAACTATTGCTTTATGAGTTAACACTTATGCAAAACTGTTTGATGCTTGTCTCGAAAGTACTATTCATGAAAACGTTTAGCTTGTGTGATTCATTGTTTACTCATTATCTATTTGGTAGCAAATTATAGACCATTGACTTGGATCACTTCATTCATTTACATGTGCCTTGCAATATTATATGATCAAGATTATGATAGTAGCATGTCACCTCAAAAATTATTTTGTTTTTATCGTTGGGGATGCTGATACGTCTCAAACGTATCTATAATTTTTGATGTTCCATGCTTGTTTTATACCAATTGCTACATGTTTTGCATCTACTTTATATCACTTTTATACATTTTTTGGGACTAACCTATTAACAAGATGCCGAAGTGCCAGTTCCTGTTTTCTGCTGTTTTTGTATTCCAGAAAAGCTAGTCTGGAAATATTCTCGGAATTGGACGAAACTACACGGGGGTCCCTATTTTTCCAGAACACCTGACGGAGCGAAGGAGCAGCAGAGGAGGGCCACCAGGGGCCACACGCACCTAGGGCGCGGGCCCCCCTGCGCGCCCTAGGGTGGTGTGGGCCCCTCGGGGGTCCAGCCGCCGCCCTTTCGCCTACTTATTCCCCCCGACGCGAAAACCCTAAGTACCTGAGCAAATATCCACGAAAAGATCCAGAGACGCCGCCGTCGTCAACCCTAGCTCGGGAGGGTTCAGAACCTCTTCCCGGCACCCTGCCGGAGAGGGGAATCGTCACCGGAGGCTTCTACATCGCCATGCCTGCCTCCGGAGTGATGCGTGAGTAGTTCATCCTTGGACTACGGGTCCATAGCAGTAGCTAGATGGTTGTCTCTCCACTTTGTGCCATCATGTTTAGATCTTGTGAGCTGCCCTACATGATCAAGATCATATTATTGTAATGCTACATGTTGTGTTTGCTGGGATCCGATGAATATTGAATATTATGTCAAGTTGATTATCAATCTATCTTATATGTTATTTAAGATCTTGCATGCTTTCCGTTACTCGTAGATGCTTTGGCCAAGTAGATGCTTGTAACTCCAAGAGAGAGTATTTATGCTAGATAGTGGGTTCATGTCTCCGTTTAACCTGGGACAGTGACAGAAAGTTCTAAGGTTGTGGATGTGCTGTTGCCACTAGGGATAACCTAACGATGCTATGTCCACGGGCATATGTGTTTGTTTACATTACGCACTTTACTTAATGCAATTATCCGTTGCTTGCAACTTAATACCAACGGGGGACTCGGATGACAACCCGGCGGTGGATTATTAGTCATAGATGCTGTTGGATAACGGTCTATGTATTATGTCGTAATGCCCAATTAAATATCATAGTAGTCAACATGTCATGTATATGCATTGTCATGCGCTCACTATTCGTCAATTGCCCAGCTGTAATTTGTTCACCCAACATGTTAGTTATCTTTTATGGAGAGACACCACTAGTGAACTGTGGACCCCGGTCCATTCTTTTACACTGATTAAACAACCACAAACTGCAAACTGTTCCTTTTTCATTCTCTGCAATTTAATACTCATTTTCCACACCATACGTTTAATCCTTTGTTTTCAGCAAGCCAGTGAGATTGACAACCTCACTGTTTCGTTGGGGCAAAGTAGTTTGATTGTGTTGTGTGCAGATTCCACGTCAACAGTCCAGACTCCCTGCGACAGCTCTTTTTCTGGCGCCGTTGACAACCTTCTAAAGAGTTGCTGCTCCTACTGGCTCGATAACCTTGGTTTCTTTCTGAGGGAAAACTTGCTGCTGACTACATCATACCTTCCTCTTGGGGTCTCCCAACGAACGTGTGTTTCACGTCATCACCCACACCCCCTTCCTCGCTCTGCGGCCTCCTCTCCGACGAACGGGCCACACGGGTGCCGACCGTCGACCGCAATCTGGCGCCGCATCGCCCAGAAATCGCCAGATCCTGCCCACCCCATCCACCAGCTCAGACGCGTCGCCGTTGCCCGCTTGATCGAGCGGGCTCTGAACCCGGCGACGCATCCCGGACCTCTCTTTCTTGCCGCCGGCCGCCGCCACCCCCAGAGCCAGGTTGCGAGCCTGGTTGCGCGTGGTGCTTGATACGTCTCAAACGTATCTATAATTTCTTATGTTCCATGTTGATATTATACCAATTGTTACATGTTTTATATACACTCCACAACATTTTTATGCATTTATTTGACTAACCTATTAACAAGATGCCACAGTACCAGTTTCTGTCTATTATGTCTGTGTATTGCAGAAAAGGCCCGAAAACCAAAGTGTTCGGAAAAATCCAGAAAAATTACAGAAATTCTATTTCGTCAGAAGACCCACGGAGCCAGATGGGCAAGTCCAGCGGAGTCCCACAGCCTCCACACCATGCCCTCGCGCGGCCTGGAGGGGGGCGGCGCCGGGGGTGGTGTGGCCACCTCGTGCACCGCCTCGCGACGCCCTTTGGACTATATATTGCCTCCGCGGTGAAAACCCTAAAAGAATCGACGATTTCTCCAGAAGAGTTCTGTAGCTCCGTGATACGTCTCAAACGTATCTATAATTTTTGATATTCCATGCTTGTTTTATATCAATTGCCACATGTTTTATATGCACTTTATATTATATTATGACATTTATTGGGCTAACCTATTAACAAGATGCCACAGTGCCAGTTTCTGTTTATTATGTTTGTGCATTGCAGAAAAGGTCCAAAAATGAAAGTGCTCAGAAAAATCTGGAAAAATTACAGAAATTCTAAAACGCCAGAAGACTCCGGGAGCCAGAAGGACAAGTGTGGGGGAGGCCCACAGCCTCCACACCATGCCTCAGCGCGTTTGGGCCTTGGCTGCCCCCAGGGGTGGTGTCGCCGCCTCGGTCACCTCCTAGCGATGCCCTTTGGACTATATATTGCCCCTGACCTAAAACTCACAGAAGAATCGACGATTACTCCAGAAGAGTTCCGTAGCTCCGCCGCCACCAAAAACCCTAATTCGGGGGACAGAAGTCTCTGTTTCGGCACCCTGCCGGGATGGGGAATTGCCCCCGGAGCCATCTCCATCGACGCCACCGCCATCTTCATCGCCGTTGCTGCCTCCCATGATGAGGAGGGAGTAGTTCTCCCTCGGGGCTGAGGGCTCTACCGGTAGCTATGTGGTTTATCTCTCTCTCCCATGGTGTGATCTTTATGTGATCATGAGCTTTGTAATCTAGTTGAATCCATAGATGTTACTCTTCATTATCTTATATGCTACTCAAGTGGTTTTATTAATGTAATCTCCGGAGTCACCTTTGTCCCACGGTGCGAAGTTGACAGTGTGCGCCCCGTGTGTGGCTCTTAGGCTAAAGATAACAGGAATACTTATCATGAGTTATTATTTGCGTTGGATGTCTCTATGAAATTGCGGTGTTTGTCTAGTACTATTTAGGGCGCTCAAGTTGACAGTGTGGGGTTCCCTAGATGTGGAATGCGACTTTAAGGTGTGCTTTTATAGCCCTACGCAGTGGATTGGTGTTCGTTATCCAACGAGAGAATAACTCAGAGTAGCATAGTGAAGAGGAAATATCTATGTATTCAATTATATTATTATTGTTGAGAGTGTTCACTAGTGAAAGTATGATCCCTAGGCCTTATTTCCAAGCATTGAAACACCGTTTACTCTCATTTTGTCTCATGTTTGCTTGCTGCCATTTTTATTTCAGATTGCAATTACCACTTATAATCATCCATATTACTTGTATATTAATATCTCTTCGCCGAACTAGTGCACCTATACACCTGACAAGTGTATTGGGTGTGTTGGGGACACAAGAGACTTCTTGTATCTTAATTGCAGGGTTACTTGAGAGGGTTATCTTTGACCTCTACCTCCCTGAGTTTGATAAACCTTGGGTGATTCACTTAAGGGAAACTTGCTGCTGTTCTACAAACCTCTGCACTTGGAGGCCCAACACTGTCTACAAGAATAGAAGTGCGTAGACATCAAGCTATTTTCTGGCGCCGTTGCCGGGGAGGTAAGGTAAAAGGTACTCACATCCTCCAGCTAATTAGCTATTTTCTAGCACTGTTGCTGACGTGTGAGTGCTCGAAGGTATTTCCTTTAGATTCTGCAATTATATCTTTTTGTTTCTTGTTTTTATTTCACTAGTTAGGCTTAATGTAAAAAAAAAAAAAAATTAGAGAGCTTTATGAAATTTATCTTGAATTAGGACATGATGCTTTTGAAGAGAAAATTAAAAAACCTATGGAAAATTATTTGCATGATGGTAGCAATGTTATTACTATAAATGCTTTGAACACCATTATTGCTAATGCTATGGAAAAGTCTAAGCTTGGGGAAGCTGGTTTTGATGAATATGATATTTTTAGTCCCCCAAGTTTTGAGGAGAAAATTTTCTTTGATGATACTTTACCTCCAATTTATGATGATTATAATGATAGTGGTATTTTTGTGCCACCTACTATGGAGGATAAAGTTTATTATGATTATACTATGCCTGCAATTTATGATGATACAATGATGGTTGTGATAGTTTTACTCTCACTATTACTAATAAAATTGATTATGCTTATGTGGAGAGTAATGATACTTTTGTGCATGTGGATCATGATAAGAATGCTTTATGTGATAGCTATATTGTTAATTTTGTTCATGATGCTACTGAAAATTATTATGAGAGAGGAAAATATGGTTGTAGAAATTTTCATGTTACTAAAACACCTCTCTTTATGACGAAGGTTTTGAGCTTTCTCTTGATTTGCTTTTATTTGATGGGTACTTTAAAACCTACTGGTCATTATGAGAGAGGGAGACATGGCTTCACATATCACAATAATATTAAGTCTCCTCTCTTTATGTTGAAAGCCTTGAAGTTGCATTTGTTTTGCCTTCCTATGCTAGTCACTTTGTGCTTCGTTGATTTATTTTCTTACAAGATTCCTTTGCATAGGAAGTGGGTTAGACTTAAATGTGTTTGGTATTTGCTTTTTATGCTCTCTTATATTCAACTCTTATACATATGAGAGCATCATCAAAATTATCATGCCTAGCTAAAAGGCTTTAAAGAAAAGCGCTTGTGGGAGACAACCTATTGTTTTTATTTCTGCATTTTTATTTTATTTGAGTCAAGGTGCTGTTTACTTCTGTAGCAATGCCTTTGTATCTTTATTTTCTTGCATTGTTGTGCCAAGTAAGGCCTCTAATAGGAAGATGATGCTAGATTTGGATTTCTGCGCAGGAACAGATTTCTGCTGTTCACCGTTTTGCTTCTGTAAAATCACAGAAAAATTATTTAAATATGAAATTTTTTGTGCGTGATCCTCAGATATGTATGCATCTTTCGTTAGTTCAAAGTTTTTCGATCTGAGCGTGTAAGTGCCTCGAAAAAATTCGTCTTTGCGGACTGTTCTGTTTTAGACAGAATGCTTTTTATTTTGCATTCTCTCTTTTACTAGTGTTGAGTGAAATTCTTTTTTGGGTGGAAGAGCTTCACATAACATCAGTGGCAGTATAATGTTTAAAGTAACAAGCATATTGCGTCTTTATAGAACATGTGAATTTTTGATTATGCACTAACCCTCTAATGAGATTTGCTTTGAGTTTGGTGTGACGGAAGTTTTCAAGGGTCAAGAGAGAAGGATGATATAATAGGATCAAGAAGAGTGAAGAGCTTAAGCTTGGGGAGGCTCCCATGGATCTCCCCAGCATATTTCAAGAAGACTCAAGCGTCTAAGCTTGGGGATGCCCAAGGCATCCCCTTCTTCATCGGCAAAATTATCAGGTCATCTCTAGTGAAACTATATTTTAATTCTTTCACATCATATGTGCTTTTCTTGGAGCGTCTGTGTGCTTTTATTTTCAGTATTGCACTTTTATTTTCAATAAAGCTTGACTGGACCCTAGCATTCTTGATTGGGAGAGAGACACGCTCCGCTTTTTCATGAGAATACTCCTATTCTTCACTTATATTTGTTGAGTATTCATATCTAGCGCTGTTCAGCTTTTAGCTCTTGTTTTCATGTATCTCTTGTCAGAGCTATTAGCTTTCTTTTGTAGAAAGTACTCTCTTGCTTCACTTATATTTGTTTGGAGAGTTGATTAAATAAATTGATTGGTGTTTGGTTGGTTCAGAAAATGTTGCATGTGGTAATTGGTATAAGGAAAAACTTGCTTAATCTTGTAGATCACTAATTTGGATAACTTGATGCTTGTCAATTGTTTTGAGTTAACAAGTAGATCATGATTAAATTTGTGCATCACATGAGTTAAGCCTATTAGTGAAGAACTACCGTAAAGCTTGTTGAAAATTTGGTTTGCATCGGTGGTATCTCTAAGGTCTAGATATTTTCTAATAACAGGGTTTGGTTAACAAGGAAGACGGTATGAAGTCTTATAACGTTTGCAATATGTTTGTCATATAAAACTTGGTGTACGGGTTGATATTCTTGTTTGCTTACATAACCTTGCTAGCCTAAACTCTGTACTGAGAGGGAATGCTTCTCGTGCATCCAAATCCTTGAGCCAAAATCCATGCCATTTGTGTCCACCATAACTACCTATATGTGGTATTTCCTTGCCACTCCAAGTAAATTTTTCATGTGCTACCTTTAAATTATTCAAAATGTTATTATTCCCTTTTTGTGTCAATGTTTACTAGCTCATGAGGAATTAGTGTGGTTATTCTTTATTCTAGTTGTCAAATGGACTTTTACACCTGGACTAGGGCATATACATCCGCTTATCCTCTAATTTTGCAAAAAGAGCTGGCAACGGGGTGCCCAGTCCCAATTAATTACAACTTTAACCATTAATTCTCTTCACACTTTTGCCCTGATTCATCAGTAAGCAATGACAAACAGTGAAATACCTGCATGTGTGTAAACCAAAGAGAAAGAGGGATGATCTGCCTTGCTGGTAGAAATAACGTCCTTCATGGGAGCCGCTCTTAAAAGTCCGTTTGACAGGTAGAATACTGTTCTCACCCGCTACCATTCGTTGACAATTAACAAACACCTCTCAAAAATAGATACTCCTCCATGGTATGTGATTGATGGAAGGCACCCGAGGATTCGGTTAGCCATGGCTTGTGTTAGCAAGGTTGGGAGGAGTATCAAATATTTTATGCAATCTCTATATGTTTCAAAAACCTAAAAGCTCTAGCACATGATTTAATCCCTGCTTCCCTCTGCGAAGGGCCTTTCTTTTACTTTTATGTTGAGTCAGTTTTCCTATTCTTTCTGTCTTCCACAAGCAAACACTAGTGTCAACTTTGTTACAACATGCGTTATATGCAATATTGGACTTGTTATACTACTTTGTGTTGACGATATCCATGAGATAAATATGTTGAAAGTTGAAGCAAATGCTGAAACTTAATTCTTCCTTTGTGTTGATTAATACCTTTTATTAGAAACTATTGCTTTATGAGTTAACACTTATGCAAAACTGTTTGATGCTTGTCTCGAAAGTACTATTCATGAAAACGTTTAGCTTGTGTGATTCATTGTTTACTCATTATCTATTTGGTAGCAAATTGTAGACCATTGACTTAGATCACTTCATTCATTTACATGTGCCTTGCAATATTATATGATCAAGATTATGATGGTCTCAAACGTATCTATAATTTTTGATATTCCATGCTTGTTTTATATCAATTGCCACATGTTTTATATGCACTTTATATCATATTATGACATTTATTGGACTAACCTATTAACAAGATGCCACAGTGCCAGTTTCTGTTTATTATGTTTGTGCATTGCAGAAAAGGTCCAAAAATGAAAGTGCTCAGAAAAATCTGGAAAAATTACAGAAATTCTAAAACGCCAGAAGACTCCGGGATCCAGAAGGACAAGTCTGGGGGAGGCCCACAGCCTCCACACCATGCCTCGGCGCGTTTGGGCATTGGCCGCCCCCAGGGGGGTGTCGCCGCCTCGGTCACCTCCTCGCGATGCCCTTTGGACATATATTCTCCCTGACCTAAAACTCACAGAAGAATCGACGATTACTCCAGAAGAGTTCCGTAGCTCCGCCGCCACCAAAAACCCTAATTCGGGGGACAGAAGTCTCTGTTTCGGCACCCTGCCGGGACAAGGAATTGCCCCCGGAGCCATCTCCATCGACGCCACCGCCATCTTCATCGCCGTTGCTGCCTCCCATGATGAGGAGGAGTAGTTCTCCCTCGGGGCTGAGCTCTACCGGTAGCTATGTGGTTTATCTCTCTCTCCCATGGTGTGATCTTTATGTGATCATGAGCTTTGTAATCTAGTTGAATCCATATATGTTACCTTCATTATCTTATATGCTACTCAAGTGGTTTTATTAATGTAATCCCGGAGTCACCTTTGTCCCACGGTGCGAAGTTGACCAGTGTGCGCCCGTGTGCGGCTCTTAGGCTAAAGAAACAGGAAAACTTATCATGAGTTATTATTTGCGTTGATGTCTCTATGAAATTGCGGTTTTTGTCTAGTACTATTTAGGGCGCTCAGTTGACAGTGTGGGTTCCCTATATGTGGAAAATGCGACTTTAAGGTGTGCTTTTATAGCCCTACGCAGTGGATTGGTGTTCGTTATCCAACGAGAGAATAACTCAGAGTAGCATAGAGAAGAGGAAATATCTATGTATTCAATTATATTTATTATGTTGAGAGTGTCCACTAGTGAAAGTATGATCCCTAGGCCTTATTTCCAAGCATTGAAACACCGTTTACTCTCATTTTGTCTCATGTTTGCTGCTGCCATTTTTATTTCAGATTGCAATTACCACTTATAATCATCCATATTACTTGTATTTTAATATCTCTTCGCCGAACTAGTGCACCTATACACCTGACAAGTGTATTGGGTGTGTTGGGGACACAAGAAGACTTCTTGTATCTTAATTGCAGGGTTGCTGAGAGGGATACATTTGACCTCTACCTCCCTGAGTTCGATAAACCTTGGGTGATTCACTTAAGGGAAACTTGCTGCTGTTCTACAAACCTCTGCACTTGGAGGCCCAACACTGTCTACAACAATAGAAGCGTGCGTGTGCTTTACTTGGAGCAATTTATCAGGTCATCTCTAGTGAAGCTATATTTTAATTCTTTCACATCATATTGCTTTACTTGGAGCGTCTGTGTGCTTTTATTTTCAGTATTTTATTTTTCTTTTGGTCAACTTGATTGGATCCTAGCATTCTTGATTGGGAGAGAGACACGCTCCGCTTTTCATATGAATACTCCTATATTCACTTATACTTATTTGAATTATGTTGAAATAAGTTGATTGGTTTTGGTTGGAACAGAAAATGCTGCATGTGTAGATGGTATAATGGAAAAGACTTACATATTCTTGAGATCATCACTGTCTTGGATAATTTGATACTTGTCAATTGTTTTGAGTTATCAAGTAGTTCATGTTAAGCTTTTGTATCATGTAGTTAAAACCCATTAGTGAAGAACTACCGTAAAGCTCGTTGAAATTTGGTTTGCATGATTGGTATCTCTAAGATCAAGATATTTTCTAGTAAAAGGGTTTGGTTAACAAGGAAGACAGTTGTAGAGTCTATAATGCTTGCAATATGCTTTCATATAATCTTGCTGTGTCGGTTGATATCCTGTGTTTTTCAAATAACCTTGCTAACCAAAATTCTGTACTGAGAGGGAATTCTTCTCGTGCATCCAAAACCTTGAGCCAAAATCCATGCCATCTGTGTCCACCATAACTAACCTATATGTGGTATTTCCTTGCCATTCCAAAGTAAAATTTTCATGTGCTACCTTAAACTATTCAAAAAATTATTACTCTCTTTTTTTTTGGGTCAATGTTTACCAATCTCATGAGGACGGGTGGATGTCTTTATGTCAACTTCAAACAGACTTTACCACCGGACTAGCTGTGGGACCCCGGACTAGCTGTCCGAAATACCCTTGTGCCTACACATCAGCGATCCCATGATCATCTGTCGCTGAGCACAATCAAACTGGTATCAAAAGAACATCCATAAATACCGAAGGAATTTATTTACTTGATTGAAGCCGTAAACTTTAACAGGTACTTGCAGCGGAAATCACCAAACAACGTGGAGCCCAAGTCATTTGCCATAACCCTAGCACTGAATGGGAAGCGCCCTAGTTCGCATTGACGTCAGCGAAGTCTTCTTCTTCGAACTGCTCAACTTCAAAATCTGCTATGACAATAGCCAGGACAAAACTAATATGAGTACATTTGAAAGTACTCGCAAACTACCCCCGAAATGAGCATGCACTACCTTTATTGTTTAAATAAAACTAAGTTTGCTTTGAAAACTCTATATCCTTATTGAAAAAGGGAAGGATAGACTTTTTGTTTAATAAAACTTCATTTGAAATCTCTCTAACTTTGATTGAAAAAGGAAAGAAGACTTTTAGAAATTTTTCCCATAACTCTCTTTGTAAGAATCTCTTTAAAACGTTTTCCCGAAAATCATCACTACGTTTTATTTCCCCAAATCTCCTCCTTTTTCGACCAAGCCCTTCATGGTCAAATCCTTCTCCAGCAACCTCATACCAGCCCTCGGTAGAGTTTGCAGATACAACACATCTCCATTTTAGTTTCAAATCTCAAACTTTTCAAAACTTGCACATGGTCTTAGGACAGCCTCCCAACTGTCCATATCCAGGACTCGGCTATTCGAATAGTTTTACCCCTGCATAGGTAGCACGCTTTCCCACATCCATCCGGTAACTCATCGTGTCAGCCACGTCCCGCCATACAAGTGTATGCAAGTTGAGTCACCGACCATAGCCTGTCCTTTGCTCATGCTAGTATAGGACCCTGCCCATATGACACTTTCCATCACACTTAACCTAGCCCGTCGGAATCTAAGTGTGAGGACTCATAGTTTGCCCGGCGTGTATAGGGAACAACCACCTATCACCACATGTGGAAGGACCTTCCTTCACCACACTTTGCGAGACCCGGGTCAGGGGTAGGTCACCAAACATCCCCACATGCATAACGGAGTCATCTCCGTCGATGAGGCATCCCATACTAATAAGAGCAAATTATATGACTACGCCCTTGCCCATATGTGGGTGAAGTGGGTCGCACAGATTATCGGCTGGTCGTCATAGTACTAGGACACAATGTGCATTTTTCATAAACATCTCCATTCACCATTGTTTCACTTCAACACCGACATCTCGGCATTCCACATCCACACAAATATTTTCAAAGGAGTTTTGAGTAACAATATTTTTCCCATCCTATAGTTTGAAAAAGAATTTCCATCTAATATCTCCATATAGGGTGTCAAAATAATATACTTGTATTTGGAAAAAGGGTTTTTAAATCATAACTTTAGTGGCAAACACCACATAAATCACTGTGCTGTTTATAAGTAAAACATGTGAACCAAAATAGATTATATAAATGCAAGCTCAAATAGTAGCTTGCCTGATTTCAGCATAATGCTCTTGGACTTCTTCTCACTGAATCAAAGAAATAAACTCCGATGTTTCTTCAATAAATCCACTCCAAAGGTCACTCCGACAGCGTCAATATCTAGCGTCGCAAACAGGAAATAAACAACACTCAATACACAGACAAGATCACAAAGTTGCGCAAACAATTAGCAAACAACAAGTAGATCATTAATCTATAAAGCAAACAGCTAAATGTGCTACTCAGAACAAGGAGACACTAGTCCCACTATATAGTCAAAACAAACTAACCATCAAGTCAAACATCCACCACAGATTGTAACAAACTCAAAGCTAATCAAGGAACTTTTATTAACAGAAAGTCTAGTTAATCAACAAGCTTAAGACAAGTCTTTTAAGCTTGCTGAAATAAAATAGTTTAAAAGATTAAGTTAATTATAACACAACCACTTAAAACTAACACTACAAGCTTAACACTTACTAGCAAGTGATTAACCGAATATGCAAAACAACACATACCACTAGTACCAACACAACAACAGAAGACTAACATCATACTTAGGCTAACATAACAGAGCACAAACATATTTCTAATTAAAGGTAAATAATAAACATTTTTCCTATTGCAGAAACTACTACAATCACACAATAATCACCAAACACTCTCTGCAAGTCAAAACGTTTTACCAAGCTAGGGCATGATAAGGGCACACTAGGAACCTAGCAAATTGGATTTGCTCCAAAATCATCTCACAAAAATCTACAAAAATCACCAAAGTGCTCTCTGGTGGTTTTAGTAAAAAGAATAGAACTTTTGTTTCAGACTCATTTGCATATAATACCAACATATCTGAAAGGTATCACTTCAAGCTATCCATAGAATTTTAGTTTGCAATTTTTGGAGTTATAAAACTCTAGATATTAAATATTTAGTGAAAGATACTTTTAACAAGATTTAATCTAGACAGCAGTTAAAAAACATTTTAGCAAGCAACCAGTTCTGGACGTTTAAGAAACAGATAGGAACCCTACAAAATTTATTTCAACCAAAACCTATGCACATATCTACCACAAAAGAATTAAAGCTGCACTGTAAATTAAACAGGATGAAAGCAGATATTAGATCTACTAAAAAAAGAGAAACGGGCCAGATCTGGCCCAGATCCGGCCGAGCAGCGCAGATCGTGGCCCAGCCAGTGGCCCATGCACGCGAGACGAACATGTACGTGGTCGTCGTCCTCCTCTCAACACGCAGAGACGAGCGAGACAAGCTGGAGCTCCGGGTGAGGACGGCGTCGGCGACTCCGGTGATCCTAAAAAGAAAGATGATGTCCATGAGTAGCTCGCGATGAGGGGATCTCAGAGAAGCGAAAATGGCGGAGAACGATGGACGGAACTGCTCGCGAGCTTCCCGGAAAGGTGGCGGCCGAAGCGGAACAAGATGGAGATGCCCCGCTCGATTCACGGCCTCCCGCATCGATTCCTTGCTCGAGGAAGAAGAGTGAGACGAGGTGGATCTTCTGGTGGTCTTCGATTTGCTCGGGGAGGCTCCAATCGCCGACGATGCGCGACGACATCCATGGATAGGGTTCGGGCTTCACAGAGAGAGAAACAGAGAGAAGCAGGCGAGATGGGGAGAATAACTGAGGTGAGAGAGAGCAGCGAGGCGTCGTGGAGATCTTATCCTCCACGCTCGGCATGGGCGGCAAGGCGACGTGCGGACGGCATGGGCGGCGAGAGGGTGCGGCCCAAGCTGCTCTGTTGCCACAGGAAGGCTATGGTGATGAAGCTTTTGCAGAAAACCCCCTACACCTCCCTGTATTCCTCTGATTCAGTTTCTTTTTAATTCCTTTTGTAAAACAGTAGCTTTTTAGAGATTTAATTGAGGCACTAAACCTATTTAAAAAATTATGAAATTATTCATGTAGCCTCCCCAATACATGTAGAGGCTCCACAAAAATTGGTGTTGCAAAATAAAATGTTTTGAACCATATTTGTTCATAGGGCTTTAAATATATTAGTTTTGGTAAAACCAATTTGACAAATTGAAATATCTTTGTAATTGGAGACTAGGTATTTTGAGGAGAGGGTAATATGATAATGAGATGGTTATCATCTCATTCCTGGATTTTATAAGATAAAATAATTGTTATAACAAAATAGAGAAATAGGTAGAGAGAGAAATTATATAAGATCCTTTCTTTTAATCAAGATTTTATTTTGAGGGTGTGAGTAATCATAGGGTCTTGTTTTGTTTTCAAGTCACATTCCAAATTTGTGATCAGTGGGTTTTTATTTTAGTGTTGAGCACAACAGAGGAATTATCCTCACAAGCAACAAACACCACAAGATCAACATCACAATCAAGACCACACAAATCAAACCACAAGATTTAATCATACCACCATTTCCACAATACTATCTTGTGGGAAAGTGACCACTCTTAATTATGACAAGATGATGTTTAGGAATGTCTCAACTCATATCTTAATAGTTTTCAGAAAGGGTTGAGAAAGAAAATATGTGGGTTAACATATTTCCCTCTAGTATTATTTTCAATGGAGTGAAAACAAGAGTTTATAAAATGGGAGTTGTATACACCTGCAAAATATCAAGGTTGAAAATAGATAGGAGATAGCATATAGATCTCCATAATTTTGGACACATATAATTTTGGAAATTCCTTTACTTTCTCAAACACTGGTATTAGTTTTGGTTGTTGCTAAACCGAGTTTCATGGAAATGGAATTTGGCCAAAATAAGATTAGGGAAGGTATATGGATTGTTCATCTTGTTATGACATGATCATCAAGGTTAGATATATTTTTACCTTGGTTGAGTTCTGGGTTAACATTCACTAGCCAAACAACTTTAAACAACCAGTCACACAAGGTCACACACAGCAATGGGAAGGTAAACACAATCATTAGTGAAACATTTCAAAAAGTTTTTGTTGGTTCTGAATTTTGGGTCTTGTGAAACTAAGTTTTTCTTAGTTCCAAAATTTGGGATGTGACACTAGCGGCATATACATCCGCTTATCCATTAATTTTGCAAAAAAGAGCTGGCAAATGGGGTGCCCAGTCCCAATTAATTACAACTTTAACCGCTTAATTCTCTTCACATTTTTGCCCTGATTTATCAGTCAAGTAATGACAAACAGTGAAATATCTGCATGTGTAAACAAAAGAGAAGAGGGATGATCTGCCTTGCTGGTAGAAATAACGTCCTTCATGGGAGCCACTCTTAAAAGTCTGGTTGGCAGGGGTCATATTGTACTTTCTATTTTCTGATTCGTTGACAATTAACAAACACCTCCCAAAACTTATTTTTACTCTCTTTATGATTTCAAAAACTTAAAAAGCTCTAGCACATGATTTAATCCCTGCTTCCCTCTGCGAAGGGCCTTTCTTTTACTTTTATGTTGAGTCAGTTTTCCTACTTCTTTCTATCTCAGAAGCAAACACTAGTGTCAACTTTGGTGCAACAATTTTTATATGCTTGTATATTGCACTCATTATATTGCTTTGTGTTGACAAATATCCATGAGATATATATGTTGAAAGTTGAAAGCAATTGCTGAAGCTTAAATCTTCCTTTGTGTTGGTTAAATACCTTTTACTTAGAATCTATTGCTTTATGAGTTAACTCTTATGCAAAACTCTTTGATGCTTGTCTCGAAAGTACTATTCATGAAAAGTTTTTGCTTATATGATTCGGTTGTTTGCTCATTATCTACTTGCTAGTAAACTATAGACCATTGACCTGGATCACTTCATTCATAACATGTGCTTTACAATACTATTTGATCAAGATTATGATTGTAGCATGTCACCTCAGAAATTATTTTGTTTTATCGTTTTACCTACTCGAGGACGAGTAGAACTAAGCTTGGGAATGCTTGATACGTCTCAAACGTATCTATAATTTCTGATGTTCCTTGTTGATATTATACCAATTGTTACATTTTATATACACTCCATAGCATTTTTATGCATTTATTGGACTAACCTATTAACAAGATGCCACAGTGCCAGTTTCTGTCTATTATGTCTGTGTATTGCAGAAAAGGCCCGAAAACCAAAGTGTTCGGAAAAATCCAGAAAAATTACAGAAATTCTTTTTCGTAAGAAGACCCACGAGCCAGAAGGGCAAGTCCAGCGGAGGCCCACAGCCTCCACACCATGCCCTCGCGCGGCCTGGAGGGGGGCGCCGGGGGGTGGTGTGGCCACCTCGTGCACCGCCTCATGACGCCCTTTGGACTATATATTGCCTCCGCGGTGAAAGCCCTAAAAGAATCGACGATTTCTCCAGAAGAGTTCCGTAGCTCCGCCGCCACCAAAAATCCTAATTCGGGGGACAGAAGTCTCTGTTTCGGCACCCTGCCGGGACGGGGAATTGCCCCCGGAGCCATCTCCATCGACGCCACCGCCATCTTCATCGCCGTTGCTGCCTCCCATGATGAGGAGGGAGTAGTTCTTCATCGGGGCTGAGGGCTCTACCGGTAGCTATGTGGTTTATCTCTCTCTCCCATGGTGTGATCTTTATGTGATCATGAGCTTTGTAATCTAGTTGAATCCATAGATGTTACTCTTCATTATCTTATATGCTACTTGAGTGGTTTTATTAATGTAAACTCCGGAGTCACCTTTGTCCCACGGTGCGAAGTTGACAGTGTGCGTACCGTGTGTGGCTCTTAGGCTAAAGATTACAGGAATACTTATCATGAGTTATTATTTGTGTTGGATGTCTCTATGAAATTGTGGTGTTTGTCTAGTACTATTTAGGGCGCTCAAGTTGACAGTGTGGGGTTCCCTAGATGTGGAATGCGACTTTAAGGTGTGCTTTTATAGCCCTACGCAGTGGATTGGTGTTCGTTATCCAACGAGAGAATAATTCAGAGTAGCATAGTGAAGAGGAAATATCTATGTATTCAATTATATTTTTATTGTTGAGAGTGTCCACTAGTGAAAGTAAGATCCCTAGGCCTTGTTTCTAAGAATTGAAACACCGTTTACAACCAGTTCTGCTACATGTTTGCTTGCTGCCATTTTTATTTCAGATTGCAATTACCACTTATAATCATCCATATCACTTGTATTTTAATATCTCTTCGCCGAACTAGTGCACCTATACATCTGACAAGTGTATTAGGTGTGTTGGGGACACAAGAGACTTCTTGTATCTTAATTGCAGGGTTGCTTGAGAGGGATATCTTTGACCTCTACCTCCCTGAGTTCGATAAACCTTGGATGATTCACTTAAGGGAAACTTGCTGCTGTTCTACAAACCTCTGCACTTGGAGGCCCAACACTGTCTACAAGAATAGAAGCGTGCGTAGACATCAGTGCTCAATAAAGGACACATGGGGAGAAGAGGTACCTTGTTGGGAATTGCGATGGTGGATTGGAAGCTCAAGGTGGAGGACTGCAAGCTCGAGGTGGAGGATTTGTCGCCCATGTCATGAGCAGAAAGGTATTCTATACCTTTATTTTTTAGGGGAAGGTTTCTATAGTTTAGCGCTAGAACTATTTTTGTTAGGATTACTCCTTACTTAGCTATTGGTTCTTAGGACAAGAGTTCGGTGCAGGAAATATGAGCAAAAGGTTGTTAGGATTAGTAAATTGATATCTAGTTTGTTGTTGTTGTCGTAGAGGGTAATGCTGCGCTTGAACCTGTTTGCCAGGTTAGTGCCCTCAACCCAGATGACAGCCACCTCGGACGAGACTGGTGTGTTGTATCTCCGTTGGTCTAGCTTCTTGTCAGTGTTGAGTTCTATCCGATAATCCTAAAGGTTGTTCCCTCTGGTCGCCCAATTTCCTAAACTGCTCGTGGTAGGGTTTCCTCTCATGATGTTCACCACTTTCTGGACGACCTCTTGGTCCAGTTGCTTGGTGGCTTCCTTGCGATGGGCTAGGGTGGGATCGTCATCATAGAAGTATAACAGTAAATGTTCCGGACGAGACCCTGGCCCAAACGAATGCGCGTTGTAGTACATCGTGCTATAGGCCTTAAATGTGTGAACCCCGGAGCTCATGTTCATGCAGCTAGTGTCGAGGTTGATGCCAAGGGTTGTAAAGGAGAAGTGTCCGCCGAAATATCGAAAACTCCGCATCCATGCTAGACCATAACTTCATCAGCTCCGGGATAGGTTCTGGTTCACGCAACTTGACCTGGCCATTTAGGCAGCAGAAACCTGGGCTCTCATACTCAAACCTCTTGGCCTTACAGTGTTTGCAATTCGGTACTTTCTGCAAGATATGCGTGCTCTCTGGGAGGTTCGAGTACGCAAAGTCGAAAGGATCAATAGAGCCCATGCCAGACAAGTTAGCCGGTTCATCAAGATCTTCGCCTTCAGCGTCGGAACCTACACACAAGGTGTGTCAAATTGAGGATTTCATCTTAAATTGTAAGAGCGGTTGGTATAAAGGCTTGTAGACGTACCTTCACCTGCAGTCCTGCAGACATGTAGCACTCTTCCTCCATTAGTTCCTCGGGATGGAATTTTCGTCCATGATGCCACTAAGGAAGGCATCCAGATGTTCTGCAAATTTAATTAATGAGCCGTTAGTGACACGATAATGTTTCAATGCGCCAGAACATAAGAGAGTAAAGATGGGTGAGTTACCGTCGGTCCCGATGGTATATGCCGGTGTGCTCGTTGAAGGGGAGGCGTAAGGTGAAGTAGCTTCGACATGCATTAATCTCCTGCCTCTCCTCGAGAGTTAAACTTTGTCGACGTGCTCTTTGACGATCACGTGATGCCTGTCGTCTTTGAGCTTGTATGTCTGCAATGATGACATGCAGTTAGCAAATACATAGCTGCACTCAAATTTTAAATCCGAATTTAGATATAAAATTATTAAATTGTTTGAATGCCATACCGTTTGAGCTTTCCCCAGCCTGTGGAGTACCCCTAATTGTGAGTGTACTTTGCGTTGGAATGGACAGTCTCGGTTGAGCTCGCATGCCTGCAACAATCAAATGGATTTTGTTATATAAATTGAATTTTGTTATATAAATCGTATGCCTAGATCATATCACATACCGTTTGAGCTTTCTCCGACCATTGGAGTTCCTCTATTGTGAGAGTACTTTGAGTTGGAAATGCACTGTCAATGGTCTCTCATCGTCATCATCGGATGACTCGAGTGTCTGATTTGCCAATGGTTGACGTATGAATAAACCCGTTTGTGGACGTGGCGTACCAATGGGAGGTGATCTCTTTGAGTTGTCATCTTGAGTAACCACTGTTAATTACACTCAATTATCAATGAACATGCACACAATTACTTTTATAGCACGTGTAAATTATTCATACCATTTTCCCTTTATCAGGAAGTTTTCTTTGAGACATTTTGTAGACAAACAAACCCCACAACAAGCGAGAGGGCAAATGCCCCCGGAAGGCACCTTTTGTCAGCACGAAACGTGCACCTACAAGGAGCAAAAACTCATGAGCCACTAGTAGGGAAGTGCCTTTCTATGGATCCACTATCTGTGGCGCATCACAAAGGCCATGCGCCACAAAAACATTTCAGTGGCGCACCATGCCAAGTGCGCCACAAAATACTGTGGCGCATGCAAGCTGGAAGGCGCCACAGAAACATGGTGGGTCCCGCAACTACAAATATCTGGTGACCTTTTTGTGGCGCATATGCATGGATGCGCCACAGAAATTTTACTTTCTGTGGCGCATCCATCCAGATGCGCCACAAAAATTCGGTGGGGCCCCCTCCAATGATTGCATTGGTAATTTATCTGTGGCGCATGCAGCACTGTGCGCCACAGAAAACCTTGTGCGGCCCCACCAATAATTTAAGGGGGCAACATTCTGTGGCGCATGCACCAAGGTGCGCCACAGAAAGACATGTTTCTGTGGCGCACCATGATGCATGCGCCACAGAATGTTGCCCCAGATCTACAAAAAGGTGGCAACCCCTCTACCTACCACCATTTACTTCTTCTCTTCTTCCTCCTCCACCTCCACCTAGCTCGTATTTCTCTTCCCTCCCCTCCCATTTTGCCCATAGTTTTCTCCATTTTTTTTAGTTAAACCTATTTTGTTTGATAGATTATTGGTGAGGGTTAGGAGAGCCTCCAATACATCTCTTTTTGTCCACTAGTTTCTCTCCAACATCACACGCTCTCTCATCGATCACGGTCACGTCTCGGCACCGAATCTACTAGGTGAGACATGGATCTACATGGATGATGAACATGCATATGCATGTTTGGTGGCGCCGACGGTGTGTGTATGGCCGGATGTGTGTCGTGGTTGTTTGTGTTCCGACCATGGTGTCGTGTATGTGGATGTTGCCGGCAACATGATTTGTGAAATGTCTGCAGGTACCCATGAGGCCCTTGAGTTTGCCGGAACGTCGATTAACTTCCGTTCCGGCAAATTCGGGTACTCCATATGTCCTACTTTTAGGAGAGGTCATGCCGAATTTTTTTGTGAATTTTGGCATGAGACTTTGCTAAAAATAGGACATATGGGGTATTGCGACTAATGCATGGGCCAACTAATGTGTGTGCATGCATGTTGCGGTTCTAATTAACATACTCTTGTTTGTGCTCTATGTATACCGCGTAGGCCGCAACCATGGTCGTCAGGATGAGCTCCGGTCGAATCAGTAGATACAAGGAAAAAGCGAAGGCGGACATGATTCGGTGCAACAGGCGCCAGATAAGATGTCCGTGTCGAAAATGCAAACTCGTGAGCTGGATCGACCCTGATTCCGGACAATTGGAGGATCACCTGCTCAGGCGCGGTTTCATGTTAGGCTTCAACCATGACGAAGGAGATGTCGGCGGACAAGATCATCATGACGAAGGAGATGCCGGCGAACAAGATCATCATGGTGACGAAGGAGATGCCGGCGGACACGGTCATGATGAAGGAGTAGATGGTGGTGGAGAAGACGCGAACACGCAGACCTCGCTAATTTCGGCCTTGCAGGACCCTCATGTTCAAGAACTGCTACTCAAGGAGACGAGCAACGACAGAGCTGCAGCCAGAGAGAAAGCCAAGCTGGCGCAAATGGAGATAGACGGGAAGACTCCGTTGTATCCTGGGTGCCGGCCACAGGATACGCGCTTGCAAGTAACGCTTGATGCTCTGAGATGAAGTCGGAAAACAAATGGACCGACGTGAGCTTCAACAAGAACATGAAATTCTTCCACGATCGTCTTCCCGAGGGGAACACATTGCCAACTAGTATCGAGGATGCCAAGAAAGTCGTGTGCCCTCTTGACCTACCGCACGTTAAATACCACGCCTGCATCAATGATTGCGCAATTTATCGGGGCGAGTACAAGGACATACACATGTCCGGTGTGCGGCCAAGGACGGTACAAGAGTGGGAAGGACAAGAAAGTTCCTCGAAAAGTGGTATGGTACTTTCCTATCACTCCCCGTCTGCAGCGGTATTTCGTAGACCCTAAGGAAGCAAAGCTCATGCAATGGCATGCGGAAAGGGAGAAGCCCCAAGAAGATCCGGAGAAGGGAAAGATCCTGACACACCCTTCAGATGCTAGCCAGTGGGAAGAATTGGACATGGCCTTCGAAAATTTTGGGGGCGACGCAAGGAACGTCAGGCTGGGTATGAGCACCGATGGACTCAATCCGTTCGGCAACCAGAGTAGCACCCATAGCACCTGGCCCGTATTTGTATGGCCTTACAACCTTCCCCCGTGGTTGTGCACGAAGCAAAGGTACATACACATGAGTATTCTCATTCAGGGGCCGAAACAACCAGGTATCGACATACATCTGTATCTCGGGCTGTTGAAAGAGGAGTTAGCCACGTTGTGGGAGACGCCAGCCCGTACGTGGGACGCCTACACAGCTGATTATTTTGATATGAGAGCCGCGTTGTTCACGACGGTGCAGGACTATCCTGGTTGCTCATATGTATCGGCCCAGGTAGGTCACGGATTTTGCGCATGTGTCAAGTGCATGGATAAGACCCCGCATCTCCAGCTACCAAGGGATCCCGGGTCTTCGAAAACCGTGTTCCCAGGGGCTCGAAGGTGGCTTCGCATGGATCACCCGTGGAGAAAACGCGGTGATTTGTTCAATGGTAAAGACGAGCCCGAAAGAGCCCCGTGCCCGAGGAGCGGCACAGAAATCGACGAGCTTTTGAAAAACTGGAAGGAGTGCCCAGCGCCGGGAAAGAAGCGACCGAAGGTAGATCCACTGCTGGGTGTATGGAAAGCGAGGTCTGTTTTCCACGACTTGGAGTACTGGAAGGTCCTCAAGACGCCACATAGCCTCGATATGATGCACATTACGAAGAATGTTACCGAGAGTCTGCTTGGCACACTTTGCCACATGTCGGATAAGACCAAGGATGGGACGAAAGCAAGATACGATCTGAAATGGCTTGGCATCAGGAAAGAACTTCAGGCCCCCGATAGTGATGACGACGATGATGATGATGATCAGACAGAAGGGACTCAAGGTCGCCGCAAAAGGGCAAAGAAGAACACGGTGATGCTTCCCGCTGCCTGCTTCAGTATGAGTCCGGAGGAGCTCGAGCAGTTTTTCAGGTGCCTTCTAGGAGTCAAAGTTCCTCACGGTTACTCGGGGAAGATAAGCAGATATCTGGATGCAACAAAGAAGAGGTTCACCGGATGAAGTCTCACGATTGTCACGTGCTGATGACACAGATACTTCCCGTTGCGATCCGAGGGTTAATGGATGAGCACGTCCGTGATACGTTGTCTGCCCTTTGCAACTTTATCGACGTCGTCAGCAGGAAGTCGATCGGCGTGAAGCAGCTCGACATGCTTGAGGAAGAGATCGTGGTGATACTATGCGAGCTCGAGATTTACTTCCCGCCCGCATTCATTGATATCTGCGTGCATCTCCTTCTCCATGTCGTTGATGACATCAGGCAGCTCGGTCCGACGTTCCTGCACTACATGATGCCGTTCGAAAGGCAGAACGGTGTCATGAAAGGATACGTTCGCAACAGGGCCCGTCCAGACGCAAGCATGGCCAAGGGATTTTTAACCTACGAGTGCATCTCCTTCTGCCAGAATTATCTAAGGACCGAGAACGAGGATGTCGGTCTGCCCACCAGGACACACCTCGGCAGGCTCGATGGAGTTGGTCACCACGACGGCTACCGCTCAATCTTTGTCGGCATTCATGGTAAAAAAGACGACCTCGACAGGGCTCACCGGGTCGCGCTACAACACTTAAAAGTGACCGAATATTTTGTGGAAGAGCACAAAATCTTAATCGAGCAGAATTACGTCGACATGGACGGCAGAGGAAGAAGGGAGACGTAATCAGAGAGCACAACTCCAGCTTGACGCGTTGGTTCAAGAAAAGGCAACTGCTTGAAGCAGAGAGCAGGAAGCCATCTACGGAAGAGGAAAAACTCATATTCTCCTTATCACAGGGCCCCGGGCAGAACGTAAAGACCTATCAGTCGTACGACATCGGCGGTTTCAGATTCTGCACCGAGGAAAAGGACAGGTATAGCGAATATCAAAACTCAGGAGTAACTATGCTATCCTACGCCGATGACGAGGCTACTGTCAAGGAAAGATTCTTCGGAAGGATCGAGGAGATATGGGAGCTCAACTACTGTGGAGAGTTGGTGCCAATGTTCCGTGTGAGATGGGCCAAGGACGTCGTCAAAGAAGACCGGTATTTTACCACCATGGTTATACCCGATGCCAAATCGAAGAACGCCTCCGCAAAAAATGAGCCATGGGTACTCGCTAGCCAAGTTGAGCAATGCTTCTTCATTACCGACCCGTCAAAGCCTAGCCGTGTTGTCGTGAGGAGGGGCAAGAGGAGCATCATCGGAATGGAAGGAGACGCCACCGAGGAAGACTTGGACAACGAGCCAAAGATCGAGGAGGAATTCGACAAGTTCTTCGACATGCCTACTACTAGTACACAAAGAAGGAAGACCTCCCTACCTACTAAAGGTTGTCCGTTCACGCGAAGAAATCTCAAGGTGACCGGCCTAAAGTTTTCAACCGCGAAGAAGGGAAAGAAGAGAAGCTAGCTCGCGGAACCAACAAGACGAAGAATACTTTTTTGGTGTATTTAATTTGTGTGTGTGTGTGTGAGACAATGGAAGCATATATATGTATGATCATGAATATGTACTAGACAATGCAAGTTTTTGAATATGTATGAGTCAATGAATTGAATATGTGTATGAATTGAATATACATTGTGTGTGAGACAATGCAAGTTTTTGAACCAAATTTTAAAGAAAAAAAGTTAAAAAAAAGTGAGTTTGCCAGGATTCGAACCTGGCTATCAGGGTTAATTCGGACTGTTGGAAACCACTGGGCTGTGTTGCTGTTTGTGTCATCAAACAGCAGCACAGCTTTTTAAATTTTGTACTAGACAATTCTGTGGCGCACCGTTGGATTGGTGCGCCACAGAATCCTGCCTTTCTGTGGCGCACCAATCCAACGGTGCGCCACAGAAATCTTTTGTGCCCACTTACATGTGGGCCCGCCATCGCGCTGCGCCTCTTCATCCAAAATTCGCCAAGTCCCAAATTAACCGCGCCCTCGCCGCCGGCAGCTCCCGCCCGCGCGCTCGACGACCACCGCGTCCTCGCCGCCACTCCACCGCGCTCGACAACCACCGCGTCCTCGCCGCCACTCCACCGCGTCCTCGCCGCCCCTGGAGCGCCCGAGCCCGACGCCTCGCCGCCCCTGGAACACGCCCGACATCCTCGCCACCGGCCCGCCACCTCGACGCCGACGCCGCCGACGCCCTCGACATCCCCTCTCCCTCCCCTCCACCATCCCCTCCCCGAGGTGCTGCTCCTTCCATCCCCTCTCCCTCCCCTCCACACCTGCACACAAGGTGTTTGGTCAAATGCCAAACCCATATTTTTACAGAATTTGATTCATTTGGTTGTTGAGTGCTTGCTGCAAGTAGTTGCTAATGCTTCTAGTTGGTGCTAGTGGTGTTAGGAAAATTTTGGAGACCAAAAAAATTTAAAATTTTGCTAAGTTAAATATGGTCACTGTTTAAACATACCTACAAAAATGCCTTCAATTAAGGTTCTAGATGTATTCAAAAAATTATTTCTGGGGTTAATTATGAAGTACTAACTTAGTACAAGAGATCCATGAGGGTTAATGTGAAATAGGATCAAGATTTGATGCTTTAGAAATGCTCCAAAGTTGGTACTTTTTAAAGGAAATGAAGATATATATGGATGTGAATTTTCTTATTTTTTTCTTGTGCAGACCACCGGCTTCGACTACATCAACTATCTCCTCAACTACAGTTCCCCCTTTGGTGAGCTATTGGTTAACCCGGTGACCATGTGTTCTGTGCTACCACGACCATCGTGTCGTGGTTGTTTGTGTTCCGACCAGCGTGTCGTGTATGTGGATGTTGCCGGCCGTAGATACCGGCAACATGATTTGTGAAATCTATGCAGGTAACCATGAGGCCCTTGAGTTTGCCGGAACGTCGATTAACTTCCGTTCCGGCAAATTCGGGTACTCCATATGTCCCTTTTTTAGCAAAGGTCATGCCGAATTTTTTCGTGAATTTTGGCATGACTTTGCTAAAAATAGGACACGTGGAGATGTGGATGTGGTATTGTGTTTGTTGTCGGCCGGCAGATGTGGATATGTGTTTGTTGTTGGCCCCGGAGATGCCGGCAACATGATTTGTGAAATGTCTGCAGGTACCCATGAGGCCCTTGAGTTTGCCGGAACGTCGATTAACTTCCGTTCCGGCAAATTCGGGTACTCCATATGTCCCTTTTTTAGCAAAGGTCATGCCGAAATTTTTCGTGAATTTTGGCATGGCTTTGCTAAAAACAAGACATATGGGGTATTGCGACTAATGCATGGGCCGGGTATCTTAGTACTTAATTAAGTGATTTTTTTCTTATATTTGGTGTACTAACTTCGACATTTTTTTCTTATAGGTGAGACGAACATGGCTGACAATAACGAGGCCGGGGGTTCTCGAACAGGAGGCGAGGAACCGAGAGAGGAAAATAGTATGATTCAGACGGTCATCGCACAGGCAGTGACAACGACGTTCACGTCGATCTTTACTACCGTCTGTGAGTCTGTCAGGGTTTGGATTGAGGGAGGGAGAAAAGGGCCTCCCCCAGTGATCAGCTTCGGCTCCAACAAGTACTCAATCAATGTGCCTACTACAGAAGATGCACCCCCAGCATCCCCAGAGGTAAAGAAGAAGAAGCACAGGAAGAGAAGTAAGCCAGCTCCTAAGACGACTATCCGGGGGTATGAAGACATGGTATCACCCCGTGCGGATGGCTTGAGCCGAGTTCATGAAGCTGGTCAACCGATCCTGTCTCGGGAGCTGCTCCACCTCGCAGACGGATGCATGCTCTCTTTGCAAAATGCTATCTTGACGCGAGAGAGCAACCTTCTTAAAGAAGATAATCCAAATTACCCGGTGTTCACTGTCAAGGTGCCAAAAGACTTGGCCGAGTTCGTCCATGAAACCCCCGCGGATCTGTTTTTCATATCGTACGAGGACGTCTTCAAGCTGTTTCACTTTAGACGGCTGGACTATAACTTGGTCCGCCTATACGCGCTCAACCAAGCGATGAGGATCAGGAGAGATAATACCCCGTACATCAAGGTAGTGGATCCCTACTACATGCGTGACAGCCTGCTGGTGGAAGGATCAACGACACGGGCCAAGGCCACGAAGTTCCTCCAGAGAATCATGCTGAACAACAAGGATAAGAACAACTTTCTTATTCCTTTCTTTTCCGAGTAAGTACACATCCGGTCGCCGCCGTCGTATCTTATGCTTTCTTATAGATTTCTTCCGTTGTTGATCCTTTCCAACATTCCGTTTCAATTGTGTTGAGCAGTGACGAGTACGCAGTACTCATCGTCGTAAGCCCGAGGTGGTCCGTTGCCACTTATTTCGACTCGGGGAGTCTTAAAGACTACACCAGAATAAAGGGTGTTCTCGATGAGGCTCTCGAGGGCTATGCCCAAAAGGGAGGCCACTTCCACAAAGAAAAGAATGGGGAACGTTTAACGAAGGACAACAAACACATTTTCTGGCATGGGACCGGGTTCCATTGCATCAAGCATGCGACTGGCAGCGTGAAGGATGCCTTCTACGTCCTCCATCACATTAAAGGGCTTGTCCGGGATGTAGAGACAACGAGGTGGCCATCTAGTCTCCAAGAATGGAGCACAAATGCGGGGAAATCACCGATTCTGAGCTTAGAGAAGACTTCCATCGCATCCAGAGGCAGTTATCGCTAATCATTTTGGAAGATGTCATGGAAGCATGGGGGTCCTTACACAACGCCAGAGGTAGGATGTATTGTAAAAAAAAGCCTTGCCTCACTCGATAGAAGTGCTTCTTTATTTTCTTTATTATAGACTTATCCACTTAATTAGATGAATAAATCATACTCTATTTATATTATTAATCAAATATATATCCCAATTCATCTCCAGGGTTGTCTAAGTGGGAGATCGAAGAACGCCTAGACAAGCAAAATGACATGAGGACGTGGATGACGAAAGACTGCTATAAACCGTTCCCGGAGCCGATACACCAGAAGGCTCAATCCTACCAGTGGAGCTAGACGTGTTCTCCGTCAGCGACCCAGCAAGAGACCCCAGCGGCGACTCAAGAAGAAGAGACTCCAGCGGCGACTCAAGAAGAGACGGTGAAATGGCACATCGTTGTATCCATCTCCAGGGTTGCATCAGAGGGAAATCGATGACAACTTTATTTGTACTATGACTTATGTGACATGAGATGAACTTTTGTACAATTAATTTGGCACTTAATTGTCACTATATATGTATGTATCTCGGGCTCTAAGTGGTGATGTACATATTTATCTGTCTGTTTTAATACTGTGTCAAAATATATTACTGTTTCTATTATTTTCTGTAAAAATTCTGTAATATACCTGTATTATTGTCAAATACAGCAAATAATCGATAATACAGCAAATAATATACGGCAAATAATTTAGTGGCGCACGTAAATAATTTTGTGGCGCACCATATTCTGTGGCGCACGAACAAAGTGCGCCACAGATACATTATTGTCAAATACAGTAAATAATCGAAATTCTTTCTGTGGCGCATCGAAAATAATTTAGTGGCGCACTCTGGAGGTGCGCCACAGAAAGTATACTTCTGTGGCGCATGGTTCCGTGCGCCACAGAAATAATATTTTTGTGGCGAGGATTCTGTGGCGCACCGACCATGCGCCACAGAAACAGTTTTTGGTGCGCCACAGAAAGGCACTTCCCTACTAGTGAGCTTCCTATTGATGCTATGAATGGGAAAGTGTGCATCACCTACAAGTTCCGGGGTTATAAACATCAATTGATTTCTCTGCAGGGTCATTTTAAACCTATAACTTGTTTAAATATAATAGTGAGATAAAATCTAGCATTAAAGCGTATAGCAAAAATTAGAAATTTAGGATGCAAGAAAAGGACCTACTTTCTCATCGAGTAACAGTTTATTTATTTCTTCTGGTCTAATGTCTAAGTGAGTTCTTGGGCAATATTTATTTAACAAAATGAATGTACACTTAATCATCAGTGTAAATTAACTTCTTTCGTTGTGGACTTCTAAGTTCGATTTTGTTGCAGACCGTTGGGATTAGAACATGATCACCTGATTTCATTGGTCTCATTTTGATGGAGCTTACAGCATGATTCGGGTTCCACTTGCTGTAATTATCGAAAGGAAGGTATTTCTTCTTCTGGTTCCACTTGCTGTAATTTTTAGGCTATGGCTTTAAAAGGTTAAATCCGATGCATGATATCAGGAGTGGAGGAAATCATTACTACCCCTGCTTGTTTTCTGTTTTTAAACTTTAGTTACACCTCCTAAATTAAGCTGCTGACTGAAATAGTTGGTTCAAAACATGTGAATGAATGCTGATCTTACCCTGTAATTAGGATGAACGCTGCTTGACATCAGACGCACAACAGCTCCTGTTGTAGCAGGAGGAACACTGCAGCAGCGTGAGGGAACTTGCCGCGTACTTCTGGCGGCGGGGCGGCCGACGAGCTGGCAGCAACGGCGTCGGAGAACTGCGCTGGAAGAGGCGACGAGGTGACTGGAAGTGGCGACAGGAGCTGGCTGTTGCGCGTGTACAGCTAGTAAGTTTGAAAAAGTTTGTTGAGATTAACTGGTAGGGCGCGTACAGCTAGCAAGTTTGAAAAAGTTTGTTGAGATTAAAATGTAGGGACGTGACCGGAGGAGCAACATACGGTCAGTTTTTTTTGCGGGTGTTCGGATGGTTGGTTGGATGTTTGTTATGGTCGATAGGAGGAGTAAAATCCTGCCAGTTTTTCGGGGTGTTATCCCGTAAATTTGGGTGTCATCCGGTCCTGTTTGTCTGTTTGTGTTGTTATTATCCGATAAGTTTGGTTGTGGCCCGTCCGTGCAGTTTTTTCTGGGCCCGTGGGTGGCATTTGGTTTGTAATTTCTTGAAGGTGTGACACCATACCATGGGGTGAGCTTTTTTTTTTTTGAAATTACCACGGGGTGAGCTTTAATAGTAAAGATTATACGGTGAATTGGTACCAAACACTATTATGTACTACTCCACTATTATGGAGTATACAAAGGTAACAAAATCTGCTCTCGAGTGTTTTTTCTTTCTTTTGGCAGTTGGTTTCTTCTCCTCTTCTCTCATTAGCACGCCGTGGAAGAGATAGAACCGGCGTGAAGAAGCTTTGCCAAAAAGAAGACGACGTGAAGTGAAGGAGGTGTTACTTGGGCCCAGCAGGCCAGCACCGACAGTCCCGGCGCAAATCTCAAAGCTCGTCAACACCGTTCAATTCGCCCGTGGAACGTGTTCCTTGTTCTTCGGTTCTTCCCCGAGCTTTAGCTCTAGACGCGCGGCCGTCCCCTCCCGTCCATTGCAACACACCTCCGCCACATCCACATGGTATTAGAAAAGTGAAAGAATAAATCCACCGCCGGCGTGCCGCGCAGGTACGACGCCGGCCGCACAGCCGATGACTCTTCTCCCCCTTCCCTCTTGACCTACCATCTGTTCTTTCGTTGGCTTTGCCCAAATCTCACCGCGTTCCTGGATTGAATTCCTGCTTGCTTTGCTGTCTTGATTAATTGTTTTATGGAATCCGCAGTTCGGGGTATTCGGCGGAGGTAAAGTTCCACGGTCGGGTAGGCGAGCTCGCGGATAGGCACGAATTTGGGCGTCGGAGCTTCTGCTTATTTACCGGTGAGCAGTTTTGCATTCTGCTTATTTTGACGCATGTCATCCCTAATGGGATCCTTTTCCATTGATAATTCCGTATCGCTCTCTAATCTGCGATCAAATGGAAGGGTTGTGGCGACGTAACTGCAAGAATCCGTGATTGCGGTTTCTTGATTGTGGGTAGGCTTATAGATCCATAATTCTAATCCTTGCTTCAGCTCATCAGTCCCAAAGAAGAATGTTAAAGCTAGAATTCAACATGTGGCGTGATGGAAATCATTCCTGGAAACGGTGGTTGCGTGCTGGAAAATCTATCTTTTCTCACGATTATCCGGGGATGCATCTTACTGTTTTCAAGTATATGTATTCTTGGGAGCTATCGGAACTAGGACATATACCAGGGTTAACCTGCAACATTTCATTTACTCTTCCAAAGCATGCTAAATTTTTCTGTTGGTCCTTAACATGTGGTCTTAATAACCATTACAATGATCAAATACACTATAAATGCAATTTGGATTGTTAATGTGCAGCTCGGTTTCTTCACCATCTTGTGCTTCGTCGAATGTCTTCTCATCTTGTAGTGAAGCTCTAATGTTTTTTTTTTTTTGCCTTTTGTGTTGCACAGATGGCCGGAAAAGGAAGCTATGTTCCACCCCATTACGTTCCATTATATGGCCAAGACACTGAAGAGGACCGCGTTCCTGCGGTGGAGGAGAACATTTCTGCACGCCATACATTAAGCAGGGATCCTACACAATGGTCGTCAGGCATCTGTGCTTGTTTTGATGATCCACAGAGCTGTATGCTTCTCTCTGACCTGTGTCTCCTTGATTTACAGAAGGAAAGATAAAAGCTGCTACTTGTTCGCATGATAGGATAATAATAATAATAATAACTTGAAACTGTCCATGGGAGCCTAGTTAATATTTTTCTTTAAGTTATCAGATTTATTAAACTCTGGTGGTTAGTTTGATGTTTTCTTCGTACAGGGTGTATTAGGAAGTAGGGACGAGCATGCTTTAGAGAGAAATCTGATCATAGTTATGAGAATATAGTCTTCCTGCCTCTGTTTGGTTGTATCCAGTGGCGGAGCTTAGTTGTGGCCAAGGTGGGCCATGGCCCCCCTAACTCAAAGAATTTTATTATACTACTACTCACATTTAGCATTTTTTTTTACCATGCAAATGAGCAAAAAATTCAGATTGGCCCCCTGAGCTCCCATGTAATTTCTTTGGCCCCCTCTATTATTTTATTCAAGCTCCACCACTGGTTGTATCGGTAGTTGGTGTGGTGGTGCTCTTACCCTTCTATGTTACATTTAATTCTTATAGAAAGGAGCAATATCTCTACATTACTTGCCAATTGCCATGGGGTGTGACCCAATTGGCTGCTCAACTACACCTCTAGGATGTTGGAACTAAATCACTTAGCTCCCTTCCAATAGGGTTGTGCTTCACACACACTAACACATATGCATATATGATAGACCACATATATGCTCTATCTATTTCATACATATGCTTGAGGCTACATCTTGGCTCTACAAGCTTCTTCTAGCTTACATGGGAGGGGTGGTACCCCTATTTATACTTGTACATGACCCCTAAGATTGTTGCCATGTGGCACAATCCAAACCCTACACCATACTTCTATAATACTCTACAAAATCTAGATATGTCATACTACTCCTAAATATCTTACTCTAGAACATTCCTAATTCTAGAGTTCTCCCTACATACCCTGAATACTTCTAGCTCCTTCTACCAGCCAACTATATTGACAAGATTACTCCTAACAATCTCCCCCTTAATCTTGTCATGTCAACTCATCCTCTTATCCAGATCACCTAGACCAAGTGCTTCATCTTGTGACGGCCTCACACCGCCTCTTGTCTGGCAACGGCATCACACCGTGCTTGTCAGCCTCACACTGACTCCATATAAGATGGCATCACACCACCAATTCGGTTTCACACCGATCTTCCATGTGCCAGTGGCATCACACCATAGCCGTCGGCCTCACACCGACTCTTCCACTTGACGATGGCATCACACCAGCGTCGTTGGCTTCACACCAACCTTTCCGTAGACAAGGGCAACACACCATAGTGGTCGGCCTCACACCGACGCCCTCTACGACGACGGTATCACACCACCGCCTATCCACAGTCTCCAACAGTATCACACCGTTGGGCATGATGACGATGGCATCACACCACCGTCGATAGGCCAGCGGCATCGCACCGCTGCCGTCTCGTAACGGCATCACACCGTCGTCTTCTCTTGGCAGCATCACACCGCCTTCTCCTCCTAGCAGCTAGCGGCATCGCACCGCCAACAACCTCCATCCCACGTCGTCGTCCTCCACATCGCATGGAGTCTATCGCCACCGCCCTCAGATCTTGAGGCTCTGATACCAATTGTTGGAACTAAATCACTTAGCTCCCTTCCAATAGGGTTGTGCTTCACACACACTAACACATATGCATATATGATAGACCACATATATGCTCTATCTATTTCATACATATGCTTGAGGCTACATCTTGGCTCTACAAGCTTCTTCTAGCTTACATGGGAGGGGTGGTACCCCTATTTATACTTGTACATGACCCCTAAGATTGTTGCCATGTGGCACAATCCAAACCCTACACCATACTTCTAGAATACTCTACAAAATCTAGATATGTCATACTACTCCTAAATATCTTACTCTAGAACATTCCTAATTCTAGAGTTCTCCCTACATACCCTGAATACTTCTAGCTCCTTCTACCAGCCAACTATATTGACAAGATTACTCCTAACATAGGATATAGAAAACCAGTTAGTACTTGATATTCAAGATGAAGCAGTATGTTAGTGTCCCGAGACGTTTTTTTAGACGAAGATTTTTTATCGTGGTGGTATAATCTAAGTATAACAGTATATGAATCAACTTTCCTGTTCATTATTCTCACTGTTAAATTATTTATATAATCTCACTGGAGCCGAAGTTGTATACAGATTTGTCCAATTTATCAGGAAGTTATAATTGAGCTTCACGCTGGCTTGTCGTATGTGGTTACTAGTAGAGGATGCAAAAAATAAAAAACTACTTGTGGTGACAAACGCAGTTAATTACCATTTACATTATGCTATGGAGCTGAACCAGAGGAAAATATGAATTTAAATTCAAATAAATTATGCAATATTGAATTCATCTTATTCTTTCCTTGTTAAACCAGCTCAAGCTGATAATTTGTTTTATCCTGGTTGGTGATATTTTTCCACCTGCCTTTCTGGCTGTCCTTTGAAATTACAGTAACACTCTACTGTACTTGCAGAAATAATATGTATAAACACCATTTTCTCGGGTGCAATTAGATCGTCAAGGACATAATTAAGCCGCATGAATCTTGCCATGCAAAGTTGGCCTCACTTTGAAACCTTCATTAATCCACTTATTTTAATTTTTTGTGGATGATGGCAACACTTAACAAAGTAACGGTAGTCTATTCAATAATCTGAATCCAATTTGGAAGTGTGATCAGGATACATGTAAACGTATTATGGCGAAGTAAAGCACATTTACTTGCAGAATACGATACATGTTTTTATGCACTGAAATTTAATGATCATATTTGTAGGTTGTATCGGTGCGGCTTGCCCCTGCTTCCTTTTTGGAAAGAATGCACAGTTCTTAGGATCCGGAACTCTGGCTGGATCGTGCAGCACACATTGCATGCTGTGGGGCCTTCTTACAAGTTTCTGCTGTCTGTGTATGGGGGGCTTGTATTAGCAGTTCCAGGATCTGCTGTTGCTTGTTATGCTTGCGGATACCGCCAAGCACTAAGAACAAAGTACAATCTTCCGGTGCGTAGTTTCAACCTGTGCTAGTCTGTTATTATTTTTCAGCAATCCATGATTCTCCTTGCCTTATCATCCCAAATACCTTTGTTTTGCAGGAAGCACCATGCGGCGATTTGACGACACACTTATTCTGCCACTTGTGTGCCATATGCCAAGAGTACAGGGAGATCCGTGAGAGAACAGACAGTAGCACCACTTCAGCTCCTACTGTTACCCCACCTCCAGTTCAGACAATGGATGAACTTTGACTGGAGTAGATGATATGGACATATCCTGCCTAACAAATCTTTGGTTTGTTTTGACATACCCTTGCCCTGGAGTGTCTGACATGTTGATGTTGTTGTGCACTGCTCCCATGGTACAGATAGAAGGTTAGGTTTTATAGAGCTGTTGTATGGTAACCTGAAAACTAATGGACACCTCTGAAATGTGTAACGTGCTGTAGCTCGATTGTAACATGTGGCATTAGTTTTGTTATCCATGTATTTTGGGTTTGATACTCGAAAGGAAAACAAAAGAAGTGATTTTCTCTGGCCAAATGTTCTAGTGTACGATTTCTGGATTGCAATCTTTTACAAGTCGTATGCTGATATTGTCATTTCACCAATCCAGATATGAAATGCCTCATCTCCTCATGGACAAAGAACATCCCAACATTGCTGAGCAAATTTACAGTCAAAGAAGAAGTGTAGAAGGGTTTCTTCACAGAAAATCGCTTTGCAGATATTTTGAAAATAACTTTTCGAAATTTTCTGGAATGAAATGGATGTAGCCAATGATGACACAATCTCAATGCGGCACAAAATGACAAAATCTGGCAAACTTCGGAGGTTTGAAAATGTGCATTGTTCACTTTACTGAGATGCACACTTTTGTCATTTTTGTGTAGCTTAGAATACAAAGTATTTTGTATTAATATTTTGTACGCTTGTGCCGGGAGAGAGAACAATGTTTAAACCACCTGATACGTTTGTGAACTCCTTGTTGACAACGGAATGATCTGAAGTGCTTTACTAGCTGAAAACTTCTTTCTCCCTGATGTGCAAGCAATGCAGCGGATTACTCTTGACAAGTTAGGAGAGGATACATGGGCTTGGAAGTTGGAAGTATGAGAAGAATGGTACCTATTCTGTCAGGTCAAGCATACATATCACTTAGAACATCAACGAGTTTAAAATATTACTCCCACTATTCCCTAAAAGAAGGCAGTAGATTTTTCCCAAAGTCAAACAACGTGAAGTTCGAGCAAATTTTGAGAAAATTGTACTTCCGGTTTTGTGTATACAAGGGCACTATCTTAATTTCTACATATCAAGAAAACAAAGCCAACTATTAGATCACACGATCCCTCTGAAGCTTGGTTAGGGAAGTGGATGTACGACCCAGCCATCCAGGTTTTAATCCTTGCGGACGTAGATTTGGGTTCCTATTATTTTACAAAAAATCACTATAGGGTCTCCACTAACCGCATTCCTTTCAGAAAAATACTCCCTCTGGTTTGATTTATAAGTCGTACGCGTAACATTAGATCCTCAATTTAACCAACGTAATACAAAGTACTCTAGGAAACAAGTATATATTACCAAAATTATATCATTAGAAACTTTAAATGTTATATTTTCTAATATTATATTTTTGTCCCATATGCTTCACATTATGTTGGTGAAATTAGCAATCTAGGGAACACATAACCTTATATATAAAAGAGGGACATGACCTCCCCTTCTCCCTCGAGCCACGTCGCTTCTTTTTTTCTGAGCGTCCGATCAATGGAACGAACGGCCAGGATGGAGCCACATCCTCCACATCTCGCGGTACTGTTGCTAGCAACAGTAAATTCACGTCCGCACCAATCAGAAGAGGCCACGTCATCAGGTCACCGCCGGTGGAACCGGTGACCAACCGGTTGCCCCCTCGCACGATTCTTGACGCGGTTTTTTTTACGGAAACCCCCCGTAAAGGACTGATACGCAAAATTTGGAAACTACAGGGACTTCCGTGTAAAAACGACATCACAGCCTTCTCCTTCCTCTTTCTTCTCCCGCGATGTTGAAATCCGCCGTCGCCGCCGACGCTTGCCACCGCCTCCCCGCACCTCCCCGGTTGAATTGGAGGACGCGAAACGCTTCGCCGTCATCTCCTTCATCTCCTCGCCGGCAGCCGCATGCTGAAACGCCTGATCAACGCCAGATTTGGCGCCGCCGTGCACCTGCTACCGCCGCCGTGTTCGGACGTTGCCGGGCGCGCTCCGGCGACCACAAAGCAGTGGCGCCACCGCTCCCAACCACTTGCCCACGCGCGCGTCCCACGAGACGAACTACGCGTTCCAAATCCTGCGGTGGCGCGCCGCCGACGCCACCGATGTAATCACCGCCGCCGCGTCCCAGATCCGGCCACTGCTGACGTCACTACGACGTCACAGTGGGCCCGGTCTGTCAGATTCACTCTTTTTCGATTTTTTTTTAATTTTTTTTTCTGACATGTGGCCCCTACTTATTTAAGCAATATTCAAAAAAAAATTCCTAAATGCTGCAGAATCACTTATTTTAAATATATACAACGAAAAAATAAAAATAAAAAACAATATATATATATTGCTTTTTATAAAACTGCTAAATGCTACAACATCAATAACTTTCAATATATCCAACGAATAAATATAATAGATATATCGAAATCATCACAAAAGAAAAAATGCTAACTATTTATAACATATAATCAAAATACAAACTTCCATATCTTAAAAGTTTTAATGTTCTTTCAATCTAATTTTTTTACAATTTTAAATCAACAAAATCCAAATATGAATAACTTCCCTAATTTAACAGTTCTTTAAATTTTAAACAATTAAAAAATTTGAATAATTGAACACCTCACAAATGTAGTTTTCCTTTGGACTCCAGCAAATTTAAATCCAAACAATTTTTAAATGTCAACATTTCCAAATATGAATTCTTTACATCGCGATATTTATAAATATGTCCAAAAAACAAAAAATATCAGAATGGTCACACACAAAAAAAAATGCAACTTATTTAAATATGTCAACTTGCTAAAAAAAATGGAGATACTACTCTAAAATATAACAAGATAATTTAAATGTATTTCCCCTAATTACATTGAATCAAATTTGATAAATGCTCACATATTGCATTCTCTCTAATTATATAGTTAAAAAAATATTTATGGGGAAAAAAAATACAAACATATCTGAATATCCCAACTTGCTAAATATCTAAAGATACTCAAAATGACAAATTATTTCTTTTCTTTTATGAATTATAAAAATCAAAATAGATATTTAAAGTACATTAAACCTTTTTAAAATTATTTCAAATCTTAATAATCTTAAATAATACATAAAAGCCCATTCGATATAAATATGGGTTTCATAATTTACTTTTAAACTAAAAAAATAAATAAAACAATATCAATAGTATCGAGTAAATTTAAACACTTTATAGATAATGTTTTAGTATATTTAAATAAATTTCAAAAAACTAATAAATGATGTACATTTCAAATTTACAAATGCCTTCCAAATCTAAGCACTCCGCAAACATGAAAAGAATACAAATATAACTAACTTCCCAAATTTACCAAAATTTTGAAATTTGAGCAATTAATAAATGTAATTTTTTAGAATTCCAATAGTTTTAGGATCTGAAAAAAAAAATTAATGTGAACATTTCCAAATATAAATTTTAACACACGGGTAAATTTTAACACACGGGCGCGGCGTGTCGACGCGCCATTTTGCCTAGTAGGACTAGTAAGCTGAACCAAAGGGAGCATGGAAAACCTCTTGTGTTCCGTGCTAGTTAAATACTCCCTCCTTTCTGATTTACTAGTCTAGTACATCTTAGAAAAATTTAAACAAATTAGGCTAGCATTTATTAGTACTACTTTTGCACAAACCACCATGCATCATAATTATAGTCTCACAAGAAACAAAGCACCCCATTGGTTAAATCAAGTTTAATTAATGCAATCCATGCATGAGAAAAGGCAAACTCGTGCATGCATAGTGTGTAGTGACTCTCCCGTCTTAATTACCGAGGTGGGACCCACCTAGGATGTAGACTAATTCCAAACAAATTTTAGAGCCAAGATGTAGACTAAATCCGAACGGAGGGAGTACTCCCTCTGTCCCAAATTACCCTGCGTTTTGTAAACTTTGACTAAGTATATAATACAAAATATATGAGTATTTTTCTCTATATGTTTGGTCAAACTTTAAAAAGTTTGACTTTGACCAAATCCAAAACACAGGGTAATTTGGGACAGAAGGAGTATGTTGTATGTGCTGCCTCTCTCTCTATGGTTCCATGGAACATTCACATTAATGAACACCATTGTACGAGGTAAAATTCTAATCAGTTATTTTCAGAAAGAGATAGTGCCCTTGTATAGATACAACTTTCTCCTCTGTTCACGAAAGCGAGTACATTTTTTATAAACATGGAGGGAGTACATTTTTTTATAGTGGCCTTATATTAAAAAAACGGAGCGAGTACTTCCTCTGTTCACGATTATAAGACCTTATAGAAAAAATATTAATCTTAAGATTGTGAAATCAAAATCTTATTAGATACATCATTAAGTATAATTTCATATTATATCTATATAGTACCATAATTGTTGATATTTTTATAAACTTGGTTAAACTTCACATTTTTTACTTAAAAAGTAATTTATATCTCTTCTTTTATAAATGGAGGTAGGACTGCTAGCTGAGCTGGAAATGTTGTTGATATACATTGTCAAAATCGGAGAGTGGACAAATGGCTCCCGAGCTACATTGAGCTCACTTTTTAAAAAAGAATCAAAAATGACATTTGAAAGTTTTCAGCAATTCGTGAAAAAATCCTGGAGGCAGATAATTATGAAGTTTACTAGTGTTTAAAACCCAATCCAAAATTCGTTATATTTAAAACTCAGAAAATATGACAAAATGAGTGGATATGGGTGTGTTGAACATTGGACATTTTCAAAACTTCAAATTTTGTCAGATTTGCCATTCTTGTGTATCCTAAAATATAATAAATTTTGAGTCGAGATTTTGCATGATGGTAGAGCTCAATGTTATCTACACCTAAAATATTTGTCCCGAATTTTTTGAAACTCTTTCAAATACCATTTTCGATTTTCTAAAAGAACGGCCACCATGGATCTCGGGATCCAAATGTGGTGAAAATTGACAAAATTAACCCTTTTTTCAAACTTCAACGAAAAATAACTCTTTTTCAACAGTATTTTCAAATCTAACCCTTTTTAGTAGCGCCCAACCACGGGGCGCTACTCTAAACATTATAGCTCCCTGTGACGCGGCGCTACGCAGCTGCCAGCGTGGCACGGCGGGGCCCAATGGCCCGAAGGATAGCTCCATGTCAGGGGGCGCTACACCATTGAGTTTAGCTCCACGTGGCTCGGCGCTACACCCCTTCGAAATTTAAGTGGTTCGGGCCGTGGGCGGGATGCCCAGCCCGCGACCCCCAACTAGTCTTCTTCCTCCTCCCGATCCCAACTGTCTGTCTCACTCCCTCTTGCTCCCCAACTCACCCTCCCCTCAAATCCTTCCATTTGGGTGAAGTTTTTCTGTGGATTTCGGCTCCCCTACGTGCAAGAAGGTTGATAACCCACAAGTATAGGGGATCGCGTGTAGCCTTTTCGATAAGTAAGAGTGTCGAACCCAACGAGGAGCTAAAGGTAGGATAAGTATTCTCTCAAGTTCTATCAACCACTGATACAATCTACGCACACTAAACGTTTACTTTATCTAGGAAATAATGCTAGACTACAATACGGGTATGAGAGATAGCTTTGCGAGATAATAAATACAAGAAAGTAAATGTTAGTGCTGCAGCAATAAAATACACTAAGTAACCATATACTAACAGTACCATGAGTGTGGAAAAGTGGTGGTAATTGTGGTGGCTTTGTCCAAGATTAATTAGTGAAGGTACTTGGTTCATTGTCTTCGATGCAGTTTTCTATGTGGGAGAGGCTAAATATACATGCACTCCACTACTTGGGATTACAAGTACTATATGATTGGATTGTTAGCAAGCATCCGCAAATACTAACAATGCATTAAGGTTTCCCCAACCATAGCCTTAAGTTCAAGGTCCTCTTACTCCCATACGTGCAACTAATCGGTTCGCGTTCTCAGGTTTCTGTCACTCCGGCAGAACTTCCCCCGCTTCGTTACAAATACTACCAACCCTATGTTTGATCCATGCGCGCACAAGTATAATGGACACCAAAGGACAGCACCATATAGACATACAACTCTAATGAACCATGCATTCAATTAATCAATCAAGACAAATAAACTACGGAAACATGATGTAAATCATAGGATAAATATTATAGCATCAAACACCATGTTTACATAGGACGGTACAGAGGTTTGTGGGAGGATGAACCACTGAATACAAGGAGGAGATGGTGATGGAGATGGCGGTGAAGACGGCGGAGAGGGGCAGCGCGGCGGCGCAGGGCGGCGGCGGCGCCGGCGGTGCGGGGAACTCCTTTCCCCGCCGCCGGCAAGCTTGGGGAGCGCCGCCCCTTAGCCTCCCTCCTTCATGGCTTCTTGGGAGCCCTCCCCCATGGAGATGGGATCCATGGGGGAGGCAAAAACGTGGCTTTTGGTGGCTGAAATTCGTGGGTGGAGGAGTCCTCCACGAATTAGGTTTCCTCCCTTTATATATCTTCTCGGATTTCCGTCACCCCTTTTAGGGTTCCACCAAAACGGGCCTACAGGCCGCGTCCGAACTCCGATTGGGCTGATCTCGGGCTTAAAATCTTCGTATGGAAAATTGTGACAACTTTCGTCAGTCTCCATTGACGTCATCTTCGAGGGTCAAACTGGCAATCTTCGTAAAAAGTTCTCAGACAGATTTCAGGAAAGTCCCAATTCGACTCCAACAAGGTTTCCTCTTGTATTCTTGATAATTTCTACACATCAAAGAGTAAAACAAGAACATTGTGCACTTTTGCAACTATTAGTAGGTTAGTCCAAATAAATAATAAACTTAATATAAAACAAGTGCTAAAAGCATAAAAATGGCATGAAACAATCAAAAATTATAGATACGTTTTGGACGTATCAACATCCCCAAGCTTAATTCCTGCTCGTCCTCGAGTAGGTAAATGATAACAAAATAATTTTTGATTGTAAATGCTATGATCAGGTCTTTAACAATTGCATGATGTATGGATAATAAAACTTAGCAATCATGTTTCCTAATGAAAAGTATCAACGAACTAAGAGCTTATAACATGAAATTTATAAACATCAACAAGATTGTAATGACCATAATAAAGCATGATAGAGTGGTATCTCGCTTGCCCTTAATTGTGGAGCAAAACATAAATGCCAAGGCACCTCTGAAGTTCAAGTGAAGACTAGATATAGAGATATCAAAGATAAAAGCATCAGTTATACCTCAATTAATCGTATTCTGGGACAAGCACATTACACTAAGAACGACAGCTATGCTCTCGAAGAAGTGCTCAAAGAAAGGATGGTGACTCAACATAAAAATAAAAGATTGGCCCTTCGCAGAGGGAAGCAGGGATTAACACGTGCTAGAGCTTTTTGTTTAAAAACAGAGGTAAAAATGTTTTGAGAGGTGTTTGTTAATTGTCAACGAATGGTAGCGGGTGAGAACAGTATTCTACCTGTCAAACGGACTTTTAAGAGCGGCTCCCATGAAGGACGTTATTTCTACCAGCAAGGCAGATCATCCCTCTTTCTCTTTGGTTTACACACATTCAGGTATTTCACTGTTTGTCATTGCTTACTGATGAATCAGGGCAAAAGTGTGAAGAGAATTAATTGGTTAAAGTTGTAATTAATTGGGACTGGGCACCCCGTTGCCAGCTCTTTTTGCAAGTTATTGGATAAGCGGATGTATATGCCACTAGTCCAGGTGTAAAAGTCCATTTGACAAATAGAATAAAGAATAACCACACTAATTCCTCATGAGCTAGTAAACATTGACACAAAAAGAGAAATATTTTGAAGGTTTTAAAGGTAGCACATGCAAATTTACTTGGAATGGCTTGAAATACCATGCATAGGAATTTTTTGGTGGACTCTTTGGGATAACTTGGTTTTAAGGATTTGGATGCACGAGCAGCATTCCCGCTCAGTACAAGTGAAGGCTAGCAATAGACTGGGAAGCGACAACCACGAGAGCGATAACGGTCATAATCATGCTTGCGACAAAATAAAATTAACGGAGGCATAAAAACGATACTAAAACTCTGAGGCAAAATAGATCATCAAGGCTTAATTGACTTTTATTTTTCAGTCATAACATGTGTGAGCATGTGCCAAGTCGATTCAAGTGAATTATTCAGAGGAGGATACCACCTACCATACCATTTATGAACAGGACAATGCATGTTGATATCAAAATAACATAATATGCACTATTAGCTAGTTGAGACTAACCATAAGAAAACATAAACTACTAAACAATTATTCACACATCATTTTTAAGTTTCAACAAGTAATCCATTAACCAAGTAAACATTGAAAACAGAGGATAAATAAAATATGTGACGATCCACTTATTAATGTAACTGGTGTTTGATGCTAAGATAAATAGATAATAAAATACAGCCGCTTCAAGTTTAGTTAAGTTCCTATGTTGCTCAAAAAACAAAGTTTAAAGGTTTGCAAACCGTGGGGTTATTGATGAAGAGGGATGCGGGGACATCCCCAAGCTTATGACTTTGGTAATTCTTCAATATTCCATAGTTTGGTGTTCCTTCATTCTCTGTGAAAAAACTTCAACACAAAAACTTTCCCATTCTTTTCTGCGGTTAGACATTAGTACAATAGATAATATTTCCCAAGTGCTATTAAACCAAATAAAATTTTGTTTTTAAGTTACAGAAAGGTTGCTTAAATGGCCAACTTATAAATGAAAGGTAAGAACCATTAAAAATCAAATGAAAACGAAAAGAGGCCACTCTTGCAACAAAAGTCAGAATCTGTCCAGAAAAACAGCAGCTGGAAAACGCAATTTTTAGGTGCACTTAAACATGCCCGAAATTTTAGCCAATTTTTGTACATGCAGAGGATTAGGTGCTACAACATCAGTAATTTTTTCGTGATTTTTAGAGCTTCCAGTAAAATATGAAAAATCGCGCAATAAGCAGTAGATACCGAAAACAGAAAATCACTTTTTACATATGTATCAACTAAGCTAAATGGATAAAACTTGGTACTTTATTTTTGATAAACTAAGAAACCAGAGGCTAAGCAAGACCTAAACATGCTAGCTACAGCAAGGAAAACTCTAAATAAAAATCAAAAGTAAAACCCAAATAAAATTAAAATAAAGAACCAAACAAAGAAGCAAAACAAAAGAAAATATTTTTGTTATTTTGAATTTATAAGTGAAAGTAAAGAAGCAATCGAAACCAAATAAGAGCCTAATAAAACTAAAGAAGGTAAAACCAAGACATATAAAAGCAATTATAATACAAGTTAAGACAATACATATCATGTGGACGGGTAATATAGAGTATGAACGAGACAACCTCATGTTAGTTGATGAATAGGGGGATGACTCGGGCATCCCCAAGCTTAGATGATTGTATCTTCTTGAATATGTTCTTGGGATGCACCTACACATCCCCAAGCTTGAGCTCTTGCGTCTTCTTATTCATCTCATATCACCATATTGATTAGATCTTATAAGCTACATCCACATAAAACTTCACAAAACTCATTAGTAGGGTTAGTACTCATTAAATAAAATCCACTCATGTTCAAGCATTGACAAGTTTTATAATTTTTACTCAACATTAGCCACTGTATATACTAAGGTGTTCATGATTTCCGTTGTCCGTCGAAAAACTAATGAAACTAACAACACCAAGTACAATATTGAATAAACAAAGAAATCTGTCAAAACTGAACAGTCCGTAAAGATGGCATTCAACGAGATAGTTAAGTAGCTCAAATCGAAAAACTTTAGTCTAATGAAAGAAAGATAATAATCTCAGGTTTATGCACAAAAATTTTCAAGTCAAAATACTATTCTGAGATTTATCACGATTTTTTTACAGAGAAGCACAAAATCTGTCTAAACAGAACAGTCAGTAAAGATCGAATTTTTCGACCTATCTACGTACCTTAAATCAAAAAAGTTAGTCTAATGAAAGAAAGCTAATAAGCATCACTTTGCACTCAAGAAATTTCAGATCAAGATCACGTTCTGGTGATTTTAAACATTTAATACGGTGGAGCACAGAAAATCTGTTTCTGGACAGCAAAGTAAAACTATCAACTTTCAATTAACTAAAGACTATAATTAGCATTTTATTTTTATGTACAGAGGTATATACACAATATTTACAATATTTACATGTTTTTAATGAAAAGCTTCCATGGAAAGATTTGTTTTGGTTTCATAGGCATGAACACAAGTGTTCAAGGTCGACCCCCATTTAACCATTACTCATCTTTCCAATCACTTTTCTTTTTGAAAACGTTTTTAGATAACAACTACACCTAATTTTTTTTGTAATTCGCATTCCCTATCCATAGTAAGATAAAGAACAACTTAATACTGAAAATAAAAACTACTTAGAGATAAAGCAAACAAGTGCACACAAGAACATTAACCTACGCTATGGCTCCCCGGCAACGGCGCCAGAAAAGGTCTTGATAACCCACAAGTATAGGGGATCGCGTGTAGCCTTTTCGATAAGTAAGAGTGTCGAACCCAACGAGGAGCTAAAGGTAGGATAAGTATTCTCTCAAGTTCTATCAACCACTGATACAACTCTACGCACACTAAACGTTTGCATTATCTAGAAATAAAACTACTAGCAATACGGGTATGAGAGTAGTTTTGCAAGATAATAAATACAAGAAAGTAAATGTTAGTGCTGCAGCAATAAAATACACTAAGTAACCATACTAACAGTACCATGAGTGTGGAAAAGTGGTGGTAATTGTGGTGGCTTTGTCCAAGATTAATTAGTGAAGGTACTTGGTTCATTGTCTTCGATGCAGTTTTCTATGTGGGAGAGGCTAAATATACATGCACTCCACTACTTGGGATTACAAGTACTATATGATTGGATTGTTAGAAAGCATCCGCAAATACTAACAATGCATTAAGGTTTCCCCAACCATAGCCTTAAGTTCAAGGTCCTCTTACTCCCATACGTGCAACTAATCGGTTCGCGTTCTCAGGTTTCTGTCACTCCGGCAGAACTTCCCCCGCTTCGTTACAAATACTACCAACCCTAGGGTGTTTGATCCATGCGCGCACAAGTATAATGGACACCAAAGGACAGCACCATATAGACATACAACTCTAATGAACCATGCATTCAATTAAGCAATCAAAAGACAAATAAACTACGGAAACATGATGTAAATCATAGGATAAATATTATAGCATCAAACACCATGTTTACATAGGACGGTACAGAGGTTTGTGGGAGGATGAACCACTGAATACAAGGAGGAGATGGTGATGGAGATGGCGGTGAAGACGGCGGAGAGGGGCAGCGCGGCGGCGCAGGGCGGCGGCGGCGCCGGCGGTGCGGGGAACTCCTTTCCCCGCCGCCGGCAAGCTTGGGGAGCGCCGCCCCTTAGCCTCCCTCCTTCATGGCTTCTTGGGAGCCCTCCCCCATGGAGATGGGATCCATGGGGGAGGCAAAAACGTGGCTTTTGGTGGCTGAAATTCGTGGGTGGAGGAGTCCTCCACGAATTAGGTTTCCTCCCTTTATATATCTTCTCGGATTTCCGTCACCCCCTTTTAGGGTTCCACCAAAACGGGCCTACAGGCCGCGTCCGAACTCCGATTGGGCTGATCTCGGGCTTAAAATCTTCGTATGGAAAATTGTGACAACTTTCGAGCTCCATTGACGTCATCTTCGAGGGTCAAACTGGCAATCTTCGTAAAAAGTTCTCAGACAGATTTCAGGAAAGTCCCAATTCGACTCCAACAAGGTTTCCTCTTGTATTCTTGATAATTTCTACACATCAAAGAGTAAAACAAGAACATTGTGCACTTTTGCAACTATTAGTAGGTTAGTCCAAATAAATAATAAACTTAATATAAAACAAGTGCTAAAAGCATAAAAATGGCATGAAACAATCAAAAATTATAGATACGTTTTGGACGTATCAACATCCCCAAGCTTAATTCCTGCTCGTCCTCGAGTAGGTAAATGATAACAAAATAATTTTTGATTGTAAATGCTATGATCAGGTCTTTAACAATTGCATGATGTATGGATAATAAAACTTAGCAATCATGTTTCCTAATGAAAAGTATCAACGAACTAAGAGCTTATAACATGAAATTTATAAACATCAACAAGATTGTAATGACCATAATAAGCATATGATAAGTGGTATCTCGCTTGCCCTTAATTGTGGAGCAAAACATAAATGCCAAGGCACCTCTGAAGTTCAAGTGAAGACTAGATATAGAGATATCAAAGATAAAAGCATCAGTTATACCTCAATTAATCGTATTCTGGGACAAGCACATTACACTAAGAACGACAGCTATGCTCTCGAAGAAGTGCTCAAAGAAAGGATGGTGACTCAACATAAAAATAAAAGATTGGCCCTTCGCAGAGGGAAGCAGGGATTAACACGTGCTAGAGCTTTTTGTTTTAAAAACAGAGGTAAAAATGTTTTGAGAGGTGTTTGTTAATTGTCAACGAATGGTAGCGGGTGAGAACAGTATTCTACCTGTCAAACGGACTTTTAAGAGCGGCTCCCATGAAGGACGTTATTTCTACCAGCAAGGCAGATCATCCCTCTTTCTCTTTGGTTTACACACATTCAGGTATTTCACTGTTTGTCATTGCTTACTGATGAATCAGGGCAAAAGTGTGAAGAGAATTAATTGGTTAAAGTTGTAATTAATTGGGACTGGGCACCCCGTTGCCAGCTCTTTTTGCAAATTGGATAAGCGGATGTATATGCCACTAGTCCAGGTGTAAAAGTCCATTTGACAAATAGAATAAAGAATAACCACACTAATTCCTCATGAGCTAGTAAACATTGACACAAAAAGAGAAATATTTTGAAGGTTTTAAAGGTAGCACATGCAAATTTACTTGGAATGGCTTGAAATACCATGCATAGGAATTTTTGGTGGACTCTTTGGGATAACTTGGTTTTAAGGATTTGGATGCACGAGCAGCATTCCCGCTCAGTACAAGTGAAGGCTAGCAATAGACTGGGAAGCGACAACCACGAGAGCGATAACGGTCATAATCATGCTTGCGACAAAATAAAATTAACGGAGGCATAAAAACGATACTAAAACTCTGAGGCAAAATAGATCATCAAGGCTTAATTGACTTTTATTTTTCAGTCATAACATGTGTGAGCATGTGCCAAGTCGATTCAAGTGAATTATTCAGAGGAGGATACCACCTACCATACCATTTTGAACAGGACAATGCATGTATATCAATAACATAATATGCACTATTAGCTAGTTGAGACTAACCATAAGAAAACATAAACTACTAAACAGTATTATTCACACATCATTTTTAAGTTTCAACAAGTAATCCATTAACCAAGTAAACATTGAAAACAGAGGATAAATAAAATATGTGACGATCCACTTATTAATGTAACTGGTGTTTGATGCTAAGATAAATAGATAATAAAATACAGCCGCTTCAAGTTTAGTTAAGTTCCTATGTTGCTCAAAAAACAAAGTTTAAAGGTTTGCAAACCGTGGGGTTATTGATGAAGAGGGATGCGGGGACATCCCCAAGCTTATGACTTTGGTAATTCTTCAATATTCCATAGTTTGGTGTTCCTTCATTCTCTGTGAAAAAACTTCAACACAAAAACTTTCCATTCTTTTCTGCGGTTAGACATTAGTACAATAGATAATATTTCCCAAGTGCTGCTATTAAACCAAATAAAATTTTGTTTTTAAGTTACAGAAAGGTTGCTTAAATGGCCAACTTATAAATGAAAGGTAAGAACCATTAAAAATCAAATGAAAACGAAAAGAGGCCACTCTTGCAACAAAAGTCAGAATCTGTCCAGAAAAACAGCAGCTGGAAAACGCAATTTTTAGGTGCACTTAAACATGCCCGAAATTTTAGCCAATTTTTGTACATGCAGAGGATTAGGTGCTACAACATCAGTAATTTTTCGTGATTTTTAGAGCTTCCAGTAAAATATGAAAAATCGCGCAATAAGCAGTAGATACCGAAAACAGAAAATCACTTTTTACATATGTATCAACTAAGCTAAATGGATAAAACTTGGTACTTTATTTTTGATAAACTAAGAAACCAGAGGCTAAGCAAGACCTAAACATGCTAGCTACAGCAAGGAAAACTCTAAATAAAAATCAAAAGTAAAACCCAAATAAAATTAAAATAAAGAACCAAACAAAGAAGCAAAACAAAAGAAAATATTTTTGTTGTTTTGAATTTATAAGTGAAAGTAAAGAAGCAATAAAAAAATAAGAGCCTAATAAAACTAAAGAAGGTAAAACCAAGACATATAAAAGCAATTATAATACAAGTTAAGACAATACATATCATGTGGACGGGTAATATAGAGTATGAACGAGACAACCTCATGTTAGTTGATGAATAGGGGGATGACTCGGGCATCCCCAAGCTTAGATGATTGTATCTTCTTGAATATGTTCTTGGGATGCACCTACACATCCCCAAGCTTGAGCTCTTGCGTCTTCTTATTCATCTCATATCACCATATTGATTAGATCTTATAGCTACATCCACATAAAACTTCACAAAACTCATTAGTAGGGTTAGTACTCATTAAATAAAATCCACTCATGTTCAAGCATTGACAAGTTTTATAATTTTACTCAACATTAGCCACTGTATATACTAAGGTGTTCATGATTTCCGTTGTCCGTCGAAAAACTAATGAAACTAACAACACCAAGTACAATATTGAATAAACAAAGAAATCTGTCAAAACTGAACAGTCCGTAAAGATGGCATTCAACGAGATAGTTAAGTAGCTCAAATCGAAAAACTTTAGTCTAATGAAAGAGATATAATCTCAGGTTTATGCACAAAAATTTTCAAGTCAAAATACTATTCTGAGATTTATCACGATTTTTTTACAGAGAAGCACAAAATCTGTCTAAACAGAACAGTCAGTAAAGATCGAATTTTTCGACCTATCTACGTACCAAATCAAAAAAGTTAGTCTAATGAAAGAAAGCTAATAAGCATCACTTTGCACTCAAGAAATTTCAGATCAAGATCACGTTCTGGTGATTTTAAACATTTAATACGGTGGAGCACAGAAAATCTGTTTCTGGACAGCAAAGTAAAACTATCAACTTTCAATTAACTAAAGACTATAATTAGCATTTTATTTTTATGTACAGAGGTATATACACAATATTTACAATATTTACATGTTTTTAATGAAAAGCTTCCATGGAAAGATTTGTTTTGGTTTCATAGGCATGAACACAAGTGTTCAAGGTCGACCCCCATTTAACCATTACTCATCTTTCCAATCACTTTTCTTTTTGAAAACGTTTTTAGATAACAACTACACCTAATTTTTTTTGTAATTCGCATTCCCTATCCATAGTAAGATAAAGAACAACTTAATACTGAAAATAAAAACTACTTAGAGATAAAGCAAACAAGTGCACACAAGAACATTAACCTACGCTATGGCTCCCCGGCAACGGCGCCAGAAAAGGTCTTGATAACCCACAAGTATAGGGGATCGCGTGTAGCCTTTTCGATAAGTAAGAGTGTCGAACCCAACGAGGAGCTAAAGGTAGGATAAGTATTCTCTCAAGTTCTATCAACCACTGATACAACTCTACGCACACTAAACGTTTATTATCTAGAAATAAAAACTACAATACGGGTATGAGAGATAGTTTTGCAAGATAATAAATACAAGAAAGTAAATGTTAGTGCTGCAGCAATAAAATACACTAAGTAACCATATAAATAACAGTACCATGAGTGTGGAAAAGTGGTGGTAATTGTGGTGGCTTTGTCCAAGATTAATTAGTGAAGGTACTTGGTTCATTGTCTTCGATGCAGTTTTCTATGTGGGAGAGGCTAAATATACATGCACTCCACTACTTGGGATTACAAGTACTATATGATTGGATTGTTAGCAGCATCCGCAAATACTAACAATGCATTAAGGTTTCCCCAACCATAGCCTTAAGTTCAAGGTCCTCTTACTCCCATACGTGCAACTAATCGGTTCGCGTTCTCAGGTTTCTGTCACTCCGGCAGAACTTCCCCCGCTTCGTTACAAATACTACCAACCCTAGGGTGTTTGATCCATGCGCGCACATGTATAATGGACACCAAAGGACAGCACCATATAGACATACAACTCTAATGAACCATCATTCAATTCAATCAAAAGACAAATAAACTACGGAAACATGATGTAAATCATAGGATAAATATTATAGCATCAAACACCATGTTTACATAGGACGGTACAGAGGTTTGTGGGAGGATGAACCACTGAATACAAGGAGGAGATGGTGATGGAGATGGCGGTGAAGACGGCGGAGAGGGGCGGCGCAGGGCGGCGGCGGCGCCGGCGGTGCGGGGAACTCCTTTCCCCGCCGCCGGCAAGCTTGGGGAGCGCCGCCCCTTAGCCTCCCTCCTTCATGGCTTCTTGGGAGCCCTCCCCCATGGAGATGGGATCCATGGGGGAGGCAAAAACGTGGCTTTTGGTGGCTGAAATTCGTGGGTGGAGGAGTCCTCCACGAGTTAGGTTTCCTCCCTTTTATATCTTCTCGGATTTCCGTCACCCCCTTTTAGGGTTCCACCAAAACGGGCCTCCAGGCCGCGTCCGAACTCCGATTGGGCTGATCTCAGGCTGAAAATCTTCGTATGGAAAATTGTGACAACTTTGTTTTCGGGGAGACTTCCGTTGGACGTCATCTTCGAGGGTCAAACTGACAATCGCCGTAAAAAGTTCTCAGACAGATTTCAGGAAAGTCCGAATTCGACTCCAACAAGGTTTCCTCTTTTATTCTTGATAATTTCTACACATCTATACTACTATTAAAAGAGCAAACTTGTTGGGATACTTTAAATCTGTACCGTTCAATATCCGATCAAACAGCCCAGATCGTCCCAATGTTTGACAACTCAACATTGTCCAGTTTGTACCGTTTTGCCCTCCCACCAAATCACATAATACAACCAAATTACCACCGTACCTTTTCGTTTCTTTTGTTCTCCGCTGCTCTGCCTCGCGAGCGACGACCGCCATCTGCCGAGCCAGCGTCGCAATCCGTCGGGCAGAAGATGGACGCGGCGGAGCTCCATGCCCCCCAGGCCGCCCGCTTCCGTCGGAATTTTCCCTTCGCCTCTGTCTCCCTTGGTACGCCAGCAGAGCCACTTTACTACACGAGACCAGCGCCGCCGCCCACCTCATCATCAGCACCATCTCCCCTATTTTCCCCTCCCGACTCCTCCTGTCCCAGATCTCGAGCACCAGCCGCTCCTCCTCTTCCTCCCTATCTGATGCAGCAACGCCAAGAGCTAGGCCCGCAATCACCAGCATCCTCAAACAGAAGTTACAGAAGAGAGAGGAGCGAAGGAGCCACCACTCGCGGCGGCCGTCCTCGCCGCGTCCACTCCATGGTCCATGCCGGCGGTGAGGTGCCCCAGGAGACCTGCCTCGCGACGGTCGCCGTGTCCACTCCACGAGCCGCGCCGGAACGGTCTCCTCAATCGAGGCCATCCTCGGTCTCCACAACGTCGGCGTGAATCAGCTGCCCGCCTTATTGGGCGACGTGCTCCCAGCAGAAAACGCTGGCGCTTCACCGCTGCTGCTTGACCCCCGTTCCATGTTGGATTCGTCGGCGCCATAGCAATACAAGAGAGAAGGGGCGCGGTCGAGAGACGCATGCTGTGGGATGCGCTGAAAAGGAGCAACACGCGCGTGGGTTATTCAGTGGAGAGGAGCAGTCAGCCGGACAGGTACTGCTAGATAATTTGCTGCCATGATGAGCATTACCTTAGGTACGCATGAAGGCAGGTTAATTGTGTACCTCTATCTGTGTAATTGCAATCATACCTCTGCGTATTTTGTTGAGGCTGGAGCTGCTGCTTTCATATTCTCCGACCATAGCTGGAGAGATGTGAGGCTTCTGTTTAGTGCTAATTTTTTTTTTTTGCGAAACGGAAACGAAGTTGTGGCATCATCCTTTTATTAACTCCTCATTCCTCTGTGTATTTTTTTCTAGGTAATTTCAGTGGATAAGACGCTGAACTTTGACTATATGTATGACTTTTTGAAACGCAAATGTAAGATAGGTTGCTCTTGGTGTTGTTATTTTTAGGAGCAGCATATTCTTTTTGTGCCTTTTCTTTTCAGTAGCACTCTGTATTCACGCAGACTGAATAGTTCGTTATTCATTTATGGATGTGTAGTTGTTACAAGCTTAAGCTTATTCTTGTTATCTATTATGGACTGTTTACTTGTCTTTAATATGCTTACTTACTGTGAATAAGTTATAGCTGTTACAAATCCCATGGTACATGACAAGGCGATGAGCAAGTATAGAAATTTTATTTAGTTCTATGTTGTCAGTTGTCGTGTTTATATTTCTTTTAGGTATAGTTGGTTTAGCGTAAGTAGACAAATGTTGACCGATGTACATGTAACGTTTTTCTTGTTAGCACTGATTGTGAGGGAAATGAACAAACCTACTAAGTAGACAATGTGATGAAATTATTGGATAATAAAATTTAACCCGTAACGATACATAGGTATGTTTTCATTACTTCTAAATTATCCCTTTTAATTATGACAACGTGCGTTGCACGTACATGCCAACTAGTCAAAGAGTAAAACAAGAACATTGTGCACTTTTGCAACTATTAGTAGGTTAGTCCAAATAAATAATAAACTTAATATAAAAACAAGTGCTAAAAGCATAAAAATGGCATGAAACAATCAAAAATTATAGATACGTTTTGGACGTATCAAAGGTACTCTCCCTCGTCCTTCTTGTTCTTGTCCCATAGAATCTTCTATTTTGGTGGCATTGGTGTGGATCTGGGAAACCCTAGAATATGGAAATGAGGGCAAATGTGTGGTTTTTTGTTGATTATATTGGGCAATAGGTGTGTGTATGATGGCTATGAAGTGTTGTGATGCTGATTTGTAGGTTAGGGTTAGGTTTTTTGTTAGATGTGGTTAATGAGCTAGATCTAGTAGGGTTAGTGCTTAATGGCTATATTTAAATTAACATGCCTAGTTAGATTTGGTTTCAAATGCATAGTTTAGTGCAATGTATCTATCATTTAATGCATTTGGGTTGTTATAATTATTTTTCTAGATGGAGAGAATGGTTAGTGTTTATCATGTGGACAAGTATGCTTTTTTGAACGGCCACCCCTTGGGCCCGGTCGTGCCACGCTGGCACGACCGTAGCGCCTGACCGCATGACGCTATAATGTTTAGAGTAGCGCCTCGCGGTTGGACGCTACTAAAAAGGGTTAGATTTGGGAATATTTTTGAAAAAGGGTTATTTTTCGTTAAAGTTTGCCAAAAAGGTTACTTTTGTCAAATTTCAACCAAATGTGCTTTCTGGTCCCCTATAGGAATCTTAGCAGGAGTGTGATAGGCATAGGCTGACTACTTTATCAGTAGATGTAGATCCTCTCAGACTAGTCACAGTGGGAGTAACATGAGTAGTAACATCAATGTCACGTAGACAAAAAACTGACGTGGAGGGTAATTAATGAGGAGAGAGATGGTTGTGATAACTGGCTATGTTACCGTAACATCACACATTTCAATGCAAGATGAGTGTATAACTTAATAAATATGACACTACACACATGTTACTCCTACTCTCCACTATAAAGGTAGTAACTTAGACTAGCCATAGTGGGAGTAACATAGGTAGTAACATAGATGTCATGTAGGCAAAAAAGATGATGTGACATGCAATTAATGAAGAGAGATGCAAATGGAGTAACGTAGGCAGTTACCGTAACATAACACTTTCCAATGCAAAATGAGTCTACAAAGCAATAAATGAATGCCTCTATGTTACTACCTTCTTTTTTTTTTTGCGGAGAAGAGCTGCTGGTATTAAAACACGGATTTTACAGAAAAGTCCAGAAACAAGAGAAAATTATACATAAGACCCTCTGGACCCCGTTGACGAAGACGACGACGAAGACGACGACGAAGACGTAACGCCGGCGCGCCGCCGTTGCTGCTCCACTTCAAACTTGGATCGGGAGAAGCCCCTCTGCGGACGGGAAGTCAACGAAGCTCGGCCCCGAGGAGCCTCCATCCAGCGCCGCCGAAGCCAACGCCATGCTCAGCACCACCAGCTCGAACTAGATCTACGAACACCCGGAGCCGCCGTCCCACGGTCTCCGGCGAGGGATTGGCACACAGCGCGGCTCCGAGAAGCCGCGAGCGCGGAAAGGACAACGAATCCGCGACGGCGCTCCGCAGAGCACCACCACCGGAGGAGGGAACCACCGCCACCAAAAGCCACTCCGGCCACGCCGCCATCTCCTAGCGCCGCCGGCTAGCAGCCTACTGAAACCTACACTATATACACACCGCGATCCGGGGATTCGGCGACCTCCCGCCGCCGGAGCGGCCGTCGGAGGCCAAGAAATCCACCGGATCGACGGCGGCGAGGTGGTTTGAGTAGGGGGCTCACAAATCGCCTTTTACTGCGGACGGGGAAAGGGAGAGGTCCAAGCTCCTCTTTTTCTCTTTCTCTTTTGTTACACTTCTATGTTACTACCTTCATAGTGGGAAGTGTCATGTGTAGTAACATGTGCATATTACAACTCTGTGTTACTTCCCACTATGAGCAGTCTTAGTGTAGTAACATATATATGTTACTAGTCTAAGTTACTCCCATTGTGAGCAGACTCAGTCTCTCAGCTAGTCTAGTCTAGTGCAGTGCCCTTTGGATTTCCTTCCGTTTATGACTCGCCACGTGTTACTCCTCACTATGAGCAGTCTTAGTGTAGTAACATATATATGTTACTAGTCTAAGTTACTTCCATTGTGAGCAGCCTCAGGCTCTCAGCTAGTCTAGTCTATTGCAGTGCCCTTTGGATTTCCTCCCGTTTATAACTCGCCACGTGTCCACATCCTTTGGCTTTTCTTCCGTTTTCAACGCCAATAATGCAGCGCGTCACTGTCCAGCGAGAAAATGAAAAACATCGGAACGTTCCTCTCTCCCAGCACGTTCTCGTTTGCATCTTGCCATCTTCTACCCGGGGAGAATCAATGAGCTCCTCCATTGGTGCAGGTTGACCAGAGAATCCTGTGTGGTAATAGTTATTTCGTGGGCCTAGTTTAATCGAAAAGTAATTACGTCTTAAAAAGAGCTGTCGGTCGCTCTCTCTCGATCTACTGTAGATCAGAGAGGCGATTTTTGCGAAACCTCCGTCCGACCACCTCGCTCGCCGGCGATCCGTGGGATTCCTCCCCTCCGTCGGCCGCTCCGGCGGCGGGAGGGTGGGGGATCCCCGGATCCCGGCCTGTACATAGTGTAGGTCGTGATAGGGACCCGCCGGCGGCGTCGTGGAGGTGGCGATGGTGTCGGTGGCTAGGTGGGGGTCGGCGCGCTTCCCTTCGGCGGCGGCGCTCCTCGGAGCTCTGTTGCGGCGCGGGCGACTTTTGGTGGCCGCGGATCTCCGGATTCCTCGGCTTCTTCTGGTTCTTCTTCCTCTGTACAGGCCGGCGAGGTTGAAGACAGCTGCGTGGGAGTTTAAAGATGGGAGGCTCTCCTCCGGTGGGCTTGGATGGTTCTGTGGAAGATGGGTGGCGTCCTCGTTCTCGTCTCCGGCGGGAGACGGCGAGGGCGGGCAGGCGACGGCTCGGAGCCGAGGTTCGTTTATCGAGCAGATTCCGGCGCCTGCGTCGGATGGATTATGCGGCATCTCAACAAGGTTGGTCGAGCTGTTGGCTTCGGTGTGTGGCGACCTCGCCTTCTTCCTCCCCGCGGCGTGCTGCTGGTGATCGGAAGAGGCGTGCGGTGCGGCGGTTCCTGGCTTCGCCGGGCGGTGAGCTCGTTCTTGTCTTTGTACGTGTGTGTGCGTTTGTATTCCTTCTGATGATGTACACGTACTCCCTTAAAAAAAAAGTAATTACGTCTTATTTTATTTTTTTACCTTTTTTGAGGACTTTTTGTTTGGAAATTCGGTGTGTGCCCACGTTCGTGCTCCTTGCTCCGCATAAAGAGGAGGCGCGTTTCCGTCGCAGGTACCAAGCGAGCAGAGAGACAAGCAGAACCAAAACGGCGCTCATCCTCCCCGGCCGCTCCCCTTTGCTCACCGAGGAAGGAAGATGGGGAAAGATGGCGGCGGCCGCGACGGGTCGGAGGTGCCGCTGTTGAAGAAGACGTACTACCACGCAAACTGCCCCGGGTGCAGGCTTGACCGGAGGAATGAGACGCGGACGGGGGTGCCGTACACCGAGTTCGCCTGCATGTGGCTCGTCACAGTCTGCTCCAGTGCGTTGCCCGCTTCTCCCCGTTCATCCCTTGCTTTCAGTGATTCAGTCCCTCCACCCTATATTATTGATCTCTACAGCAGATTATTGATTGCTGCCTGCTATTTTCTTCCTGCGATGCATTACGATGCAGCAGGAAACTATAGATTTTAATGCTTGCCCTGTTGCCCATCGCCATTGGTAGACAGTACTGTTGGTAGACCTTCATTCATGCTCGATCTGTTATGGCACATGGTACTAAGTATCCTCTTGGTTTTTTTTTGAAACCTTGCGAATCATCTCTTCCTTATTAAATTATGAATTGACTTTATTTTTTTTGCCTTTTGCTATTGCAGCCTTGCCGATACAGTCCTTGTTCCCCTTCTTGTATTTCATGGTGAGTAATGTTACTTCTTCTTCTTTTCAAAGCATTTTATTGACAAAAACGAGTCTTACACATTGTACTCGTTGAAGTGTATATGTGGATTGATTAGCTTTTCCCACTAATTCGGACTTTTGGTTGCGTTGGCTGTGCATAAAACTTGACATCGTATTAGAGCCACACGTCCATGGTGCGTACTTTGGTGTCAACCTAGCACCATATCAAAAGAGGGTGTAATACTACGACCGCATATGTACCACCTCAAGTACCCAAAATATACAAGCCATAAAAAGTTTTGTTGTCCTAGCTACCCAAAATATATACATCACATATTATCGTGATCATCATCATGAATGCCCGCACCACCACCACCAGCTGACCGAGCACTACACGTAGTAGTGCTTGGCCAGGAAGGTCCTCAGCCAGAGCTTCTGGGGTTTCTCGGCCATGCCAACATAGCCCAAACCTTGAGCCGTGGTGTCTAGAAGGTGACTAAGAGCCACCATCTTGGGCTCGGGACTGAACCCATCAGTGTCCATGACAATGGTGTAGAGGCCAGGGTGCACGTCGACAGGCGTGCTCTCTCTAATGGCGGCAGCCACCTCCCTCATGGCCTCGGTCATGCTGGTGAAGACGAGGACCTCTTCATCCACCAGGGCGCCTCCCTTGCTCTTCCCTCCTCTCGGGTTGCTTGGCTGCATTGCCATCGTTCTTGTCTCCGCCATCAATGTCGATGGTGTCGGACTCCTGACTACCAAGGTCAACAAAATCAGGAACAAGTGTACCAAGAGTCTCACTGGATCCTATGGCAAACTTGTCGCGAGACCAAAGGAGAAGATGGTCTGCATCTAGTAGTAGTTCTGGATGCACTTGTTCAGGTAGTTGGCGTCTTTGGGGTGATCCTACGGACGAGAAAACAATGTTAGATAGTCAGGCTAAGCAGGTTTGATGAATGTGAAGTATGTTAGATAGGTGGTTAACCTTGATGTGGCCTCTTAGGTGCTAGGCCTCCAGGATAATGCTCTAGCTCCTCATCCCACTGTGCGCCAGTCTTTAATCTGTATCCACAACTTGCTATTTGTATCCACCCGACCCTCCACTTACTGAGGTGTTGTACACGTGAGTTGAGGTGACCTCTTGGCCACATAACTCGAACACCAGCTTGGCAACGGTGTTGAGGTGCACCTCCTTAAACCCTTTGTCAGTCCTCACCCCGGAGGCGATGATATCGCCACATCTTGTTGAGCACGAAGGTGGACAAGACGGAGACCATTTCCTAGTCGTACCCATCTTGTTCTTCCTGCTCTTCTCCTTGGCAGACTTGAGATCCAGCCGACCACCTCACAGATCGACCAACTCGGAACACGGGCTTCCTCTTGGGTCGCAGGCACATCGAACACCTGAGAGTCCGGGACAAAGGACAGATGGTCTGGCTGGCTATCTGTCAGCGCAAGCGCAAACTCTTCACGGTTCATGTCCTACAGTGGTTACGAGCAACACAAGGTGACCAAGCATGAAGATCTACCACAACATCTTCATGATCTAACACAACACAACTTCCTAACATGCAAAATCGAGTCAAATCACAACACATCTTCACTGCCTAACATGCTAAATCTACTTGCTCACACTAGATCATGGCCATCTCGACCCAAAGATCTACTTACTCCTCACAGATCTTAGATACAAGATCTAGGGTTTTAAGAAACTTACACGCATGGTAGCACCGGACGCGGACACTCGCAACTCGGAGAAGAGGAGGAAGAGGTTGCTGCTGCCCGCCGCCGACAAGGCCGGCCGGAGGAGAAGATGACGCCGCTTACCTGCTTGTGGAGAAGATGTTGCTTCGCTGCCGGAAGAGAGAGCTTGAAGCGGGGGTGGAAATGGTGAGTGAATTTTCTCCCACCGTAATTTCTTGTACGTGCGCGATCTCGCGCCATCTCCAGGGCCGTACGAGCTCAAACAATGATGGCGCCCGCGTTACCAAAAATTGCACGTGGAGGGCCAAATCGACTGTGGGCTGGCTGAGGGGTGTTGTAAAATGTTCGGTCCTGGCTGAGAGGTGCTGTAAGGTTAGCGCAGAACAGACCAGGCAACCAAACGTCCTTTTTTTGCATCCCCACAGCCTGGCTCGGCTGCTCACAGCTAACCAAACACGCCCTTTGGTTTTTTATTTTTAGTTGTGACTTGGAGTCACACTCCGCCGTTGTACCATAATAATAATTGAATAGTAAAATAGCGTATAATTGCTATATGCAAAAGGTCATAATATGATCTCCGACAATGACTGGTGCATTTCTTTGTGAAATCACGACTATGTGCAATTTTCTATTAAATAAGTCTAATTTTATTAGAACTACTCTCTTTCATTCAAGGAGCTTACACATAGACGTTTAATAAAGTTCGGGTGACAATTCCCTAAGGATCCTCCCCTGAAGACAGAGAAGGTGATCTTGGGTTCAACCCTAGCCTCCGCCGTCATCAGCAAGGAATCGACGGGTCCCCGCCTCCTCCGCTCTGGTAGCGTCGGGAGAAGAGGGGGGGGGGGCTCGGACCAGCGCTTGGCGTTGTAGTTAGGTCCCTAAATTTATAGCTTGCTTAATCGGCAAAGACGTAATGGTGGCTATGGTGCATTGCACGCAAAAGGAATAAGGTTCTTCGTCACCTCGTTGGCGGCGATCAGTCGATAGCATTGAGGAGGGAGGGAATCGTGTGGTCGTTGCTCCCTTGGAGTGGTGGATCTTTTTTGGTCTATGTATGTTGTAGGTTTGGTGTTAGTCAGATCAATTCAAGAGCTTACTGGCGACAACTTCAGCTCTAGGGTGCTAGTTCTTAGGGGCACATGCACGAAGATTTCCTGGCTGTCATCAAGAAATTCAGGCCGGCTCCGGTTGAGGAGCGGCGACAACGGCATGTCGGCGGCTCCCTCTAGCGACGATAGTGGTCAGTAGGTGGTCAAAGGATGTTGATGTCATTTTTATTATGTTCGGGTGCTTTGTACTATCTTTGAATTTTTATAATAGATCTGGATCCTTCTCGCGAAGAAAAAAGTTCGGGCACATGAGATCCCGCTTGTTTATAAGGCTCACTTCTCTCACAAACGGTTTTACCAATGAACCAAGTTGAAAAGAGGAAGAAAGAATATATGTTTTCCTTTATTCTTTTCTAGATAATCTGTACTATATTGATTTTCTGATGCTTTGTTTGGTATACTTGAAAAGTTCACACTGGGATCTAGCTAAGTACTACCTCCGTTCCAAATTATAAGATGTTTGGTAGGCCATTTTTAACCTACCAAAACGTCTTATATTTTGGAACATAGGTAATATTAGGCTAGGATGCATGATTATTGTACTGTTGTGACTTGTGACAATATATGCAGAAAATATCAGTGACAATTATGTCACTTCGGATTTAGTTCCATCCAAAGGTAACTACGAAAAAGAAAATTGTTCTATATTCGTTATTTTGAAAATAACTAGGTTATTTTATGTGTGGAAACATTACTTTGAATTAAATATTACTTTCAAAGTAGCTTGTAATTGCTAAATGCTAAATATTGTATTTTCATACAATATCTCCATTGGATGTTTATTTGCAGATAAGGGATCTGCACGTTGCTAAACAAGTACTCCCTCCGGTCCAATAAAACGTTCGTGAGAATTCAACGTGGGTAGTACAAATGGTAGGTACAAGTTCCGAACCTTTTTCTGGATCGGAGGAAGTAGAAGATATTGGATTTTATGCTGGTTTTGTTGGTAAGTTTTTTCCAAAAAGCAGTGTTTTGTATCAATCTTCTGGAGCACTTGAAAATAGCTATGTAAGCATATTGTGTTGTGAGCTTGTGATGGATATACCTTAACTTCATCTACCATGATAAACTTACTGTGGCTTAATTTGCTATTGTTGAAGGCTCTTCATATATGATTGGTAGAGCACTCACCTCTACAGTATGGGGAATGGTGGCCGATAAGCATGGGAGGAAACCTGTTCTTGTAATTACCCTTATTGCAATGTAAGGATATTCTTTCAACAAAGCATACAGTCTAGCATGTACATCCCAATAGGAGCTTTTATTTCTCCCTAATTTCGTACATACAACCAACATTTAAGCATCTATCCTTGTCTTTCAGAATTATCTTGAATGCACTATTTGGTCTCAGCTCCAGTTATTGGATGGCATTAACCACAAGATGTCTGCTTGGGTTGTTGTCGGGTATGCTGGGACCAATTAAGGTACCTAAACATTCATGAGTGTACTTACCTTTTGGTACTAGAATATTATTTACTAACTGCTCATGTACTCATATTTACACTCATAAGTTTATTCAACAATAACTCGTGCTTTCCACTGGACTTATCTATGGCATTCTTTTGCGAGGGCACTACGTTTCACAATTTGGTTGCTGTGTGATGCACATGACTCTTTGGTTAGCCTATTTTGTATGAAGCTTATTATGTTTTAGTGTGAGATTTTCGTTACTTCCCAAGGCAGTAGATAAATTCATCGAACCAGTCTGCATTCACATGGTCACTAGCACACTGTCTTTTGTAAGTAGTATGAAAATTTCACTTGCGACTGGTGTGTAATACAGTATACAAAGTTTACAAACAAACCTTTTACTACATTAACCCTTACCGACTTTATTTTTGCTTGCGTTGAGGCTTACGCGACAGAAGTATGCCGGAAAGAGTATAGTCACCTAGCTTTATCGCTTGTAAGATTCTCAAGTTATTACTTCAAAATTTTAATGTTACTTTATGGCGCAATATATAATGCTCACCTAGTGCTATTGCTGGTTAATCCTTCAGATTTCTTCCTCACGTGCCGTAGGCCTCATTGTTGGACCAGCCATTGGTGGTTATCTTGCACAGGTGATAGTTCATTTATATTTTACGAAAAACTAATCTATGCATTAACATCTAAGTTTGTTTTTACACAATTCTAAATATTCCTATCATTAATTTTGTATACTGATCACAAAATTCTCAATTATAGAAACTGCCAGTAAGAAAATTTCTTCTTCTATCCCTTTATATACTCATGTACCTGCTATTCTCCATGCAGTTTGATGTACATCAATGCTTACTCATCATGACAATAATATACAATACGTATACGGTTTTGTTATATAACATGGAGAATACAAGTTAACTTAGTCTGACCGCATTTGATATGCTAAGTGTAAGCACACTCCATGGTAGTTACCTCTCATCCCCTTTGGATTGCGGAAATGAGCACACAATTGAGGATCTCGAATTGGCTGAGCCAATATTTGTTGTTTAGTTCCACCATAAAATTGGATTCTAGCCCATATGTTTCTTTTTTTTACATACTGCTATGGAAATAAACGGTTGGATACCTTGTAAGCTAATTTTTATTTGCATTGTTGTTATATCAGCCAGCAGATAAATATCCAGGCATATTCCCTCAACAATCCATATTCGGGAGGTATGCATTTGCTATGTGCACCCTTTTGTACCAGTTTCTTATGCGATGGTAATTCTGCTTACACATTTATTTTTCAGGTTTCCATATTTTCTCCCCTGCCTATGTATGTCACTCCTCGCCATCGTTGCTTTAATTTCTTGCATCTGGCTTCCGGTGAGCTTTTTATCCTAGCATAATCTTAATGTTCTATTTATATTTAAGAGTCTTGTGATAAGAATAGCTGTTTTATCAATTAATGTCTGTTACCCCCTGCAGTTTCGAAAAATATGTTATGGAAAACAGTCTTGGTCACTTTGAAACTTGACTACCTATATATTTTGAAATGTTTAGATTGGACACTTCAGTCATTTATGTTGATTTTTCTTCAAAAGTATTTCATAATATCATAATTTTGTTAAGTTTTATAAGTATATTTTAAAATATTTTATTGGTCAAAGTTATGTCTTGAAAACCGTGTTGCTTGCGAAATGTCAGGTTTTGAGAACTGAAGAGAGTATATGTGGAGTTGCATCTATATTGTAGGTCATAAATGATACTAGATCTCGATGGAGAAAACATTTTCCCAATGTAATCTTGTATTCGGACCAACACTTGTTGGTGTCATAACATAAGCTGAATGTGGTGGCAAATTTTATTCTAAAGGACAAGGACATGCCGATACTTTTTTTTTTAGAAAAAAGGCAAAAGCCCTGCTTTAAATTAATAAAGCAAGCGAGTCCACGACCAGTTATTACAAGAGCACATGCCGATACTTTGCGACAAGATATGGTAGGACATTAGTTGTAGGTACGTCTGCAAGCTAAACTAGAAATCAGTTGGGCAACTAGTCATTTTTGTAGGACACAAAAGCAGACCCTTTTTTCTTTTTTATAGAATTTTCTGAATGTATAATATATAGTATCAAATAAATTAAGAAAAACTCCAGTGAAACGGAAGTTTTGACATAAAAATAATATTTTTTTCATCATATCCATAAACTGTTTATAATTTTGATAAAGATGATCTTTTGCTTCCTTTTTTTGTTTGTACCTCATTCAACGGCATTGCGGTAATGTTTTCAATAGGCACTTAGCTGTTCAAGGAGTAGTGTTAAGGCACTCTATGAGTAGCTTAACTGCTTAAGGTGTTTCATGTGTGTTTTATGCACCCTAGTATATTCTGCACCAAGACCTTAATATCGTTGAATGTATAACCTCATCTTTACTCTTTTAATGGGAGATCTCATCTTTGCTTAACATGTCTGCATTGCTACAGGAAACTTTACATAAACACAATCAACCTGGAGATTCAAATAATTCAATTGAAGCCGGAGAAGAATCTGTTTCTGAATCTATTGCTGAGGAAAGTGGTGGTGGATATTGGAGCTTATTCACAAACTGGCCATTAATGTCCTCTATTACTGTATATTGTATTTTATCACTTCAGGATGTGGCTTATTCAGAGGTACCATGAGCCTTTTATTTATGATATGTCTTTCCATTTTTGTTTAGCATATCATCTGAGAAAGCATCTTTTTTTTCTTCATGGAGTTTTTGTTATTGTCTTATTTGTTTCTATATCATTTGTTTGCATTTCCGTTGTCATTATGGATTTGATTTCGTAAAAAACATAAATTGCAGGTATTTTCTCTTTGGGCTGTCAGTGACAGGAAGTATGGTGGATTAAGCTTTACTTCTACAGATGTGGGCAACGTCCTTGCACTCACAGGTATTTAAGATAAGGCCAATAAGAAATTTCCTCTAAATATGGGGTTTTAAATTTGTAAGTCATGGCCTATGTATATTTTGATTGGGACTTAAGGTTTTGAACATCATGGACAATATCTGAGATAGAGATCCTACTTCCTAGGGAAGCTCTAGCGCCATGCATATACGACTATTTCTATCATAGGTGTATAATCCTAGGAGACACACATAACTAGGCATATTTCTACAGATTTATCTTTGCATAGTTTGTTATATTTGAATCTACGACTGAGAATCAAGTACCTTAGGAGGGATAGGAATAATCACTTGTGTCGGCGGCAAGTCCCTCCTTTATAAGGGGTACTACAATATTTGGTGGAATTGTGTAGAGAACGACCAAACTTTTCTCCAGTCTTTTTCTTCCCTGCCCTTGAGGTGCAGCTGCCTCACATGGCAATGCAGTTACCATATAAGATAGGTACATTTATACTTATGACTCTGCATAATGGCATATGATATTGCCCCATATTTCAGTGAGCATGGCGTCATCTAACAGTTAGTGAGCATCGCCATGTCTACAATGGAATTTCTGCAAGCTATCTTATAAAATATAAGATTGAATTTGTAGATAAATATATTTTTAATGTAGATGGCACTAAAACTAATAATGCAGCTTTATCTAGCTTGATGTGACTCACGATATCTTCTTAATTTAGCCATGTTCAATATGAAGTATGCGTCCATGAGAACTCACTAGGAGCTCAGCAAATAGTGTCTTTTGTGTTATATGCAAAGTTCATTGTATTGACCTTCGCATTTTTCAGGTCTTGGCCTCCTAATATATCAAATTTTGATTTACCCATCAGTTACGAAAGCTATAGAACCTGTCACAATAGTCCGTGCAACTGCGGTAAGACTATCTATTACTTGATCAGCTTTGTTATGTTGTAACGGTTTAACTCATGAGAAATTCTGTTATGCAGATCTTGACACTACCACTTATTTCAAGCTATCCATTCATGACCGCATTATCAGGGTTCAATCTTCACTTCCTCGTAAATTGTGCGTCTTTTCTGAAGAATTCTTTCCAAGTGAGTAAAAAGATCGTACTGATATTTCAGTTTGGACGTGCTTAATAGTTCCCATTCTGAAAAGTATTCCAAGCCTGGCCTATTTATCTTACTGATGGCTAAGGGATGCCAATAGTGTTCTTGGACACAATTATTTGGTTAGTGTAAAAGAGCAATAAAAATCAGACAAGCTACCCATAATTTGAAAAATATTCCAATTGTATATCTGTTTATCAGACAAGCCTTATATATTTGAACTCAATGTAGCCCTTATTAGTCAGTGTTACTCATGTTCTTCTAAAATATTTCAGGTATCCACCATCACCGTGTGCAATATTTTGATGAATGATGCTGTGGTAAGTGTGCAATATTTGTAATACTTAGCATTGTAGCAAATGGCTATACGTGCTATGAAAGTGGTCATCTTAGTTTTCATTTTCTGACCTTCCGATACACGTGACAAAATCAGAGTCAAGACTTAAGAGCATCAGCCAATGGCCTTTCTGTAACGCTTATGTCCATCGCTAAAACTATCGCTCCGGCTGCTGCAGGTATTATGTAAGTATCCATGATCCAGCCCTCTACACACTGTATTACAACTACGAGAAACATATAGCACTTACGATAAAATATTTCCTATGGCAAACACCTGCTGTCTTATTCCTGAAAAGCACCTGCTGCCTCGGTTCTCCAAAAAGTTTATTTGAATCAGTTTATTGACAATTAAAGGTTAAAAGGTGCCAGTGAATTTGCTGTGATTTTCAACAATATTTACTAATAATTAGGAATAACACTATTGCAAAACCTTTGTTTTTTCCTTATCGCAATTTTTTGGGGTAAGTATCACTGTATCATGTTAATTGCATTTTTCTTGTAGATTTTCATGGGCTCAGAGGCGCCAATCCGCTTCGTTTCTTCCAGGTACGGGATAGTTTAATCTTTTTCAAGTCATCTACAGGATTTTTATCGCATGTTGCTGTGTTAGCAAAAGTACAATTAATTACTCGTCTAATTATCTTCCATTTCCTTGTGATTTTTTACAATTATGTATGACATGACATTTGAATTGTACTGTTAAAACAAATAACTGCATACTTCACACATATCTGTATAAAGAACAACTAGAAACTGTTTGAGTTGAATGTGTTGGTACATATAGCAAGAAGTGAATGGTACTTGCTAAGGCCATGTCTTCAATTTCCATAATACGATTGCAAATAAGATGGGAAATGGTACTCAACTTACCAGTTCTTATTGAGATCCGTATGCGAAACCAAAAAAAGGGAAACACAGTAAACAAGATCCGATCCAGTGGTTCAGTATCATACGCTCACAACTAAGCTATGTATTTTTCCTAAGAATATTATGCTAAACATGTGAGGATTAAGCTATGATTTCAGGATCACCCTGAATCCATATTTCGTAGCTTTGGTTAGCTCTAATTTCTGATGTTCTCTGTTGATCTTTCAGGCGATCACTTGGTGTTTTTCATGCTAAACGTGGCTACATTCGTTGGTCTTATGTTCACGTTCGAACCGCACTTCGTTGGGAACAGAAAGAAGCATTGATGCAGTTACAGTCTTACAACCTGGACAAGAACCATGACTGCATTGTTCTGGGCTTCTGGCTTGTGATCGTAGTATATCGCTGCAGGCCGCATGTTATTATTATTTTTGTACGGCGCCAGGTGCCCAGGTAGCGTTCTTAGATGCCCTAGAGGCAATCATACATCATCTGTATCTTTTCATTGATGGACTTCCCCTGTCTCACCAGTAGAATTCTATTCTGGTTGTGGTTGATAAACTGTCGAAGTACGCCCATTTCATACCCCTCCGTCACCCTTACACATCATCGAAGGTGGCAGGATTTTTTGTGGACAATGTCTATCGTCTCCATGGAATGCCCAAGGCTCTAGTTTCTGATCGAGATCTTGTCTTTACAAGCACATTCTAGCAAACCCTGTTCCGCGCAACTGGAACTCAACTCAAAATGAGCACGGCTCACCACCCGCAGACTGACGGGCAAACCGAGCGTGTGAACCAATCTATTGATTGTTATCTTCGCTGCTTTGTCAGTAGCCATCCACAGAATTGGTCGAAATGGCTGTCACTTTGTGAGTTCTGGTACAACACCAATTGACACTCATCGCTGGGTAAAACACCTTTTGAGGTAATCAATTGACACCCACGCGTGTTTGGGTTAACTGCTACTAGCCACATTGCTTCTGCATATGTTGATTCATGGCTTCTGGAGCGGGAGCTTGTTTTCGCTTCACTTCGTCAACACCTCCTTTGTATGCAGCAGCGAATGAAGTCGCAAGCTGACCGCAACAGAATGGAGCGCTCCTTTGCTCTTGGTGATGAAGTTTTCCTCAAACTTCAGCCATACATTCAATCTTCGCTGGTGAAGAGATCAAACAACAACCTTTCCTTCAATTTTTTTGTCCCTTTACTATTCTGGCTCGGTTGGGCGCTGTGGCTTATAAGTTGGATCTCCCTGACACAAGCAGAATTCACCCCGTGTTCCATGTCTCGCAGCTGAAGCCATTCCTGAAACCAGGACTATAATACCCTGAATTTTGAGTAGATGAGCTGTTTGAGATCCACTGTTTTGGTTTTATGCCTGCTTTCCCACGCCTTGCGTGTGTATATACTTTCGGGTCTATAAGCGTGCGGCGGCTGTCATTCTCCCGGGACCGGTTTTAGGGCGTGACAGTTAAAGTGGTATGAGAGCTCAAGGTTTAGGATCGTGGGAACTCAATAGGTAGAACGTTAGTTTAGTTTCACGAGTAACTTTGTTTATTGTTTGTTTGTTCTAACATCTAGAAATATTTGCTAGATTTCTTGTTTGCGTGCACGGCAATTTTTTATTTTTTTACAAGTAATATCTTGCTTGTTAGTTTAAATTTGATAGTATGTTTTTGTCTTGAATTTCGGGGACGAAATTCTTATAAGGTGGGTAGGATGTAATACCCTGAATTTTGAGTTGATGAGCTGTTTGAGATCCACTGTGCTGGTTTTATGCCTGCTTTTCCACGCCTTGCACATGTATAGACTTTTGGGTGTATAAGCGCGCGGCGGCTGTCATTCTCCCGGGACCGGTCTCGGGGAGTGACAGGGATAGCAGGTACTGCCTGATCTACCTTCTCCTGATGACTCGCTACTGATACCAGTTCAAGTGTTGCAGAGGCGCATTCGGCAACAAGGCCTGCGTACGGTTATCCAAGTTCTCGTGCAGTGGAGCGGAGCTTCGGTTGCTGCAGCGACCTGGGAGGATCTCGAGCATCTTCAACCACAGTTTCCACACTCGCCTGCTTGGGGGCAAGCAGGTTTCCAAGGGAGGGGGATTGTCAACGACCAAGACCTGCTCCACAATGATGCAGAGGAACCAGCTTCATCGCCAGACACTGCTACTGCGCCGACTCGGCCCAGGAGGGTGACAAGGCCTCCGACTCGGCTTGCATGCCCAGAATGGGCCCATTAGGACTTGTAATAGTTCAGGCATAGCTGCATGCTATTTAGGGTAGGCAACGCTTAACTTGTTTCCTTGTCTTGGGCCAGAAGAATGAAACGGACGGCGATGGCGTGGATGATGAACTAGCTCGGGGTAGGTTGGTAGGTGAGCTAATTCCAATATAATTTCCTGTGATTCGTGAGGAATTGAGAGAGAGATCATGTTGGTGCTTACATGAGGTAGCATCTTTTGCCTTATAATCTAATGATATGTTGTTATTTGTTAGCACTAAATCATCAATGTGAGTTAAGGTATTATGCATGTTAAATATTCAGCAAACTAGCTTCAAGATATCCCTGGTCTCCTAATTCTTAATTTCTTCCACTTGATGCTTTGAGCCCATTTTATTACTTTATTGAATCGTCTGTGTTAGTATTTCAGTTGATATTTTTCTTCCTTTTGTAATGTGTCAGATAAGTTTTTGCAAGATTCGGTTTGCTATGTGGACATTCCAAATCAGAGGTACTCTGTTCAAATGCACTAACAATGCTACAGAAAATAGTTGATCTACTACTATTTTCCTTTGTGTTTGCTTCAAATGCGCTAACAGTGCTCTGTTCGGTTTTCTGGATCAACTAGGTCAACTAACTAGATTACTACTGGGTATTTTTAATGGTTCTTCTCAGTAACATGGCACGGTTTTGTAGCACCGCTATTAGTGCTTTGTACCCATACTGAAGGTTGATCCACTTTATAATCTTACGTGTCCTTTCTGCTATTCATTGGATACATGTATGCATCATGTTATGTTGTTATAATGTCGATTGTTGGTAAACGGTTTCAACCTAAGTTCCACAAAAATTATGGAACACAGGGAGTAATTGATTCACGTTTTCAGGCTTCGGTCAAAAAGTGTGCCGAAATTAGTTTGTGCTAATGAAATAAAATAAAATATATATCCGCCATGACTTTGTTCCTTGCATTTATCATTTTGTCTGATAGATGTTATTGTGCCTAGCATATCCAACATAATGTCGAATATATTTATAGGTTATTTGACGTCAAAGGGTGAGTTAGAACTGAAAGTTTTACATTAGACATTCGTGTATATCTAAAGTTCGCCAAATGTGTCATAGGAGTACACCAAACTAGACTAGCTAGGCCCTTGTGCAAAGGGCTATCTTTGCAAAATACACATGTTTTACGTGGGGACTGACTTGACAAAGCACTTTATTACTTAGAACAACATCATGTAAATATGCTTATGTTCTGGCTTAACTCTATTTTGAAAAATTAATATACATCAAAGTTTGAATGTGGTATCACAATTAAAACTTGTGGAGATAAACTGCAATTAAATTATTAAAAAACAATGATATTAACTACATAGAATCTGTGCGATGAGTTCTCTGAGGTGGAAATCAGCAATGCACTTTTCCAAATTGGACCTCTGAAAGCTCCAGGTGCAGATGGGTTCCCTGCTTGCTTCTACCAAAGACATTGGGGCACCTTGAAAGAGGATGTCATCAAAGGAGTGCGAGAATTCTTCAGAACCGGTGAAATGCCTGGGGGAGTTAACGATACTGTAATTGTCCTTATCCCCAAGAAAAATGACCCAGATGGCCTCCGTGATTTTAGGCCCATAAGCCCCTGCAATGTCATCTATAAGGTGGTGTCTAAGTGTATGGTGAATAGACTTCTACCCGTCCTGCAGAAAATAGTTTCCCCAACACAAAGTGCCTTTATTCCTGGGAGGTTAATAACAGATAATGACATCATTGCTTTCGAATGCATACATGCCATCTAGGTGAACAAGGACAAGAGAGGCGAATTCTGTGCTTACAAACTAGACCTAGCAAAGGCCTATGATAGAATTACCTGGAAGGGTTTTGATCAAATTAGGTTTTGATGTAAATTGGGTCAAATGGACCATGGCTTGTGTTAAGTCTGTTACTTACAGGGTGAGACTAAATGGTCAATTGCTGAGAAAATTTGAGCCTACTAGAGGCTTAAGACAAGGGGATCCACTATCCCCTTATTTGTTCTTACTGGTTGCTGAAGGTTTGTCAAAGCTCTCCAACATAGCAAATAGAAGCATTTGCTACGAGCAGCACAAAAAATTTGATACGAATCAAACTTTTTGCTCCGTAGAAGCATTTTGTGGGATTGAAAGAAAATTGGACTTTTGCTACAATAACACACACTGTTTATTATGCGCGAACCATTTTTTTGCTTCATAGAACCATTTGCGGGGATTTTGGTTAAAATTGCACTTTTGCTATAATAGCACAAAATTCTTATTACGCATGAACCGTTTTTCTTCATAAAAGCAGAAAAGGGATTTGGTGGGGTGTCAACAGGAGGACCCGAATAATTTTTTCCCCAGATCCCCTGTCACGTGCATGTGTACTAGTAAAAAAAAAGGTTCAAAGGTTCTAAATAGATAATGTAGATGATTTTTCACTACACGCGATAATTCGTGTCATAAATATATAATTAGATGGTACAAATTGGAGCTCCCTCTTTAAATAAATATTAACGAAGAGCTTTGTCGCGCGGCCCGGCCGGCCCATTTGCTTCCACGCAGCTCCAGACACTTGTCACTGGTGTACCATTCTTGTCCGCCTCCAAGAAGAAGAAGAGCAACCACCCTGAAAAAGGAAAAACCCTAGCCTGCCGTCGCTCTACCGGAATGGCTCTCCTGGCCGCCGCCGTCCGCTGCTCAGGGCGCACATCCTCGGCCTTGCGTATGTTTTCTCGGCCGCCTTCATCGACGCGTTGGTTGGCCCCACGGTAGCGCTCCGTGACGCCGCCTCGCACGCGTCGGCGCTCGAGCAACAAGGACGACGAGCAATGTCGAGCGTCGCCCCGTCTCCAGAAGCCACCACAACGCCTCCTCCGGCGTCTACCCCGGGGAAGTCTCTGATGATCAACCGAGACACCGCCCCGATTCTTCCAATTGCCGGGGACGGTGGCTCGAGCAAAGCCCCGTTTACTCCAACGGCCCTACCTGGCTATGGAGCCAATTTGGTAGGGCTAGTGCCGGGAAAGAGGGATGCTCTGCCTCCGCTGCTCAACAAATCCAACGGGGAGTTGTGTTACAAGCAAATGGTGAGCACGTCGGTAACGCTGATCTGACTGACTGTATTTGCACATCGAAAAACTGAATCTTTTCCTTGCCGCTCCACAGAAAGGATATCATCTGCCGAATATGTTTGGTCAGAAGAGCAGATTCTACTCCACATCCTCTGGGAGCCCACTTAGCCCAATCACCACTCAATTGGGGTACTGTCCTCCTCTTTTCCTGTGTACATTCTGTGTGAAATTATACTGAAATTAGCATGTTTTATTCCAGTTCCATGACCTCTTGAAATTGGAAAACCACAAGGCTTAAGTTCTTAGATTTGTGCAATGCAATTTTGAGATGTAGTTCACCAATCAGTTGTTGCCATTGTTTCTATATTGTGCAGTCATAATTTTCGTGGTTCAAAAATAATGTTGTGCCATGATCATTGAACCCATATGTTTCGTCTACAACCTAAGCCCTCACAGCATATGAACTTCTAGCTCAGATTGGTCCTAATAGATTCTTGGTTTTCTGTTGTATGAAATATATAATGCAAACCAATACCGAGTGCTGTACTAACAGATTTTTAACTTAACATAGATTCACCAATGTGGAGGAAATGAAGCTTCACAATGCAACTGGAATAGAGGACTACTGCAAAAAGCAGCCTCTTTTATTTGAGGTGCAGGTTGGTGGACTAATTAGACAAGAGGATTTATCTGATCCTGATACCCCAAAATACATGCTGTATGAGAGTGGCAGTTCAATTTTTGATCAAGTTACAACCTTGATTACTGTGAATTTAATGAAGGGGAGAAACGTTGCCCCGCTTCTTCGGGAGGACAATATCAGGATGTATCCGCACAATCATTGCATTGAACTTATCTCAACCGATATGGACGAAGAACTAACTGGGAAGCTTACATCTGGAGACGCATTTGCTGCTGGCTCAAATCTCTTAAGAGTGTTTCTGAGACATTCAATTCCAAGTCCCTATCAAGATTCTGATCTGCCTGCCACCGTTGTGAGCGCCCTAGGGTTGATGGATACTGCTGATTTGCATGACAAACGTCTTATTTGTCAAGCTTCATGCGTTGACCACTATTTCAAAAGACCGATCTAATGGAAAGGGAGGGCAATCCACTTATACACTCAACACCCCTCCTCACATGGGACGGTCACAGACAGGTCAGCATGTGTAAACTCAGAGGTAGGCGCATGAATAGAAGGGGCCTTGTACGTGGACGGAGGGGGCATCAGCAATTTTAGAAAATTGCGCGCCACACAGGACTCGAACTCGAGACCTTGGCTCTGATACCATGTCGAGCTTCATGCGCTGACCACTATTCCAAAATACCGATCTGATGGAAAGGGAGGGCAATCCACTTATACACTCAACACCCCTCCTCACATGTGACGGTCACAGACAGGTCAACATGTGTAAACTCAGAGGTACGGTTTAAGAGGCAAGTACGTGGACGGAGGGGGCACCAGCAAAATTTTTTTAGGAAAATTGCGCCACACAGGACTCGAACTCGAGACCTTAGCTCTAATACCATGTCAAGCTTCATGCGCTGACCACTATTCCAAAAGACCGATCTAATGGAAAGGGAGAGCAATCCACTTATACACTCAACATTATTAATAATCACCCTGTTGGGTTCACAACCCAGGAAAGGATGGACTTTAGACTACAAGTATCGCTGGCCATATGTGATGGTATACCAAGTGACCAGCCAACCTGGAAGTCTGAAATTCCAGCCATCCTTAAGAAGTTACCTTACTTGGATCCAAATGACAACCGTTGCCTTCACAAAAAGCATCCAGCGTTTGAGAACTGGCTCGATTTCCACCTGAGTAAGAAGCGAAAATTAGTAATCAGCAAGATCGTGAAACTCATAGCATGGACAGAAGAGGAGTGTGGAGCATTACTGGTAAAGCTTATGCGTCACTCCACCGTGCATCCATATGGGCCCTGGCTAGCTGGAGTGTGCGCCATTATCTGCACGCCTATCCGGGTTGACTTTCTGCTGTCCTTTAAGCTAAACAAGTTCGAGTATAGAGCGCTTAGAGCCTTCATTGAGAAACAGAGATTCGAATATCTTGACATGGCAAGACTTCGACCCAGAAGGGCCCACATCTCTGGGTAAAGGTAAAATTAAAAGATCAAGTTATTTATAATTCTAGTATGTTGTGTTTGTTGGTAAATATTATTGTTTGGGCAGTTACTAGAGATACATTAGACTGCCCAGCTAGTCCCAGAACTTGATGGAGATTATTACTGTGACAAAACAAAAAACAGAGATTTAGTTTGATTTGACATGGATTGGGGTGGTGACTGTTATCTTTCTTGCAGCAGTGGCGAGGTCTTTGGAGCTTAATTGCTCATGGAGTGGATAGCTACAGGAGAAAATTCAGAACTTGCGTGGAAAAAGTTGATGTTGTTTGCTGGATGGGGGAGTATCTCCTGGTGAAAATGATGACGGAATTTCTGCCTTGAACAAGTTGTTGCTGATGCTTTTTTAGGTAGCAGTGAGACGGTTAAAAAATAGCTTTGGTTGGCTTGTTGGTAGCTTAGCGTCTGAGGCCTTTGAGCTTTCTGTTTTTCTTGCTGGTTCCTGTTGGTTCCTTTTCCGTCCACTCTTTGGCTTGTTTTGTCTTTGTGTGTTGAGTGCCTGATCCTATCTGTGAAACTGGGTGGTCCCCAAAAGAAGAATGCTTTAAAACTATGCTTTTATATTAAGTTTGGCCAGTGTGCATGTTCATCTAAAAATGTTAAGGAAATCTGTAGGATAACACTTGTCATACTTTCTCATGCTGTTTTTTCTACTAAACATCTTCGATAAGTTATTGTTTGATCCAGCAATTGGTCTCTTTCTATCCAATCTAAAACAATATCATAAGCATTAAAAATCAGATTAATATTATATAAATCAGAATAGTTAATTTTTATTCAAGCATCATTGATGAGATTAATTATTCCTTGGATGATAGCAACTGCATCGTTTTGACCAAACCGTAATGATGGCTACACATACTTGACAGTTTGATCCAGCAACAATTTTAGTTGGATTTTGGCACGGTTAGTCCTTAGTTTTAAACATGTGTTAGTAATACAGTTTTGGCCCTTTTACTGAAGCATCTTCTGGCCATAACTGACACATGACATAATCTCACCAAGTTTACTGGATTCATGAGAATGACGACTAATATCTTAAGAAGAATAAAGTGGCAAATCAGATTCTGCTGAGTTGCTATTTCCATGAACACAGCAACGCCCCCTCCCACCTCTCTCTTAGGGCTCGCTTGGAAGCCCGTTTAATTCTCCGCTCCACATTTCTCTACGGACATTAGGCTGTAAATTCTACGGACCATGCGAGGTCCGGATTCTATCCCGACGGATTCCGTCGTTTTGAGCTAAATAACGACAATCCAAGCGCGGCCTTAGGGTAAATAGTGAGGAAGCTGGAAAAAATGTTATCCGGACGAAATAAACTAGGTGTGACTGTAACATCCAGAACATATGTATTAATTAAGCCTTGGTATCTCCGGCAGTATAGCTCCAACCAAAGTATCCGATTCTTACAACTATAATATTGTTACAGTCACACCTAAGGCTGAGTTACACTCCAACCATATATTCTGTAAAATTAAGCCACCAAGAGCTAGTCCTGGTTTCGTAGCAAATCTTCAGCAAGATCACCAAAAAAACAACTCCACGGTCGATCCTATGCAAGCTACAATCATAAACAATTTATAGCTGTCTAAAAAAAGTAATGCTAACAATATGCACACAATAAATCTGAAAGGTAAAAGATTACAATGATTATGCACAAAATAAAGATGACGTTGTGCAGGTAGTCTTGGTTGCACAATCATTGTTAGTAATGTTATTATAAGCATTTTCATACACTATGGATTTCA